>JAEIFL010000190.1:0-569343 GCA_018901835.1 Scaptomyza graminum | reverse complement strand
GCTTGCTGATGGTAAGCGGATCACGGCACCACCGCGCTTCAGCTCGCGCAGTTCATGCACGCGGACGCCAAGTGAAGGTGCCACCTCATAATCTTTTCGGCAACTTGCTTGCTTCGTACATCACGATCCACAGGAGAGGTCCCAATACTGAGCCCAGTGACCCGCCTTCAGTGACGTTATATCGCTTAAGGCCTTAATCCTCTACGTCGTATTCCAAAGTCCTGTCTGAAAGATAACTCGCTAGAATTCTCATAAGCCCATTCAGAATGCGCGTCCAGCTCGCCGAGGTGAACGTGTTCCGAATATCCAGCGTTACTACTGCGCAGTATTCTTTGTTACCCCATCTCCATCTTATCCACCGTCCACCGTTGACCGTGCTATGCGGAATCCGTATTGAGGTTCTGTAAGTGCGTGTCTGGCGTCCAGGATTGGTAGCAGTCTTGCGAAGATGATTTTTTCCAAGGCTTATGTACTCCGAGTCAAGTGGGGTGCGTTTCAACTGCACCCGCGGTGATGGAAAATTCTTAAAACTGCAGATCTAACACGTATCCTTCTTCTAAAAAAATTATGACAGCTTCGCCGTTCGACCTTATGCTATGATTTTGCAAGAATTGAAGCAATCAAAGCAAATAAGAATTTAATTTATTACCTACGAACTGATGAGTTACTTTCATTTAATAAAATACTTACATATATGAGCAGATTATTATTTATTTTCTAAACGAATTCGAACTCTATTTATTAAATGCATTCAACAATTATTTGCAATACACATATGGGATATGTTCTTTATAATCATGTTAGATTTATCTTAGAATTTTGACAAGGAACCTAACCCTATATCGTCCATTATATTTGTGTTCATTTTACGCAGTTTTTTTACGCTGGTTCTTCAGGAATGGCACGCCGGCGTAAAACGACGTTTACCTGTATTGTCCTCGATTCTTAACACGTGTAAGAATTTTGATGTAGTTCGGACGTTTTTTTGATGGTGAAAATTACATTGTAAAAATAAGTTAACAGGCACACTACATCTCTATATATAAAAGAGTTCGTCCGCGTTAAAATGGATAAGATATTAGCCTAAACGAAAAGAGCTAGAAGGCTGAAATTTTCACACAATTTTTTATGCAGGTATTCTGTTTGTCCTAAGAAAGGAATTTTATTTTGGACAACTCCTTCGAGTACCTCCCATACATTTTGGAGCACTTTTACCCACTCCAAAAACAAAACAAATTACCCATTCCACTACTGCCGCCTGTTTGTCGCACAAGCTGAGAGTTTGATCGCGAGCGAGAATACAAAAACAAAACAAATGCGCAGTGACGCCTTCGCGTCGCACAAGCAAAGTCATAAAAATAAGGTTCATACACTCGCAAAAAAGAAACGGATTTCCGCTTTTTAATGAATAAGTGCATTCACATATAAGTGAACAATGCGCTTGAAAATAATTTTCAATATTTTATGTACATGAATCTTTTCGCACAGTGCACATTGTTTTTTTTTTTCAAATTTGTGTGCCTTTGACAATTGATTTACGACGCGAGTAGCTATTAGCGTCGTCCACCCGGCATATGCGGTGGCAATTGGAACAGTCCCAGCGTCCAGCATGTGTGTGAATAAGAAATTTGCAAACTCGATAAAACATCGTGCAAATTGTTCAGTAAGCCAAAAAATCCCAGAAAATAAAAAAAAAGCCAAAAAATAAAAAAAAAAGCCAAAAAATAAAAAATAAACCAAAAAATAGAAAAAAAGCCAAAAAATAAAAAAAAAGCCAAAAAATCCCAAAAAAATAAAAATAAACCAAAAAATCCCAGAAAATAAAAAAGAAGCATATGCAGTATCTGCAGTATTCCTTATTGGTGTCCGCTTCATCGCGGCTTATCCAAACTTTAAAATCTGGCTGCTATAGCCAGCAATCACGAAATTTTTGTTTGTACGAATCTTTCGGCATTAATTAACTTTATTTTTCACTTTTGTTGTACATTGTACATAAAATTACAAATGATATCGAAAATACATACAAAGTATGTAAAAAGGATCGCTATTTTTAATAGATTGGATGCCACAATGTTTTTAAAGAAAACTTTGAAAAAAAGATTGAAATAAATGAATCAAATAAAATCTGAAAAAAGGCCAGATTTCCGGATAGGGGATGTTTGATATTTTTTTCGGACAAAGGACTTAAAAACAGGACAGATCTGTCCGAAAAAAGGCCAAATCGGCATCACTGTTGTTGGTGTCATTGAATTAAAAAAACAACAACTAAGCAAAACTTGGTGCGTCCAGAAAAATTTGGCACACCAGAAAATATTGTGGGGGTGGATTTGCATACTTGCTGCTAATATAACTTAGACTAAACGTAACACACTTACATTAATAATATACAATTTCGAACAAGTAAAATTGGTTCGTACACTTGCAAAAAAGAAACGGATTTCCGCTTCTTAATGAATAAGTGCATTCACATATAAGTGAACAATGCGCTTGAAAATAATTTTCAATATTTTATGTACATGTATCTTTTCGCACAGTGCACATTGTTCTTTTTTTCAAATCTGTGTGCCTTTGACAATTGATTTACGACCCAAGTAGCGTTTGTTGTTGTTGTAAGTGTTGTTGTTGGGCCCGCACTGCTACTTTTGTTGGTGTCATTAATTTAAAAATACAACAACAACAAAAAAAAAACTTGGTGCGTCTAGAAAAATTTTGCACACCAAAATACATATGTATGTTGTAGGGGTGGATTTGCCTACTTGCTGCTAATATAGCCGTACATAAGTTTGTATACAAATCTATGCATGCCTGCGTCGTACGTGTGAAACACGCTCTTCGTCCCAAACTCAAAGAGCCGCTTAAAATTTAACAGAACGCGCGCGTTGCTCTTATGATAATTAGATAATTTCAAATCTCGCTCCGATCATGCTCCTCTGTTGTTGCTCATTTACTTTCACTCTCTATTTTATATGCGCGCTCTGCATGTCAATCATAAAGTTCAATAACCCTACCTTCTCCGCACACACTAAATCAAAGCTCAAGGCTAAAGTACATGTGAGTACTTAACTGCAGCCTCTTAGATATGTTTTTATTTGATTCAGTGCGTGCGAAGAAGGCAGCGATATTACGCTCTATGTTTGACTTGCAGAGCGCGCGCATTCATAAGAGAGTGAGCTGAAATCATGATACAAAAAATACCGATAACGCATTGCGCAAAAAAAGCTGTTTTGCGTGACGTCACATGTGACAGGTTGGGTATGATTTTCATATTGCATATGACTGTTGATGCTGATCAAGAATATATCTACCTTTTATGGGGTCGGAGATGCTTCTTTTTGCCTGTTACATACTTATGCACAAAACAATTATACTCTTTTTTACCCATTTCAGGGTATAAATATAACTGTGAATGCAAAAGATTTGTTGTTGCTGTTTTTGTCGATCGCTTCAGGCTTATTATAAGCCGTTGTATGCACACACGAATTTGAAACAACAAAGGAGGACTAAGAGGAATGCGATTGGCTTAAGAGCATGAAAATGTGATATTGTTCTGTAGATGAGATCAATTCACATAAATAACAGTAACTCTTTCAATCTCAGGGAATTTTAAAATTTTTACTTTAGTGTGCCATTTGCGTATTGCTTCATTTCATTTCTAAAAGTGATACAAGAATGAACGGACAAAATTATTGGGGTGCTTTGCTTGCTGTGGCCCTGCCACAGTTTTATATGCAGCCGCTGCAGCCACAGCAGCAACAGTTTCTGCTATCTTCCTACCAAATTTGTTGACACTAGCTCAAAGTTTGTTAAAGGTGGGGGAAGGGGGGCTGGGCGATTTATGGGTGGTTATGGCATCCAAATTATTCCTGCAGATCTGCTTGGGATGTCAATTGCTATCTTCCTACCAAATTTGGTGACTCTAGCTCAAAGTTTTTAAAAGGTTGGGGAAGGGTGCTGTGGGCGTTATGGGTGGGCCTGGCTACAAAATATTTTGGGTGTCGCTACCAGTTATGGGCGCGGCATCCAAAGTTTTGATGCAGTTTTTTGGGGATCGTCATCACCTATCTTGGCGCAAAATTTTGTGGCTGTAGCTCAAGAACTGAGGAAGATAAAGTGATTTCTGATTTGAAACTGCGGTAGGGCTGGGGGCGGAAAGGGTGGGCGTGACTCCAAAACTTTAATGCAGATCATTGGGGTTCAATACTAGCTATCTTTTTACCAAATTCAGAGACTCTAGCTCAACAACTCTGAAAGATACACGCATTCCCGTTTTTAACGAAAAGTTGGGGCAGCTGGGGTTGGCTAGGGCGGTGTGGGTGGGCGTGGCATCCAAAGTTTTGATGCAATTTTTTGGGGATCGTCATCAAATATCTTTGCGCTAAATTTAGTGGATCGAACTTAAAAACTGATTAAGTTATAGGCGTTTTCGATTTAAAACCGCGGGGGGCTGGGAACGGAATGGGTGGGCGTGGCACCACAATTTTTCGGGGATGCCAAAATTTCCCACCAAATTTGGTAACTCTAACTGTAAGGATGTCCGGAATAGGTGGGTGGTTATCGAATTTATCAATTTGCCAGCCCCCCAGTTATCGTAGAACCCCAATCTTAGAACTTGATCTGTCCCGGCCATAGATAAAGACATTTGCAAAGTTTCAAGTCTCTAGCTTGAAGGGTGTGGAAAAAACTTGCGAACATACAGACGGACGGACAGACACCATGAAGGACATTGCACAAACCCAATATACTCTTTACCTTCGGTATCGAGCATAAAAAAGGACAGAAAACAGGACAAAAATTGTTTTGTGCAATTTTAAGCTTTTAGCATCAAAATGAAACTTGCACAATTCCGTGAGGTGATAATAAACATAAACATATGTAGCTAATACAGCTTCCTGGTGACAAGATTGGGGACAATCCACCGGCTTAAAACCATTTTTGCTTTAAAATCTGGCTGCTGTAGCCAGCAATCACGAAATTTTTGCTTCTAAGAATCTTTCGGCATTATTTAACTTTATTTTTCACTTTTGTTGTACATTAGATATCAAATGATATCGAAAATACATATAATCAAAGTATGTAAAATAGGATGCCACACCGTTTTTAAAAATCGCTGTTTTTAAAGAAAACTTTGAAAAAAAGATTGAAATAAATGAATCAAATAAAATCTGAAAAAAGGCCAGATTTCCGGATAGGGGATGTTTTATATTTTTTCCGGACAAAGCACTTAAAAACAGAACAGATCTGTCCGGAAAAATGCCAAATCGGCATCACTGTTGTTGGGCCCGCTCTGCTACTTTTTGTTGGTGTCATTGATTTGAAAAAACAACAAAGCAAAACTTGGTGCGTCTAGAAAAATTTGGCACACCAGAAAATGTTGTGGGGGTGGATTTCCATACTTGCTTAACTTAGACAAAACGCAAGAACGATAAAACTCAGATCACGCAGTCAGTGGTTTACACGTTGTACAGTGAAGTCAATTTTTGACTTATTTTGAAGTATTTATTTATAACACTTACTTTAAATTAAGTTGTTAATTTGTTTTGTTTATAATAATAAGTTGACTTTAGACTTAATAATTGAAGCAACATTATATATAGTTGCATAAGGACTACTGAGGAAACCACAATAAAAAGCAAGTGGTAACGTTGCAATCGGACGCAATCGACTGCGCTATACTCGATACCAGTATTTAAACCGGTAAAAAGAGGCCTGATTGCAAAGGGGTACGGATGTGGCGTTATATAGGGGTACGATAGGCGTTTTTGATTTAAAACCGCGATGGGCTGGGAGCGGAATGGGTGGGCGTGGCACCAAAATTTTTCGGGGATGCCAAAATTTCCCACCAAATTTGGTAACTCTAACTGTAAGGGTGTGCGGAATAGGTGGAATTGTCGATTTTGAGTTATCGAATTTATCAATTTGCCAGCCCGCCAGTTATTGTAAAGCCCCAATCTTGACACTTTAATTTACTATGCCATAGATAAAGATAATTGGAAAGTTTCAAGTCTTTAGCTTGAATTGTGTGGAAAAACGTTGCGTTCATACAGACAGACGGACAGACAACATGACGGACATACTCCTTATATACTCTTTACCTTCGGTACCGGAAAAGAGAATGTTAAATACTTTGCTTTAATATTTTGTGAAATATTTTCTAATTTATTTATTTTATAACTTCTGTTGCTAAAATTTATACAAACTATCCGCGCAGCGAAGTAAGCGGGCCACTTACTAGTACATTATATATGACACATACATAATATGTATTACATATATACCATTGGAACTGGTAAATGCGTGTTAAAAATAGCAAGCAAAGGCGAATCAAATTCGCACAATGATCTGAGAGCGACTAACAGTGACGAAAGAGCTCTTTTAAAAGCTCTTGGCAGTTGCAATCTTTAAGTTTATTTGCTCGTTGCTTTGGCTTCGATCAATGCGAATGCAAAACGTTTCGAGAAACCAGCTCATTGCTATGCATACATACATATGTGTATGTAAATGTTTTCGTTAAAAAAGCTATTGGAACAAACAAATTGCTTGTCCACATTTTTGCGTTATATTTAACAGTTATTTATAGGCGCGGGTAGCACAAACCAAGCGTTTCAATAAATGCAAACCTCACACCGCGTTAGCATCACAGCGTTATATGCGTCGACGCAAAAAAATTTTCGCAGCTTTAGCATAGCAAATAGTATGTGTTTGTTGTAAAAACATTTTCTCTGCTCAAAATAAGTATGATGGTACATATTGGTGCTTGGTGCAGCAGCTGAGAAGCCCCAGCCCGGGACGGTCGAGCCATGCAGCTGTTAAGCAACAAGAATTATGAGTGTTGAATACCCTAATAAATTATAAGTGTTATTGTGGACATGTACTTCAATAATATATTTGCTATAAATGCATACTTTGATTAGTATAAGTTGGCGCTTAGCAAACAATTGAGAAATTACTTAAATAGTTTAATAATATTAATTGATTAATTTATAAATATAGCAAATAAGCTAGTTAGGGTATGCAGCAATCATCATTCGTCCAAGGCAATTCTGTTTTGCTTCTTCGTGAATGCACAGACACAAAACACACACACACTTACAGACAAACATAGCGGACTTCTATAATAAGAAAATGAACTGACGAATGATGAGTGTTAGATACCCTAATATTATATAAGTGCTACTGTGGATATAATATATATGCAATAATTGCATACTTAATAAGCATAAGTTGGCGCTTAGCAAACAATTGAGAAATTACTAAAAATAGTTTAATAATATTAATTAATTAATCAATTAATATAGCAAATAAACTAGGTAGGGTATCACACACTCATCATTCACTTATTAAAGAAGTTCGCTATATTTGTCTGTAAGTGTTTGTGTGTGTCTGTGCGTATTTATGCGTATGCATGTGCGCGCTTTGTTGTTCTGCTGGTGGCGGTCAAAAGCAAAACAAAAAGTAAATTTGAATGGATTTGCAATTGTTAACACATCGCTAGTGAGTTCGGACACTCATTAATTTTTTTTTGCAGTGTGTTAACACTTAGCACTTCTTCTTCTTGCTGATTCGTTTAGCGCAGTTTTGGTTTAGCGCTCTTTTATATCAACCTGGGAACTTTCCAAAATTGCTCAGAGCACTACGGTGATTCCCCGAAATTGTTCGCAGCGCTAGGTGAAGCTGTCATGGTTCTTTTAGAAGAAGGATACGCGTTAGATTAGTTTTCCATCACCGCGGGTGCAGTTGAAATGCACCCCACTTGACTCGGAGTACATAAGCCTTGGAAAAAATCATCTTCGCAAGACTGCTACCAATCCTGGACGCCAGACACGCACTTACGGAACCTCAATACGAATTCCGCATAGCACGGTCAACGGTGGACGGTGGATAAGATGGAGATGGGGTAACAAAGAATACTGCGCAGTAGTAACGCTGGATATTCGGAACACGTTCACCTCGGCGAGCTGGACGCGCATTCTGAATGCCCTAAGAATGCCCTTATAAGAATTCTAGCGAGTTATCATTCAGACAAGACTTTGGATACGACGTAGAGGATTAAGGCCTTAAGCGATATAACGTCACTAACTTTATTTTTCACTTTTGTTGTACATTAGATATCAAATGATATCGAAAATACATATAATCAAAGTATGTAAAATAGGATGCCACACCGTTTTTAAAAATCGCTGTTTTTAAAGAAAACTTTGAAAAAAAGATTGAAATAAATGAATCAAATAAAATCTGAAAAAAGGCCAGATTTCCGGATAGGGGATGTTTGATATTTTTTCCGGACAAAGCACTTAAAAACAGAACAGATCTGTCCGGAAAAATGCCAAATCGGCATCACTGTTGTTGGGCCCGCTCTGCTACTTTTTGTTGGTGTCATTGATTTGAAAAAAACAACAAAGCAAAACTTGGTGCGTCTAGAAAAATTTGGCACACCAGAAAATGTTGTGGGGGTGGATTTCCATACTTGCTTAACTTAGACAAAACGCAAGAACGATAAAACTCAGATCACGCAGTTAATGGTTTACACGTTGTACAGTGAAGTCAATTTTTGACTTATTTTGAAGTATTTATTTATAACACTTACTTTAAATTAAGTTGTTAATTTGATTTGTTTATAATAATAAGTCGACTTTAGACTTAATAATTGAAGCAACATTATATATAGTTGCATAAGGACTACTGAGGAAACCACAATAAAAAGCAAGTGGTAACGTTGCAGTCGGACGCAATCGACTGCGCTATACTCGATACCAGTATTTAAACCGGTAAAAAGAGGCCTGATTGCAAAGGGGTACGGATGTGGCAGGGGTGAAAGCTGCCTCAAAAATTCTGATACAGATGGGCATGCCACCAGCTATCTTCCTTCCAAATTTGGTGACACTTGCTTCAAGTTTGTAAAAGGTTGGGGAAGGGTGCTGGTGGCGTTTAGCTCAAAAACTATGAAACATACACGCATTCCCGTTTTTAACGAAACGTTGGGGCGGCTGGGGTTGGCTAGGGCGGTGTGGGTGGGCGTGGCATCCAAAGTTTTGATGCAATTTTTTGGGGATCGTCATCAAATATCTTTGCGCTAAATTTAGTGGATCGAACTTAAAAACTGATTAAGTTATAGGCGTTTTCGATTTAAAACCGCGGGGGGCTGGGAACGGAATGGGTGGGCGTGGCACCACAATTTTTCGGGGATGCCAAAATTTCCCACCAAATTTGGTAACTCTAACTGTAAGGATGTCCGGAATAGGTGGGTGGTTATCGAATTTATCAATTTGCCAGCCCCCCAGTTATCGTAGAACCCCAATCTTAGAACTTGATCTGTCCCGGCCATAGATAAAGACATTTGCAAAGTTTCAAGTCTCTAGCTTGAAGGGTGTGGAAAAAACTTGCGAACATACAGACGGACGGACAGACACCATGAAGGACATTGCACAAACCCAATATACTCTTTACCTTCGGTATCGAGCATAAAAAAGGACAGAAAACAGGACAAAAATTGTTTTGTGCAATTTTAAGCTTTTAGCATCAAAATGAAACTTGCACAATTCCGTGAGGTGATAATAAACATAAACATATGTAGCTAATACAGCTTCCTGGTGACAAGATTGGGGACAATCCACCGGCTTAAAACCATTTTTGCTTTAAAATCTGGCTGCTGTAGCCAGCAATCACGAAATTTTTGCTTCTAAGAATCTTTCGGCATTATTTAACTTTATTTTTCACTTTTGTTGTACATTAGATATCAAATGATATCGAAAATACATATAATCAAAGTATGTAAAATAGGATGCCACACCGTTTTTAAAAATCGCTGTTTTTAAAGAAAACTTTGAAAAAAAGATTGAAATAAATGAATCAAATAAAATCTGAAAAAAGGCCAGATTTCCGGATAGGGGATGTTTGATATTTTTTCCGGACAAAGCACTTAAAAACAGAACAGATCTGTCCGGAAAAATGCCAAATCGGCATCACTGTTGTTGGGCCCGCTCTGCTACTTTTTGTTGGTGTCATTGATTTGAAAAAACAACAAAGCAAAACTTGGTGCGTCTAGAAAAATTTGGCACACCAGAAAATGTTGTGGGGGTGGATTTCCATACTTGCTTAACTTAGACAAAACGCAAGAACGATAAAACTCAGATCACGCAGTCAGTGGTTTACACGTTGTACAGTGAAGTCAATTTTTGACTTATTTTGAAGTATTTATTTATAACACTTACTTTAAATTAAGTTGTTAATTTGTTTTGTTTATAATAATAAGTTGACTTTAGACTTAATAATTGAAGCAACATTATATATAGTTGCATAAGGACTACTGAGGAAACCACAATAAAAAGCAAGTGGTAACGTTGCAATCGGACGCAATCGACTGCGCTATACTCGATACCAGTATTTAAACCGGTAAAAAGAGGCCTGATTGCAAAGGGGTACGGATGTGGCGTTATATAGGGGTACGATAGGCGTTTTTGATTTAAAACCGCGATGGGCTGGGAGCGGAATGGGTGGGCGTGGCACCAAAATTTTTCGGGGATGCCAAAATTTCCCACCAAATTTGGTAACTCTAACTGTAAGGGTGTGCGGAATAGGTGGAATTGTCGATTTTGAGTTATCGAATTTATCAATTTGCCAGCCCGCCAGTTATTGTAAAGCCCCAATCTTGACACTTTAATTTACTATGCCATAGATAAAGATAATTGGAAAGTTTCAAGTCTTTAGCTTGAATTGTGTGGAAAAACGTTGCGTTCATACAGACAGACGGACAGACAACATGACGGACATACTCCTTATATACTCTTTACCTTCGGTACCGGAAAAGAGAATGTTAAATACTTTGCTTTAATATTTTGTGAAATATTTTCTAATTTATTTATTTTATAACTTCTGTTGCTAAAATTTATACAAACTATCCGCGCAGCGAAGTAAGCGGGCCACTTACTAGTACATTATATATGACACATACATAATATGTATTACATATATACCATTGGAACTGGTAAATGCGTGTTAAAAATAGCAAGCAAAGGCGAATCAAATTCGCACAATGATCTGAGAGCGACTAACAGTGACGAAAGAGCTCTTTTAAAAGCTCTTGGCAGTTGCAATCTTTAAGTTTATTTGCTCGTTGCTTTGGCTTCGATCAATGCGAATGCAAAACGTTTCGAGAAACCAGCTCATTGCTATGCATACATACATATGTGTATGTAAATGTTTTCGTTAAAAAAAGCTATTGGAACAAACAAATTGCTTGTCCACATTTTTGCGTTATATTTAACAGTTATTTATAGGCGCGGGTAGCACAAACCAAGCGTTTCAATAAATGCAAACCTCACACCGCGTTAGCATCACAGCGTTATATGCGTCGACGCAAAAAAATTTTCGCAGCTTTAGCATAGCAAATAGTATGTGTTTGTTGTAAAAACATTTTCTCTGCTCAAAATAAGTATGATGGTACATATTGGTGCTTGGTGCAGCAGCAGAGAAGCCCCAGCCCGGGACGGTCGAGCCATGCAGCTGTTAAGCAACAAGAATTATGAGTGTTGAATACCCTAATAAATTATAAGTGTTATTGTGGACATGTACTTCAATAATATATTTGCTATAAATGCATACTTTGATTAGTATAAGTTGGCGCTTAGCAAACAATTGAGAAATTACTTAAATAGTTTAATAATATTAATTGATTAATTTATAAATATAGCAAATAAGCTAGTTAGGGTATGCAGCAATCATCATTCGTCCAAGGCAATTCTGTTTTGCTTCTTCGTGAATGCACAGACACAAAACACACACACACTTACAGACAAACATAGCGGACTTCTATAATAAGAAAATGAACTGACGAATGATGAGTGTTAGATACCCTAATATTATATAAGTGCTACTGTGGATATAATATATATGCAATAATTGCATACTTAATAAGCATAAGTTGGCGCTTAGCAAACAATTGAGAAATTACTAAAAATAGTTTAATAATATTAATTAATTAATCAATTAATATAGCAAATAAACTAGGTAGGGTATCACATACTCATCATTCACTTATTAAAGAAGTTCGCTATATTTGTCTGTAAGTGTTTGTGTGTGTCTGTGCGTATTTATGCGTATGCATGTGCGCGCTTTGTTGTTCTGCTGGTGGCGGTCAAAAGCAAAACAAAAAGTAAATTTGAATGGATTTGCAATTGTTAACACATCGCTAGTGAGTTCGGACACTCATTAATTTTTTTTTGCAGTGTGTTAACACTTAGCACTTCTTCTTCTTGCTGATTCGTTTAGCGCAGTTTTGGTTTAGCGCTCTTTTATATCAACCTGGGAACTTCCCAAAATTGCTCAGAGCACTACGGTGATTCCCCGAAATTGTTCGCAGCGCTAGGTGAAGCTGTCATGGTTCTTTTAGAAGAAGGATACGTGTTAGATTAGTTTTCCATCACCGCGGGTGCAGTTGAAACGCACCCCACTTGACTCGGAGTACATAAGCCTTGGAAAAAATCATCTTCGCAAGACTGCTACCAATCCTGGACGCCAGACACGCACTTACGGAACCTCAATACGAATTCCGCATAGCACGGTCAACGGTGGACGGTGGATAAGATGGAGATGGGGTAACAAAGAATACTGCGCAGTAGTAACGCTGGATATTCGGAACACGTTCACCTCGGCGAGCTGGACGCGCATTCTGAATGCCCTAAGAATGCCCTTATAAGAATTCTAGCGAGTTATCATTCAGACAAGACTTTGGATACGACGTAGAGGATTAAGGCCTTAAGCGATATAACGTCACTGAAGGTGTTCCACTTGGCTCAGTATTGGGACCTCTCCTGTGGATCGTGATGTACGAAGCAAGCAAGTTGCCGAAAAGATTATGAGGTGGCACCTTCACTTGGCGTCCGCGTGCATGAACTGCGCGAGCTGAAGCGCGGTGGTGCCGTGATCCGCTTACCATCAGCAAGCGAGCTAAAGAGGGTTGTGGCCAACGCGAAGTTCTTAGAGGTTGAACTCAGCGTAGCGAAGAGCAAAGGACTCCGCCCAAAAGTAACGATCGTGGACGTGGACTCCACCATCTCGCCTAAGGTATTCATGGACGAGTTGTACGCCAACAACTTTCAGGAAGATTTAAGCCCTGCAGCCTTCAAGAAAGCGGTTCATTTGGAGACGAAGCCGTGGTCCGTCACCGATGATGCCAGGATTAACTTGACGCTTGAGGTGGACGAGAAAGCGCTGGCGATACTTGATAAAACTGGACGGGTCTACATCAAGTGATTTTCATTCCGTTGCCGGTCGCTTGTCCGTACCTATGCATGTCATAGGTGCGTCGGATTCGACCACAAAATTTCCAACTGCCGTTTCAAGAGTGATGTCTGTCGTCAGTGTGGCCAGTCCGGTCACAAATCAGCGAGGTGCACCAACCCGGTGGACTGCCGGAACTGCAGTTTCAAGGGACCCCCTTCGGTGCATTATATGCTCTCGGAAAGGTGTCCTATATACGGTGCAGTGCTAGCGAGAGTGCAAGATAGACATTAATGTTCAGCCTCATCCAAGCGAATTGTGGCCGTGGCCGACCTACCAACATCGAGCTCGGAGCCCGCATGCGGGAATCTGGCCACGGATTTGCTATTGTCCAGCAGCCCTACGCTGACACGGCTGGAACGATTACGGGCTTCCCTGCGGGTATGCGTGTTTTCGCCAATAAGCGTTTGAAGGCGGCAATCGTCATGGACGACCCAGATGCCATCTGCATGCTGATAGAGCCACTCATTACCGACTTTGGCGTATGCGTGAGTGTCACTGGAAAATTTGGCTCGTTTTTCCTCACCTCCGTATACTGCCAATTTAACACCGAACTGGAGCCGTACCTTAGGTACCTGGATGCGGTGCTACTGCAAAACATTAGCATTCCTGCTATCATTGGACTCGACGCAAATGCCATATCCCCCTTATGGTTCAGCAAGCTCTCGGAGTTTTCTCGGAGGACTCTGAACCACGAGCGCGGTGTGTCGCTTGCGGACTGGATCCTTGGAAGTCGAGCCGGGGTACTTGACGAGGGTAGTGATGTGTACACGTTCAATAATCGCAGAGCGCAAAGCGATATCGACGTGACAATCGTCAATGAAGCAGCGTCTATGTGGGCCACATATGACTGGGGAGTGGACGAGTGGGACGTCAGTGATCACAACATCATTACTGTTGTGATTACTCACGACTCTGATAACGCAGTTGAGAGCTTTGCTCCTGTGTCGTCCTGGAATCTCTCGAATGCACGCTGGCGATTGTTCGGTAATGAAGTGGCAAGGCTTGCAGCCGAATTGCCAGAGGATCATGGAGCGACGCCGTTGGATTTTCAAGTGTCCACACTGCGCACCTTAGTGCACGATGTGTGTGACAGAGTGCTTGGACGCAGTTCTCCAAGAGCCCTGCGGAACCTGGTCTGGTGGAATGCCGGCCTTAGTACCAAACGCCAAGAGGTCAGGAGATTGAGGCGAAGGCTCCAGCATGCTCGTCGACGTGGTTACGTTGATGATGCCGAGCGACTTGCGATTGAGCTGCGGATATCCGCTGGTCAGTACAAGCAGCTTATTCTGTCGGAGAAGGAAAAAGATTGGCGCCGCTTTGTGGGAGAGCAAGGAGGTGATCCATGGGGGCACGGCTACAGGATTTGCCGAGCACGGAAAAAAACACGAGTTCGGGGTATTTCGTTTTTTCCTCCCCTCTCTTTTTTTTCCTTTTTTTTTTCCGGTTTTTTTTTTTTTCTTTTTCCCTTTTCCTCCCCCCCCCCCCCCCCCCCCCCCCCCCCCCCCCCCCTCCCTTTTTTTTTTTTTTTTTTTTTTTTTTTTTTTTTTTTTTTTTTTTTTTGGTTTTTTTTCCAATTTGGTGGCTTTTTTTGGTTTGGTCATTTTGGGTTTTTGGGGTGGTTTTTTTTTTTTTTTTTTTTTTTTTTTTTTTTTTTTTTTTTTTTTTTTAAAGGTATTAGGGGGTTGGTTGTGGCGGGGGAACGTTTTTGGTTTTTTTTTTTTTGGGACTGGAGGGTGGGGGTGGGTTTTTTTTTTTTTTTTTTCTTTTCTTTTTTTTTTTTTTTGACTGTCTTGGTTGGGTTTTTTTTTGGTTTGGGGAGGGGGGTTGGGGGGGGGTGGGTGGCCCCGCCCCGGGCGAACCGCCCCCCCCCCCCCCCCGCTGGGTTTTTTTTTTTTTTTTTTTTTGGTTCTGTTTTGGGTTGGGGGGGGGGGAGGGGAAGAAAAAGGGAATTTTTTTTTTTTTTGGGGTGGGTGGGGTTTTGTTTTTTTTTTTTTTTTTGTTTTCTTCTCTTTTTTTTTTTTTGGTGCGTTGCTTTTTGTTTCTCCCCCCCCCCTTTTTTTCCCCCCGCTCGTGGAAATAAGGTTTTTCTCAAGGAAACTACCCCTTAAAGGATGGCGACTGGCTGTTCGGTAAGGAATTGGCAGGTCTCGACAGGAAGCAGAAAATGGACGAATGTTTGTTGCGAGAGTGCCAGCTTAGATGGGATGGTGCCAGTAACGGACGAGTTACACACCAATTTTTCCCGGACGCAAGCTTCGTTTTCAGCCGGCGAGACTTCAGCCTACGCGCTGGATTCCTGCTGACTGGCCATAGGTCGCTGAACGCAAATCTGAATGCGAGGAGAATCAGTGCCACGCCTGCATGTATGTGTGGCGCGGTATGTGAGGACTGGCAACACGTGCTATGTGTGTGCCCGCTATATGCAGATTTGCGGTACCTTGATGGACGCAAAGCGATATCGACGTGACAATCATCAATGCAGCAGCGTCTATGTGGGCTACATATGACTGGAGAGTCGGCGAGTGGGACGTTAGTGATCACAACATCATTACTGTATTTCTTTTAAACAATATTTTTTGTGCAGGAAAGCTGGAAAAACAGTAGCGTTGCCAGACTGTTTTCCACAAAAAAATCATGACTTTTCCAAAAAATCATAGTCAAAATACGAGTGTAAAAAAAATCATGATTTTGTGGTTATGCTTGCACTTTTTTAAAAAATCATGATCTGAAATCATGATTTTTTGCAAGCATAAATGTAGTAGCAGACGGCCTGAACAAAACGATGCGAGTGCAAAATATTTTAGTTAAAATTAATTGGTAAATAGGCAATTGTTTATAAAAACGAAAATAAAATTAATGACACTAAACGAGAGTTTCGTAGTCTATACGATTTAGATCAGATAATTATGATTATAAATTTCATCACTTGTAAAATTGGTTACTGCCCATTGTGTTTAGCACACAAAAATACATTTACTTTACAAAATCTAAGCAATGGAACAGAAAAAGTTGTTCGCCGACCTGTACTAAAACTAAATAAGTGGAGTTCTGCACTTATTGACAGTAAAATATGTGTGAAGACGATTTGTGACACTATTTCTTTGTTTGCACTCAAAATTGGTGAGTCAAATAGAAGGTGAAACATATGAGTTGATTGATTTTTTGCCACAAGGTTGGACATGAAATTTATATATTGCACTAAAGGCTTAACTTAACCATCAATGAATGTTTGGTGGGTCGGGCACATCACTGAAGTTTTGAAGAGAGAAGACTTGAGCGTAAACTCCATAAGCAAGAGAAATCATACAAATTTATCCATAAGAAACATTAACAATATCAAATTAAAAAACACACCTGTGAAAATTCCTCAATTTCAAGTTTTCTTGCCTCTTTTTGTGGTTAATAATACCCAAAATCACAACGATAATAATGACGTAGAAATAGAAGCACATCTCAGCATCAAAAACTTTAAGTATAAATTGTTTGACATTCAACAAAAATGAATTGAAATAGTATATGTTTGAGCACTAAATTCATGTGATGTTGATCTTAAACCATGATTGATATCTGTTAAATTCTCACCATAAGCCAACTAGAAGGTACGAAAAATGTGTAATCAATACTTGATGAAGTCATGCAATGACATATTTCCTCAAAAAAAGTTATATTTCATAATATTAAAAAAACACGAACTAATTACAATTTATAAATGTTTTCATTAAAAAAAAAACCTTGTAAATAATAAATTTAATAAAATATTCAAGACTGAAAGAGTCTTTTTAAACTGAGCTGGCCATAACAATTGGTTCAAACTAATCAGCTTTGGTTGGCGCTAGAGGTTGGCACGGGCCTGGCCGGGCCTGGGGCCCCGGGCCTACAAATGATTTTCGGGCTTTTTACGTGCGGGCCCAAAAAATCCCGGCAGGCTCGAGCTGGGCAGATTATAACGATAATTTGTGAACAGTGAACAGCAACACCAAATTTATTATAGATTAAATATCGAACATATGTAAACTATCGCAACAGTTGATATTTTATCGATCATTGTGAGTAATCGTGCTCACATTCCCACAAAATTACTGACTGCTCACCTTGGTGAACATGTTCACGTGCCGGGCCGGTACGGGCCTAAAATATTTTATTCGGGCCCGGGCCGGGCCTCTTTTTCTAAGGCCCGCGCCGAGCTCGAGTTGGCGCAAATAGAAAAACTCTTTTGACGCCCCACTGAAAGCTCTACATTGATTTGTGTACCTAATCCTTGTTGCTTGTTGTGTTGTTGTTTCTTTCGGAGGCGCTTAGTTGTTGCAAATAACCCTTTGCCTTTGGAGAGAAAAAAACTTCGCAATATCAAATCATACGAGCTGATTTTGTAGACATTGGCACTAGGAATTCAAGAAGAAAACGATTCCCAAAATAAATTGCTAGAAAACAAACATTCAAAAAGATTAAAAAAAAAAATTGATGCATTCGCAATGTGGTCAAACTTTTAAAAATCTTGACATAAGTAAATAATATATATGTTTTAATTCATAGTGCAAAAAAACGTCCATTATAAAAAACGCATGAGCTTGTCAAACTCTGATATAACCAATGCAACATTGACAAAATATGTATATGTATATTTATCTGAAATATTTGGAAAAAAGTGGTATAACGCAGACGACCCGTCTGAGACCAGTGTTGCCAGTTTAGCAATTTTATGGCTAGTTCTAGCCATTTTGAAAGGCCGAATGCTAGAAAAATTAAGAAATTGCTACTAGCTATAAATCTAGCTACTTTAAAATAAACTTCAGCTATTTTCGGCAATTTTCTCGAACCCGTGATTTAGGTCTGTGAAAATTACCAGTTACAGCGAAAATACTCTAAGTGACTTGAGTGAAAATACTTATCGAACAGTGATTTCTACTTTTGACCATCACTGCTTTGTGTGTTTCATCTCTAGTTTGTGGTGTACATTAAGTGACGCAAAAAAAGTGATGCAAAAATGCCTAAAGTGCTTTATTCGCAAAAGTTTCGCGATGCTTGGATGCAGGCTAGTGAGTTCAAGGCCTGGATCCGGAAGGATGAGACGGATTTGTCAAAAGCTTACTGTAGCTACTGCAAATGCAGTATTAAAGCGAAAATATTCGATTTAAGGGCTCATGCTGAGACGAAGAAGCACATTTCGGCATCGAGTTGCTTCAGTCAAACCAACAAAATAAGGTATTTCCATTTACTTAAGTTTTTAAAGCAGCATTATTAATATTCCTCTTTATAGATACGGCCTGCGCAGAAATGGAAAATGCTGCCACGATTATGAAGTGCCAACGAAATTTTTAAAAATGGTGGCCGAAAATGAAAAATATAACAATGAAGACAGTGAAGATGTAGATTTAATAAAATCATTATTGGACATTTAAATTAAAATTCAATTTTTTGGTTATTTTGGGGTAATTTGGTTATTTTTTGGGGTAACAAAATGTTAGCCATTTTTTCAGCCATTTTTACAAACAAATTTGCTATTTTCAGCTAGTTTTTTTCGTAAATCTGGCATTATTTTTTGTTCAAGACCTGGCAACACTGTCTGAGACGGGTGAAAAAAGGTTTCAGTGTCGCGACTCGGGAGTGCAACAAGAAGTTCATGCGCTGCGATCATCATGATCTGTCCAAGCACATTAAGACGCATTTTAAGTCGCGTCCCGGTGTTGAACTCATCGAACTAACCGAGGAGGATGACGAAGAGGACGACGAAGAGGACGACGAAGAGGATTTATCTGATATATTTGAAAAAAAAAACTTATCCACAAAAAAAAAACAAAAATCATCAGAGTGTCCAGGCATTAGCAGGTCTTGCCCGACATTTAACTGGGGAACAGTCCAGACATACCTATCTGCTGAAGCTACAACCAGTTGAGAATTTTAAGAACAATGTTGATTTGTATGGAGCTCTTTTTGGTATGCAACATTTTTTTTTACTAATACTTAACGGAAATATTCAAACAGCAAACGAAAAATAATCTGCAGCTTTATTGCCATAACAACAAGTTGGTTAATTTCAAATTGATTTTGAATGCAAATGTTCACAGGCATTTTCCTAAAAAGTGTAATGGGCCAATTGATCAACAATGGGAATTTTAATATTCCACCTCCTGCTGCTCTGCCATTAACCAACGTTGAATTGCCAAACGTTATGCCTGGTGATGAAGCGTTTGCTGTGAACACTTCCATGATGAAACCATATCCAAAAGCACAGTCGCTGCACGATAAAACAAAAGCCATCTACAACTATAGACATTGCCGTGCAAGAAGAACAACTGAGAATGTATTTGGCATTATGTCGTCGTATTTTCTTCACACCAATTCAAACAACAAACGGTTGGCAGCAACCGAATAAAGTCAAAAGTACTTGTTTCGGTTTCGGTTGCAAGTGTACTGAATTCGGTTTCGGTAGCTAGCAACGGAAAAATAGCGATTTTCAGTTTCAGTTTCGGTTTCAGTTGCAAATGACTCAATTCGGTTTCGGTTTCCGTTGTATGCGACACCAAGGCTTAAGCACATGCTGTTTTTCGAGGGACAGAGGGAGAATAAAAGAAAGTAAAATCTTTTACTCGAATAAGCGTTAAATGAGAATTAAATGATTCAGCATACAAAAATTTATAGAAATTCCGTGATTTTTCGGTTTTTTTAGGGACTGTTATTTGTCCCTAAAATAAAAGCAGACTAGATTTTACAATGGGTATGACTGATTTGGAAAATAACTGGCAAAAATCGATTAAAAATGATCAGTTTAACTGTCGGTTATGAGTTATAATAACAAATGTATGTATATGTTTACAAAAATCTAAATAACCGTTTTCAACAAAGCACCTTAAAATCAGGTCTCACTTGCCCAGATAAAAGAGCGTGTAAGCTGGTGATTATTCAACTTTGCTTAAAACGTTAGCTTACGGTGCAATACAAAGGGTATTTGAATGTTCTCAAACTTTGTCTTTGCGTTGTCTATTTATTGAGCTTGACTTTTGTTTAGTTTAGACAGTTCTGATAAATTAGATTCTCATCGATGTATTCAATATGTTACTTCATATTCAGGCCTGTTCTACATGTCGATTCCGAGTAAACTGTTTTGCACTCCTACATTTCGATTCCGAGTACAAATGGATCGTTTTGAAAACGAGTGACAATTAGCACTCGAAATGAAACGATTGTGCTTCTAAAGCAACTAATGTGTGTTTTTAAACCCTGAAACTATGTTTTTGCTTAATTTATACACTATTGGAAATAATTTTGCATTATCATTCGTAGGGCCTGCATATTATTATACCCTGAACCCATAAAATGGGTAAAAAGGGTATAATGGTTTTGTGCAAAAGTATGTAACAGGCAGAAGGAAGCATCTCCAACCCCATAAAGTATATATATTCTTGATCAGCATCAACAGCCGAGTCGATTTAGCCATGTCCGTCTGTCCATCCGTCCGTCTGTCCGTTTGTATGAACGTGTCGATCTCAGAGACTACAAGAGCTAGAGACTTCAGATTTTGAATATAAGTTCTCCTATACCATGAGCAGAACAAGTTTGTTTCAAATTATCGATAACTATTCTGGTTTCCGATATAAACATGGTATCGATTACAAAAAAGGATAGAATTTGGAAAATGTAAAAATGGGGGTTGATATAATGGGCAACGATAGAAGTTTTCTAAAAATTTCGTCCAAATCTGTTAAGGAACACCGGAGATATCGAATTGAATCGATTGAAGTTAAGTCAGTTTTTACATGCTTTTATTAAACTTGACTTGTCTGTCTGTTTGTTTGTCTCGGAATCTTGTAATCAAATTTTCACCAAGTTCCCGACTAGCTAGAGCTCTGAAATTTTCACCAAAGATGTGTTTCAGATGACAATACATGTTCTTAAAGTTTTTGGCACGATAAAATATGTAATATCTTGTAAAAACCACGAAAAACAGTTTTCCCTTTTGCTTAACTTACAAATTTTACCGGTAAAATTGACAGCATGTCTTCAACATTTTTTTTTGATTGTTTTGTTTAGATAGAATCGAGTATTTATGCGTTATCGTTGCGTAAACCGCTAATCTCAATCAATATTCAAAATGTAAATAAGCGAATAGTTATTTGTGAACATTTAATAAGATTTTTTGCGTTTTTAGGGGCAAAAAACGAAACGAAGAGCATGAAAATAGCTTATTTAAATAAACAACTGTTTTTATTATTTTGTTTGATTTATTCAATCAGCTGTTTGTATCGATACAAAATTGGTATCGAAATTGAGTATAAGAAGAATATAAGTCGATCGAAATCTGGGAATGCAACCATCGAAATGAGAATCCATTTCGATTCCGTTTCGACTCGGAATTCAGAACAGGCCTGAAAGAGGTATTCAGGCCGTTTCTTGTTGAACTAAATGTAATGTGAATCCAAGTATTTTTGATTCAATGATTTCAACAGCAAAATTTTCTTGGACGCTTTTGCCTTGTTATTAATAATAAGTCAGTTAATAATAAGAGCTGTAATAAATGATAAATGTCTAAAAACAAATAATGAAGCTCGTTAAAGGTATTTACTTTGGTCTTTCTTTTGCGAAATGAATCTTACAATTGAACAACGAAATTGCTAAAAAAAAAATTATAAAAACGGGAGATCAGTAAATATATGTATATAGCGGCCAAGTATGTAGTGCTACATATGTATGTAGCATACATATATAGATATTATCTATGCGATAGTATCTTCACGATTCATGTTAGCTTTGCATTGAGAAAACAAAACTGGTTAAACCCAGTTTAACTCGAGCATTCAATTTATACTGGGTTTAAATAGCTGCGACTTTAACCAGACATTGAGAAATTGTGCTTAAATGTTGTTGACAAAGTGTAGTTTAAGGAACAACAAATAAATTTTAGGTATCTAGAATTAATAATGCGAGTGCAATAACTTTCCGTGAAGTCGTCAAGATATAAACGGATTCTAACTGAAAACTTTGTTATCACCAACTAAGGGAAAACAAACCTCCAAAACAGCTTATAGAGAAAACCTTTGTTGATCATGGGTTCAAGGTATTGAATATCTACTGCCCTAGAAAACCGGATTGGAGCAATAATCCAGTTAACGAGATAGATGATAAGCATGTAATCAATGCCAAGACAAGGCAGAGCATGTTTTACGTAAATTTTTAACAAACTCATAATGTTGCAAATGCTTTTAAAACCACTCAAATAAAGATACACCAAGCTACTGTGTTAAAAGCGAAGAGCATTGTGTAAACTGGTCACAAGTGACAAATTTATACGCGCAAACTTTGGTGAAAATCACATACATATTTAGTTTTAAAGGCTGTAAGGTTAGAATTGATCTGAGCAAAAATTCTAAAACTAACTAAACTAAAAGCCAAAAGGCTACTATAAGATGGCCATCTCATCAAAATAATGACGCATCAGTTCATTCAACTTGTTCGTAGGTTTCTTACGTGCAGAAGCTTCATCGTCGCAATCGATGGCACAAAATCCACACGGCAGACAATCTAGGCGGGTATACTTTAAGGCTGTGTTCTTGGTCCCACGCTTTATTCCTTGTAAAATACAGATATGCTTTCCTCGATTGTGCATGCATGTACTGATGTGGATAATACATTGATCGACACTGCACTACTGCCCGGGAGCACAGACACTGAAGGTCAAACGGAAGCATTACAGCAGTTCGTCCACAGTTTTGAAAAGTGGGCACTGCAGTGGAACATTGTCATCAAAAGTAGCAAGTGCGTATGCGTTACATTTGCCACTAGGACCTTATCCTGCGAAGGCATCATGATGATGGGCTCAACTCTTGAGCATATAACATTCCTTAGTTCTTGGCTGTCATTCTGGACAGAAGACTTAATTTTAAGAGGCATACAACAATGTTCTTACAGTGGGTGCTAGTCAAAGCTGGAAAAATGTCGTGGCTACTTGCTCCAAGGAACAAACTACCCCTCTCAGGTAAGGTGGTTATTTGATCATCGATTCATTGCCCTATGCGGAGGTTTGCGCTGCAGATTCATGGTACTTGCTTACTAGCGATATTGAAAAAGATCTCAACGGCTGGGTTCTCACCCAAACGCTCTGGCTACGCGCCTTACTGCACTGCCTAGAAAAATAAGGTTGAAAAGTTTTTATCCGCTGAATCTCCCTAGAACTACAAAATGCTCCACAATACCTAATGAAAAATTAATTAAAAAAGTTAAAAAAAAAACAAATTTCACAGAAATAATAATTTTCAAAGTTCAAGTCCTGCAAAATATCTTTCTGGAGCTCGTTCTGTTGTTCTGTCACTATGGCTCTATGAGCGCTTAGCACACACAATCTTATAAAATATGAAATAAGTATAAAGTTTCTGTTTTTGTATATTTTATTACCATTTAACTGATTTTCTCCTTCAGATCTCCCTTAGATCTCAGCCAAGTCTTCACTCTTCTCAGAGTACTGAAAGATCGTTCCACGGTTGCGGTTGTGCAAGCCATTGCCATTAAAATTTCTGATGCTTCCTTGATAATTGGATGAAAGTCTGTTTTGCTATTGGCAAACTTACAGTCTTTGTCTTCAAATTCAATTTTCATTCCAATAATTGTACCAAACTTCAAAGTCATTTTAAATTCCATCTATTCCTAAAAGTTGACCCTTCAGATTGTCCAGACTAATAGTTTAAATATGATGTGGATTTAGAGCTGTGAGATCAAATGCTTCATTGCTTTCTTTTGGAAAACGCTCATTTTTTGATGCAAAATATTTTATTTATACTAAAAAATTTCATTTATTGATATGTACATTAAAAAAACCAAACAAAACATAGGCCAAATATCGTGTTGTATGAGGGGCATCGGCTCTATTTGCCCCTCCCCTGATTACGCCCTTGATATTCGTTACTATAAATGTATGCATGTATGTATATTCGTTGCCTTGTTTGTATTTATATGCGTTCATGGCAAATTCAGCATTGTACCTTATTTATTATTATTTAATTTATTTAATTTTTTTTATTATTAAATCTTGTATCGATGAAACACATATTTTTTACATTTGAACAGCCAGGAACTCCAAATTTGATAGAAAGATAGCTGGTGAAGTCCCCAAAAGATCTGCTTCAAAACTTAGGATGCCACGTCCAACCATAGCACACACAGCCTCTCCGCCTTTTAAAAACTGAAATGCGTATATGTATGTTTTTGAGCTAGAGTCACCAAATTTGGTAGGAAGATAGCTGGTGACATATCTTAAAGATCCGCATCAAACATTTCAATGATACGCGAACCACTGCTCCCCGCCTTTTAAAATCTTTCATTCCCATATTTAATACAGTTGTTGAGATAGTCACAAAATTTTGTTTCAGTATAGCTAGTGGCATTTCCCCTCTTTTAAGCCGTTTTTATACATGTATCGAGTATACCGCAGTTGGTTGCGTCCGACTGCAATGTTTTCACATGTTTCAAACGGATGTTCCAAAGTTTTTGAGCTTGTCATTCAATTTGGTGGGAAGATAGCTAGTACACTCCCAACACTCAACAAATCCACCAAAGAGTTGCGCCACGAAATGATTGAAGGCCACGCCTACCCTTCCCGCCACCATACCCACCACTGCCACCTTTCCACTTGTTGGAAATCATTTTTTTTAATCATTATTATTTTTTTTTTAATTATAAGTTTATTGAAATTTATTATGTTACAGGTGTCTAAGGTTTTGGATTACAAATTTCTGTGCATGTTTATTGGTAGCTGCAAATGGTAAATAATGAAAAAAAATTCTGCTAATCTAGTTAACACACATCGGTTCCTTGTGTCAATTTGACACAATTATAGATTAAAAATGTGATTACTTATCGAATGCATATGAACTTTTGGAGCACAAAACGAATTTTCGTAAAAAAATAAAAATAAAAGTTTTCGGCGGTGCAAATAATAATGCATTTGGATATTTAATATGATTTTGTTAGCGGTTTAAGTCACGTCTTAATACAAATAAGAATAAAAAACAGACCAACTGATTTTTTTTGGATTTTTATTTTTTGCGCTCATAGCGAAACTTATAAACGGACGCACTGTCCTTGGTGCTTGCGCTTAGTTTCTTTGGCTTTAGTAGGCGTGGCTGTTTCAGGGTGTTCTTTAGTTCCAGCTCCCGTTGTACAATGCTAAGTTCACGTTCGCGCTGCTCGCGTTTTTTTAGCTCGCTCTGCAGCTGCTGCCTGTGCGTTCTAACACAAGGTACCTGCTTAAGATAGAGAACATGGTTAGCTTAAATATTTTAATAATTTTAATTCCCTATCGGCATTTACTTGATTTTCTGCTGCTGCTGTCGTTAAGCGTTTGCCTTGTGTTGCTGATATCACATCTTGATTGACACCCGCATTGTTAAAAGTGAGGCGTTTGTTGTTGCTACTGTTGGCAGCATCAACATCGACAAGCGTTTCACGCAGGCGCTGCAGTTTGCGCCGCTCGACGGTGAGCTTCATATGCACGTACTTGAGATCCCGAGTCTGCATAAGTGCCAACTGGTTTGGCGCGTCCTCGCCTTTGGCGTGTTTTTCGCGATGCACATTGTCAGTGAGCTTGGAGTTAATCATGTGGTGGTAGAACTCATCGGGATTTTTGTTCAAAGCGCGCTTGTGCAGCAGCTTCAGTGTTTTCTCCTTTTGGTGTTCGTCGGTTGCGCGCTTTACATAGTCTTTCTTTTTTTCAAGCAGGCCGAGATGCTGGCGGTCCTCGGGCTGGTGACGTTCTTGATGCACTTTTTGGTTGCTTTTAAAAGCCTTCTTCCAAGACGACATATCTGGTGTGAATGGACTATTTATTAAACAAAAACGTGTAGAGATAACAGCAGCTAGAGAACGGCGTTATATTTATCGTTTCTGCCTCTATATATCGATTGACAGTAATATAATGGACGAGTTCCACCAACAGCGTTTGGCATAATAAATATTCATATACATATACACTAGAGAGCTGCATGAATGGCAAAAAAGGCACATTCGAATTAACAACGCTCAAATGAGTTGAATTGAATTCAATGCGAAACGGCATGAATGTGAGTGAGTGAATGCGCTCGCGTAAGACGCATTCAACAACATTCAAACGAAAATAGACGAATGGAATGAATGGCAATGCGGGAGAATGAAAGAATGCCGATTGAATGCATTCGAATGCCACGCCGTCTTGTTGTTGTTGTCAACAACAACAAAAACAACAGCGAAACACAAACAACATACAATTTCGTCAGCGTTTTTCCCTTGTCCATAACTCGAGTAATTCGAATGTCTTCGGCTTTGCCAAATTTTTCATTCCGCTTTACGCTTCATTCATTCTAATTCACTCCACTGAATATCTTTGGTTATGAGTCGCAGCACACAGCATAATTCAATTCATTCATTCACTGTGTGCCTCGAACTCACTCAATTCACTTAATTCGAATGCATTCACTCAAACGTACGTTGTGAGTGAAGCCATGCAGCTCTCTAATATACACATGTACAAATAATACATAATTAAAAATACAAAAATTAACCTATAAATTTAAATAATTTAGCAGAAAGTTAATATTTTATTTCATGACTTTATGGTATTACGGTCATACACCCTGCTTTAGTTATTGATGCACCGATGTTTTTATGTAAACTTTGATTTGATGGTGGTGTAGTATTAACATACGGGTGCGCAAAGAAAAATGCTGATTGCAATTTTAAGAAGAAATATGTATATAGGGTGTTAAAATTTACTGCCAACTTTTGTGCCTCTATTATTTCTTTGTTAACGCTATCGAATGAATGCTATTTTTACTTTAAATAATTAAAAATAAATAATTGTATAACTATTAGCTCTAAAATCCGTGCTCTTTAGTTTTGAATATTCAAATGTTAAGCACGATGAATTGCCAAGTGAAAAAGGAAAGAGTGCCAACGCTGCCGCTGCCTATCGATCAGTATCGTTCAAGCCAAACAACTGTTATCGGACTCAGTTGGCAATCGCAATCCTTTGACGGCATTTTTTGCAAGCCAAAATACAAAAACTTGGAAGGTTGCAAATCACTAAAAAAGGATGCCAGAAACTGAACAATTACCAGAAGGCTGGGAAAAGCGCACTAGCCGTTCAACAGGTGAAAAACAAACATATATGTATGTATATATTAACGATTACTCTAAAGCAACAACGAATTCGTTAGGAATGAGCTACTATCTCAACGTGCACACAAAAGAGTCCCAGTGGGACCAGCCAACTGAGCCGGCCAAAAAGACTGGAGGCGCTTCCTCTGGCAATAGTTCCGGCGAGGTCCAATGCCTCCATTTGCTAGTAAAACACAAGGGCAGCCGTCGGCCTAGCTCGTGGCGAGAGGAGAATATCACACGCACCAAAGAAGAGGCGCAGATGCTTCTTGAAATTTATCGCAATAAAATTGTTAACGGCGAGGCTACATTCGAGGAACTAGCACGCTCCTACTCCGACTGCAGTTCGGCTAAACATGGTGGCGATTTGGGCAAATTTGGACGTGGTAAGCCATACTTCCAAATATTAAAATTCTTTAACACATTTCGATCTTTTATCAGGTCAAATGCAAGCGCCCTTTGAGAAGGCCGCATTTGCGCTGAAGGTGGGTCAGCTCTCGGACATTGTAGACACTGACTCCGGCCTGCACATTTTAGTGCGCAAATCGTAAAAAAATACAAGATAATAAAATAGATATATGCATTAATTCAAAAGAAATAAAACCAAAGTTGCAAAGGCGCTTAAAATACTCTTCATTTCTTAGGCCTTACAGAGGATATTTACTGCAGGTATCATATGCGATCGTAAATAGTACTTATTATTACACTAGTTTACAAAATTTTTAAAACTTTTCAATTTAGTCAAGGGAGAACTGCTTAAAATGTATTTTAAGTTTTTTATCCTCAAAACACTGGTATTGCAAATGTTAGTAAAAACGAGTAAGGAGGCTTGACCTCCTGACCATTAATCCTTGACACTACACATTCTTTGAATGTATGTATTTTTTGTCTTTCTCTGGATCAATTTTCAAATATCCTTCCAAATTTGATTATCAGGATTTAGGGACGCACCTATTTAATTTTTTCAGCGTTAAAGCGGCTGTAATTGATTATTTTATGTAAGCTTTTGTTCGATTCTATAACTCATGAATCATAGTTTGGTAATAAAGCCAAAGTAAAATTAAAAAACAAGAACAAAAATATTATTTTATTTTATAGCATAGATGAATTCAACTTCATTCACTTTTATTAATCAATAGATGTCGAGCTACTAAAACTAAATAAGGTTTAGTTTGCCGGTTAACATTTTGGCACCCGAAGATTTTTGGTCAAGCAGTAGCTGGCGTATTTTCCACTCCTCTATGAGAGCACGGCATTTGATCAGCAAAATCGGTGATGCCTCAACGAGCTTAACAAGCACATAGCAAGCACGGTTGATGCTCAACCAAATTTTAAGCTGCAAAGAGCGAAAAAAAATGAATTAATAATTCGATTTTAAGGAAAGTTATTTTACTACCACATCGCCGGACAGGTGCTGCAAAAGCTGTGTTCCAAATGGTTGCCCTTCGTGTCTCTGGTCGTTTTTTATTATCTTTTTGAGCACATGATGCATGCCGACTTCCTCAATGCCCAACACACTAGGCAGGTCCTCGGAACTTATGGCCTGTTCCTCTTTCGTTTTTTTTGATCTTGTGCCTTCCTCTGCGTCACTCTCGTCGTCGGTGCTGATGGATGGAGGTACATCGCCATTAAGTTGCTTTTTATTTCTCCGCTCCCTTGTGGCCTCGGCTATGAAGGCTTCCACATCGTGGGGTTTCTTCTTCTTGTTTTGAGAACTTTCAGATGACACTACGGATACGCGCCAATCGGACAGAGTGATCACAGAAGCCAGCGCTGCTACGGCCTTATAATAATTTTCGCCTGTTACTAGTAAAAACAAGTGAAAACGTTGCATTTGTTTAAAAACGGGTATCAAGAGGCCTGATTGCAAAAGGGTACGTTCAAAGATTAGCTAATACAGATCTTTTGGGATGTCACCAGTTATGTTGCCCACAAATTTTGTGACTCTAGCTCAAAAACTGTGAAAGATACTCGCATTCCCGTTTTAAAAGGGAGAAAGATTTCAGCACCTATCTTGACACCAAATTCGGTGGACATAGTTTAAAAACTTTGGAAATTATAGGCGTTTCTGATTTCAGACTGTTTGGATACAGTTTCTTTGGAGGATGCCAGTAGCTATCTTTCTACCAAATTCGGTAACACTAACTTAAAGGGTGTGGGAAATATAAGGAATTATCGATTTTGCGATATCGAATTTATCTATTTCCTAGGCCCCCAATTATTGTAGAGCCCCAACCTTCACACTTTATCTTCTTTGGCTATCGAAAAATTTATTTGGAAAGTTTCAATTCTCTAGCTTGAAGGGTGTCGGAAAAAAGTTGCGTTCATACAGACAGACAGACGGACAGACACCATGACGGACATTGCACAAACCCAATATACTCTTTACCTTCGGTATCGAGTATAAAAATTTGGCAAGAAGAAATTACGCACTCTGCTCTAATTAAAAACTTACTGTGGTTTAATATATCCGCTGTAACAAGTCCAATATGGCTATTGGATAGCCAAAAGGCAGCATTCTCAGCAATGGACTCAGCAATGGGCATCTCAATCTGTTCTAAAATCTCCTGTCGACGCGCCTGTTTCTCCTTTTTGCCATAGGCCAACCCCTCATCTATGAACTTTATAAAATCCGGATGAAAGCAAGTTGTGTCTCCAGGCGCTACCAACCACTGTACCACACGACGTCCGTATTGATTGGCTACCAGGGACTTAAGATCGGAATGCAAGTGATCATATATGGCTTTTTTAGTGGCCTTTGTGTCGTCGAGACTATTCAAAAGCGCAATGAGAAAGACATGTCCCTGCTCGTGCAAGGCAATCTTTAGCAGATGTTCCTTGATGATCTTTGTAATGGCCTTAAGATGAGAAAATAAAATTGATAATAATAATAAGTATATTTGCTTACTTTTCTTATATGTCATGTCGAAATTGTACAGCATTTCTGGAGGCGTTTTTACTCTAATGTCGTGTTATTACTGCTATATCAAAAACGATATCCTAAAAATCCGCAGTAAATTCTCAAGTTGCAAATACATATAAGAATCTTTTAAATTATTTGGAGGACATCGCCAGCTGAATTGTCACCAAATTTAGTAACTCTAGCTTAAAAAATGGAAAAATTATTGGGATCTCCAACTTAAAAAGCGGTTGGCATGGGTTGGCATGGCAAGAAAATTTTTGATGCACGTCTTTAGGGTACGCCAATAGCTAGTTAGTATTTCCTTACCAAATTTAGTAACTCGTGACATTTCATCTGTCATAAACAAAAATATTTGCAAGATTTTAAATCTCTAGCTTTTGCTTAATACGGATTGACAACATGTCGGAAGTTAGACAAAAACAATCATCTGTACCAGAGTACAGAAATTAGACAACATAGATTTAAAACATATTTTCCCACACATTTTTCTTTTCTAACTGGGAAAATATTGTTTCATTTGACTTTTGAGTTAGAAAGAAATAACGTTTTCTTACCCTGCGATTTTTCGTAGTGGATTTGTAAAAGCATATGATAGCCGCCTCGGTACCATCCTTGGTGGTTAACATGTGCGGTATTAATGGAGTCAAGGCGCTTATCGTTTCTTCAAGTTTCTCTTCGTCCGTGGCATTCATAAACTCGAGTATGACGGCATGAGCTAGTGAGCTGTCCACCAGATTTTTGTTGGCAATGTGCTCTAAATTGGCTTTTACGGAACCCATAATGGAAGCTTTCATGTTTTCAGCTCCCTTGAAGGTGTCGCTTAACGTACGGACATCATCGTCCTTAGCCTTTTTATACAGATCGCTGTAAAACTCTTGTCGCATATGACAGCGTTGCTTTTCGTTACTATTCAGATAAATATGATCTAATATCTTGCTGGCAATATTGTGACTCGCTAGCCGCACAACATTACTCATCAGGCCATCCACCAGCTTGCTTTTTGTAGCCGGAGCACCGTACTTGAACATGCGCTCGACGCAGAAGTGTGCATATTTCGACTGACACATGTCCACGACGTGCGGCATTAGTTTGTCAGACAGCTCAGCGCGCAAGGTCGGAGCCGCATGCTTCAGCATGCACTGCAACACGCGGGCCGTGTCGTGTGCTTTGGCCACTTTGGATATGGTATCGCCAACATTGAGAATTGTGTACATTTGCTCCACAAGTTTGTCTTTGTTTTGAGTCCGGCGGCTGCAGAGACAATAAGTATTTGCAGTTTTGTAAGATTAATTCAATATGATAAAGGTGCGAAGCTTACCATTTTACTTGCTCATATATTTTTTTCACCTCCTGCGTAATCTCGTACGTGTCACGGGTACTTTTCCGTTTTAATTTTAAATCCTTTTTTTCTTGCTTGAATTTGGTCCAATCTTGCTTTTCGCCAGAAGTTTGCGTTTCGTCTTTATGAATATTCTTGCTCCCAAAACTGCGCTTTTCAGTGGCCCTAAATTTGTTTGCAGGTTTACCAGATGCATTGACGTGTTTTTTTAATGGTCCCTTAATAGTTGGTACCTCCTCTTTATTGTGAGGCTTCGCAGTTTGCCTAGGTTTCCCTGAGATAATCATTTTTCCGACACAAGTACTGGCGTTTTATTACAAGATATAATGGCAACACGTGCAAATTGAATACGACTCAACTCGATAGATAAATAAAAATGATACTACGTTCGATAGCGCTTACTATTTACATAGTCAAGTTTCATCACTATTAAACTATCGGTACCTACATATCGCTCGTTTAAGGCATAATTACTCCAGCGATAAGACGTAAAACGAGAAACATAAAACGAGAGACGTAAACAGCTGTAGCGATCAACCTTACGGCAAACAATGTTAGCGATTACTCCAGACGGAAACGAGAAACGTAAAACGAGAGACGTAAAATTTTTCTGCAGAAAACAGAAAACAGACTCTCGTCTTACGTTTCTCGTTTCACAGCTGATTTCATTTCTTGTTTTTTTGGCTTGTTCATTAGTTGTGCTGCAATTCATAACTAATAATAATAATAATAAACATGGAAATAAATGATCATGAGTTAATAGCCCTAGTTGAGGCAAATCCTTTGCTTTTTGACAAAAAAAAAAAACAGTGTGCCTATTTCCTCCATTTCCATATCCATTTTGGAAAAGATAAAATATAAATAGATCCAAATAAATTCGTTCACTTCAATTCTTGTTGCCTTTGTTCGCTTTGCTTTAATGTGCACAGCTGTTTACGTCTTACGTTTAGAGTAATTGCAAAAAAATTTACGTCTTTCGTCTCTCGTTTTACGTTTCTCGTTTTACGTCTTATCGCTGGAGTAATTAGGCCTTTACATAAGTCAAAAATATCTTATTTTTGAGTTAACGCTTTCAACGGAATGAAATTTCAAAACTTGGGAAAAAGTCAATTTGCAGAAATGTTACAGACATGCATCGCGGGTGTATGAAGGGTTAATTTTTATTTATTTATTTATTTATAATTGGAACTTAAAATTAATTCTAAGTTACAAAATAATATATATATATACATATATATAGCCAGAGCAACGGAGGCCTTCAGGCTGATGAAGGGTTAATATGATGCAGAGCTATTCATAACGTCATAGTTTATTTTGTATAAAAATTCATATTAATTTCTTATAAGTACTGAGAGTATGTATTTATATTTTAATTTTTAAGGAGTAAATTAAAAACTTTAATCGAGTTTTCTGCAAAATCGGGTTTTGTGATATACGAAAGTCTTTCAATATATAAGCGACATGTTAACAGAAGGTGGGTTAAAAATTAAAAATAAAAACTTGCTCAACATGAATATGGTTGGCCTGCTTGACGTCAAGATGACAACAATTTAAAAAAATAATAATATAGAGTTTTTGCGAGCCATGTTCTAATATATTGTTATGTCAAACGTTCTTAGTTCATAAATTTTTTCATCAGCAATGTTAAGTTAATTTTATTTTCGTCGAAGAATGAAATGCTGTTTATTTTGCATTTTCAGCTATCGATAGCAAACAGAAATAATATCGCTGATAGCAATTTCACCTCTAGTGTACAGTCGCCACAGTCGCGACGGTGGATATATAAATAATTGTTTTTTTTTTCGCGGCAAAACCTACAGACTTGTTTTCTATCACAACAACTTGGTTAATTTGCGATAATGGTTAAGCTTGGAAAAAAAAAAATTGCGGACCTTCCCGAGGTTAACAAACAAAAATCAACCGGGTATTCCGACGATGAAAATCCAAAAAATGGAGCCAGCAAGTTGGACGATGACGAGTACAAAGCCTATAAGGATGAAGGCGATAAGCAGGAGTCAAGTTCCAAGAAACAAAGGGCGTCTATTGCCGCAGCAAAAGCAACTACGCAAGAGGACGATAGTGATTCCTATGAAAGCGATGATATGCCGCTAAATGGCAGCAAGGCTTCCTGCTCAAGTTCTCCACCACAAAAAAAACACAAGAAATTAACTAAATCCAAGGGAAAGATGCCGGCTAGTGAAAAACAACAAAATAAACAAACTGCAGCCAAGGGCGATAAGTCAGCACAGAAGAAGGAGCCGGATGAAGCCCATGATCAGGAGGCAGAGTTTGAAGTATGTTTACATTTGCAGTTTATCAGCCTTCTCACGTCGCATTTTAACAGGTGGAGGCCATTGTCGGTCACAAAACTAAGCGCGGCGAATCGTTCTTTCTGGTGCATTGGAAGGGCTACGGCAAGGAGGAAGACAGTTGGGAGCCCGAGGCAGACTTAAACTGTGACGATTTGATCGAAGAGTATCGCAGAAAGGTAAACGGAAATTTTACTGGTTTTGAATATAGTATGTATGCATATAAATATCTTTGTAACTGGGTATTTCTTAAAAATTCAATAGTTTTTCACAAACATGGTAAAAATATACCGATATTAAGGCCCCTACGCAGATGACAGTACAGCTCTCGTACCGTACTGCACACATTGTACGAGCCGTAACGACCAGATCTAACCAACGCACATATTGTGACTACTTTCTCGAAATAAATCGGAAATGCAGCAGTGTTTTTTTAAATTTAACTGAATTTTAAATAATGATTAACGAACAACGTACGCTACTTTTGTGTTTTTGTACAACAAAAGAATTGCTACTGGCGGCTATAAAAAAAAATCAGGCTGCAAATGCAAAAAAAAAAAATGGTAGCTGAAATTACCAGAGATTATGATTAACATAACCGAAACCACTCAAAAGACTCAAAGCAAATTCACCTTACAGATCTTTACCCGGGCAGTACGGGTCGGCTTGAGTTGAAGAATAAAAATTTATATGTTATTTAAATTGTATCATATGAATTAATTTATATATTTTTATTAATTTCTTGTTGTGCAGCATTGACTGCCAAAACAATAAGTATGGTGCTATTGGAGTTTAATTTTGTCAATATTTTCCGAAATATGTACAAGCCAGCTCTTGCCCGACATGTCCGTCATGGTGTCTGTCCGTCTGTATGAACGCAACATTTTTCCACACCCTTCAAGCTAGAGACTTGAAACTTTGCAAATGTCTTTATCTATGGCCGGGACAGATAAAGTGTCAAGATTGGGGTTATACGATAACTGGGAGGCTGGCAAATCGATAAATTCGATAACTCAAAATCGATAAATCCACCGTTTCCGCACACCCTTACAGTTAGAGCTACCAAATTTGGTAGGAAGATAGCTACTGGCATCCCCAAAAAAATTGCATCAAAAATTTTGGGGCCACACCCACCCATTCCGCCCCCAGCCCCCCCGCAGTTTGAAATCAGAAACGCCTATATCTACCTCAGTTTTTGAGCTACAGCCACCAAATTTTACGCCAAGATAGGTGATGACGATCCCCAAAAAACTGCATCAAAATTTTGGATGCCGCACCCACCCATACCGCCCTTGCCCACCTCAGCCGCCCCAACTTTTCGTTAAAAGCGGGAATGCGTGTATCTTTCATAGTGTTTGAGCTAGAGTCTCCAAACTTGGTAGGAAGATAACTGGTAGTGACCCCCAAAGATATCTTGGCGCCACGCCTACCCCAAGCCCCCCCTTCCCCAACTTTTAAAAACTTTGAGCTAGAGTCTCCAAACTTGGTAGGAAGATAACTGGTAGTGACCCTCAAAGATATATTGGCGCCACGCCTACCCCAAGCCCCCCTTCACCAACTTTTAAAAACTTTGAGCTAGAGTCACCAAATTTGGTAGGAAGATTGCAATTGGCATTCCACAAAGATCTGCATCAAAATTTTGGATGCCACGCCCACCCAAAACGCCCCCCGCCCCCTTCCCCTTCACTTAACAAACTTTGAGCTAGAGCCACCAAATTTAGCAGGAAGATAGCTGGTGGTATCCCCATCTGTACCAGACAATCTTTGATGCAGCGTACACCCCTGCCGCATCCGTACCCCTTTGCAATCAGGCCTCTTTTTACCGGTTTTAATACTGGTATCGAGTATATCGCAGTCGGTTGCGTCCGACTGCAACGTTTCCACTTGTTTTTATATGAAGTTTTTACGGTACGAGAGCTGTACTGTCATCTGCGTAGGCCCCTTTATACAGTAAGACCCCGTTTAACGCGGGTTATACGTTCCATCAAACTAGAGTGTAATGCGAAACAGCGCTAAATCGAGGCTATCTTTTAATTTAGATAGTGGGGTTAGGGAAAAGTGGATAGAAAATTGTTTGGGTATTAAATTCAATAAAAATAAAACCAAACCTTTATATCTTACTAAAATAAAAACAATATAAACGAATATACTTAAGAAACAAATTAAATTCCAAATAAGTCAGATCATTCAGTTTATTCTGTGTTTCCTTTTTTCTGCCTTTTTGTACAGAACGCATCTTCCTTTATCATCATCCTTTACCGTTCTGTGAGAAGTTGTTGATAATTTGATAAAGCACCTAAAGCACCGTCTTGCTTTTGAGCTCCTGACAAGATTAAGATAATTTTCAAAAAATTGGTCCATAATTTCAGTTATTGTGGTTAAACTGCTTAAAACAAACGTCATCGAAAGTTCTTTTTGCTCTTCCTCGGAATGACTACTTTCAATATTATTGTTGTCTTCTTTCTCGGACTATCAGCTGTTTCTCTGACTATTTCTTCAATGTCTTCTGCATTTACCTCATTTAAACCGGTTTGTTTCGCTAATTTCACTATTTCATCCATATCAAAAGATAGTAGAATGTCTTCGCTTTTACTTTAATGTGGCCAAATTTTCTTCCGTACTCCTTTCAAAGATCACTCTTTATCTCATTCCGAGAAAGGTTTATGTTTTCTACAGCATTCAAGATATTGTAGTTTTCCCAAAACTCTCTTATTGATTGGTTCTCTTCTCCGTCTGTACTTTCAAACATCTTCCTAAATGTTCGCCGCAAGCTATAAGCCTTTAAATTGGATATAACGCCTTGGTACATTGGTTGGATAAAAGCAGTTGTGTTAGGCGGCAATAAAACTACTTCCACTGGAATGTATGTTGTTAAGTCTGATAAATATGTTGTGTGGCTTGGAGCATTATCAGTTAAATATTAGTGCCCTTTGTTCAAGTTTTTTAATTTCGCAATAACGTTCCTAGAAACTTTTTATAGTAATCCATGATTTTTTAAAGTTGGTTTAAATACATATGACTTTCATCGTTCTTGGGTTTTTGGAGTGGTAAACTAGCTGTGGTTTTAGTTTGAAGTCTCCGCTGGCGTTACCACCCAGTAGAAGTATTTAGCATTCTTTTCGAAAATAGGCATGTTTCATAAATTCTTAAAAACAAATCTGGAGGAAAGTTTTCGTGTTTAATTATTGTTTTAAATGCTGCTGGGAATTCAGCCGCCGCTTTCGTATCACCACTTGCTGCTTCTCCTGTAAACTTTATGTTGTGAAGAATATTTTGATGTTTAAACCTATTAACAGCTGCATGGCTCGACCGTCCCGGGCTGGGGCTTCTCTGCTGCTGCATCAAGCACCAATACCATCATACTTATTTTGAGCAGAGAAAATGTTTTTACAACAAACACATACTATTTGCTATGCTAACGCTGCGAAAAGTTTTTTTTACAGCGTCGACGCTGATCATGTGTGAGATAACGCGATGTGAGGTTTGCATGTATTGAACCGCTTGGTTTGTGCTACCCGCGCCTATAGATGTTAACACATCAAAAACCCATTTATTTTACTATTAATCTAAAAAACATAGGCTTCTACTTATTTTATTAAAATTCTGTTGATTAATTCTGAGTTAACTTGCGAAAAACCCGTATTGAAACTATAAATACTTAACAAGCAAATTGACAAATCGCAAGTAAACACACTATGAAATATCGGAGTCGTTCCGATGTATGTTTTTGCGCTGAACATGATTCCAATTTCAAAATCTTGTAGTGTACGATTAAAGATTCATTTACGTTTGTTCTGTTGCCAGCTTTCTTCCCCCTACTAAATTTTGTTGACACCAGCTCAAAAATTGTGCATAACTGTTTTTAAATAGTGGATACTTTTGATGCAGATTTTTGGGTAGTAACCAGCTATTTTCCCAGCAATTTACCGATCTGCACCTCGGGGTGTATCGTCTTGCTATCGATTTATCTGTTTCCCAATGGGCGTAGCGCCCTGACTTTGACACTTTTTCTGGCGCGGACATGGACTTCATTTGAAATGTTTCAATTCTATAGGGCTTACAAGAAACAGACAGACTGACAGACATCATGACGGACATTGTATAAACTTAATACACATAGTACTCTCTACCTTCGGTATCAGAGTATAAAAATATCAATTAGCTTTAACGAGAGAGGTGTGGCTTAACAATCAATATTTTATGTATGTAATAATATCTCTTTAGAACAAATAAAGCGTGCAACTGTTGGCTTTGTACAATCGAGCATCAAAATACTCTGTGTTCTTTTTTATTTATAGGAAAGTGGCAAGGTCACTGCCGTAATAAAAAAAGCATCGGCTGGTGCTAAGGCTGGTCGTGGACGCAAACTGACCAAAAATATCGAGAGCGATCCTGAGAAGGAATGGGCAGTCGAACGCATACTGGACTTTGTTGATGACGAGCATGGCGGACTATATCGCATACGCTGGAAGGGCTTTGGTGCCAAAGAAGATACTTGGGAGCCAGAGTCTAACCTGTCTTGCGAGGGGCTTATTGAAAAATTCAAAAAAACACTGGAGTCGCATCGGAATGTAGATGTTAAAAACTTGCGAGAGTCGCCAAAAAAAACAAAGCGGTTGGTCAACGAGACTTCACCACGATACGCTTTTCATAGTCGCATTGAGCGCTCATCGAAGCGGGCTGCTGCCAAGAATCGGTAAAAACCAGTCTCTTTTTTATGTTTCTACCATGTATTAATACTTTCTCGATCGCATGCACAGCGTTTTTTATGGCGAGGAGTAAAAGGGTCCACGACCAGTCCAATCTAATAATCACGAAGAAGAAGCGCATGATCGATCCAGGAGTAGCAATTGAGAATTCATTACAACTCTACGTAACTAGCTTTAGTTTACGTGATAGCACTTTTAATTGGTCGGAGAATTCGCACTTTCCATAGTTATTTAGTGCAATGATTAAGTATGAATATACAACAAAACGCAACACACTACACCACACCAGACACAACACATCTACATTTTAAGTTTTAAGATATGTTGCACAAACCCTTTTGATTAAGCCTTAAGTTTTAACATGTTCTAACCTAGGATTAAAGTTTGAAATCCCTAAATTAGTTGTTTCGTGGTAGTTAACTTTATTGTAAACAGTTTCATTTAAGGTCAAACAATATAAGCAACATTGACTGTCAATCTTATAATTATAAATATAAATGCAAACAGCTATGCACTATTTATGAGAATTTGTTTTAGTAATAGTAGTTAAGGTTAAGGTAAAAGGGTTCGTCGTTAAATCGAAGTTGTGAAATGTATGTAACAGGCTAAAGAAATAATCTTTGACCCATAAAAAAATAAATCCCCTGATCAGCATCATCATCGATAAATTCATGTCCTCTAATCTGTCCGTATGTATTATCTCAGAGGTCGTACCTTAAAATTTTAAATTTAAACTAGTATCCAATGGGAAAAGGAAAAAAGTCACAGTTTTCATGACAGCCACGTCATGAAACTTGGATATTTTTTGACATATTAAGCAACTGGGAATTTTATTAAAATTGGTTAAGAAGTTGGTTTGCTGTAGCAGCAGACACATGCATTTTTTGCATACATTTAATAATGCGTACATGTACATGAAGCGACCGGCGATATACATATTCACTTAGTGGACGGCAATCTAAGCTAGTGACGAACCGACACAACGGTTATTAGAAGCGACAAGCAATATACATTCATACAGTTGCAAATTCTGTGTCTACTAACAACAAACAGCTTGTTTATTTTCTTGCTCTCGCTCTCGCTCTACAGCACCTCTCCCGCTCTTATCCAATATAATTGCGGTTGTACCTGCTTTCGCACTCACGCTCTCTCGCTTACGCGCTCTCTTGATTTGTACCTTGTATCGTGCTCATTGCATTGTTACATTCCTACCTTGTTTGGTTTCAGCACTTAGATTTTCATTTAAACTATTTACATCGTTTAAAATATTTGTCTGCTGCAGCAAAAATTGCAAAACGGTTGGAACAACCAACCAAGATTTTATCTTTTGTAGATTGTGGGACAACACGATCCACATGAAATGTGCTGGCTTTACTGCCGAAATCAGGGACTGGTTAGTTGCACTCATTCCTTAAATAGTATTGTGAGTCCTGCAGTGAGGTGGAGAAGGAAACTTCCCAATACATAAAGCAGACTCACCTAAGTTTTAATGATACGCATATTGTTTTTAATAATCTGCATACATCATACACAGAGCTTGAGACAAATTTTAAAAACGTCAAGATTATGACCAAATCTCCGAAGAGTAAAAAGCCTTCTTGTCCTTATCCACCTAGTATTGCTGGCCCATAAATGGTATTCAATCCGCCGGCAAGAAATCCCAGCAATAAATTAAACCCCGTTCATTCTCTACCAGCTAAAAATAATATACTTGTACCCTCCGGTTCAACAGCTTGGGGCGGTGTTCTCATTGCTGTTGACTTTTGTAATTCCTCTGGGCCGATTCATTTTCATGATCTTCAACATGTTGAATGGTCTGTGAATAATGACACATCTTCGGCGCAATTACCCGCCACTTCTGATGATTTTATCGATGGCCTACTGGAGTTGGGTCTATCGCAAGTTAGCAGAGTGCACAACTGTAGTGGTAGAATGTTGAATCTATTTGAGGATCTATAAAATGTTCTTAATTCCTATCCACCATCTAAAAGTTCTTTAAAAACCCGTTGTTTTCGTAAAACTAATTTTACTAAATTAAATTATCTTCTTCAACATACTAATTGGTCTCACCTTTATTCTGGTAGTAATGTAGAACCGCTATTGCCATATTTTATAAGACCTTGAATTCGCTTTTGGATATCTGTGGTCCCCTCACTTGTTCTTCAAGTGATAATAAACCACCTTGGTTCACGAGGGAACTATCTAAATTAAAAAACGCAAAGACAAGATCTTATAAAAATTAAGAAATCGGGAAACACGGTGATGTGAAGCTATGTTTCACCTATAATGTTGCTTCCCTGTGTAACTTACCACAGTCGGATTTGTGTGCATTGTCGGCCTACTAAATTTAAATTGTTCAAAATGTAAAGTCCTAGATTTACCCCTCATAGTGCTCACTACTTGCTTGATGCTTAACCACTTGACCGCGTCTTTCAAATTAATGATTAACGCATTATTCTTGATCCTAAATTAAAGTTTGGCTAACACATATCGTCGATGGTCAATAAGGCTATTAATATCATTGTCTGCATCAAGCGGTGGTCGAAAGTGTTTAATTAGTCTGCTTGGAAAGGCGAATAACGATGGCGAAGAAACCCGCGATCAAATTGCACAAACCCAATATACTATTATACCTTCAGTATCAAAGTATAACAAAATCATTTGAATTTTGACTGATCTACCATATTTGTGTTTTGAAGTATATGATAAAAAATGGATCGAGTTTTACGTGAAAGAGGACAATGAGATGAACTAGATATGGATTCGGATTTAGTGAAGCGGGCGAATCTTCGTGGAAAAAGATCAAAAAGCTGGTATGCATACAACACACATCGTAATGCCGCTCCTGAACGCAATCTCGGACGGCGTGTTGTTTTGGATACATATGTATGTTCTACTCGACATGCGTCAAAAGCCAATTTATCATACAGAAGTCGTATATGTTCCTCGCCGGTACCGTTTTGTGACATTGCTCAGTACATACCACAATGTTGTCAGCATAACTGAGAATCGTGAAAAGAAGAAACCTGACATCATTGAAGATTGCAACAAAACGTTGATGAAATTTATCAAATGGTGGCTACTTACACATGCAAACGAAAAGTCAATCGGTGGCTTGTATTGAATCTCATTGAAAGACAGATCACTTAACGCAACAAACAACCTCAAAGTAATGATGCTGCCAGTATTATACAAAGAATTCGGGAGATTCGCCATTTGCCAAGTACATCAAAACGAGGCCGATGCTACATCAGCACATATACATACAAATAACAAAAAACTTTTTGCTACACGAACAGTGCACTATGGGTAAAAACCCCGAAATTTTGGCATTAATTCATTTTTTTTTTGTGCTGATATGAATTCTGTTGTTTATTTCTAATAAAAAACATTCCAAGTAATGTAAAAACAACTTAAAAAAATTTTTAGGGAGTACCCTTTATGTTTTACGTTTAGTCAAAGTCAGCTGTTTTAGGGTTGCATTGGTAATCGAAAAAAAGGCGGGAAAGCTTCTTCGACTTTCAGCGTGAATAAAACTTTATATTTTGCAATTTTTTAAAGGTTTTGCTATGGAAAAACTTGAAGAAGGTATGTAAAATAAGGTGTTAAAATAGATTTCGTTGTTTTTGTGATTTATTGTCCAATTGTCCAATGTGTTGCTATGTGTATTTCTAGATCAAAACTAAAACTTATTTGTGTGTTTCGTCAAATGTAACTTTTGAGTCGAGAAAGGTATTTGAAATGTTTAAATAACAAGTTGTGCACTAACCTTCCCTGAATTCAATAATAAAAAGTCTTCTTGCTCATTTTTGCTCCTTTACGAAATAACCGACATGTTGCAGTTACACACGAGTTCTGCAATTCCATTCTGCTTGAAGTGTGGACCAGCATCAGTCGACAAGAAAGCGCGGTAAAAAACTATATCGTGCAGAAAATAGGCAAAGACAATATATCTGACGATCAACTTAACGTAATCGAGCTTAAAGTCAAACAATTTGTTAGATTTATTAAATATAATTTGCCAAAATGCAATCGATTGCTGGAACTGCTTAAGAAAAAGCACCCGCGTTGGCTAGAGTCAAGTATCAAAGTAATTTCATACGGCAGATCAGTTAAAAGAGCAGGGTGGAAGCAATTAAGCTATAACGATGCTGGTCCTCGATTAAAACGAAAATTGGCATCTGCGCTTGCTTCAGAGAACAACAACTCGACTCCGCTTTTCATTCATGCTGTAATGGTTTCGTCAAAAAAATTAAAGGAAACAGATACATTTGTTTTGAAAAAAGCTATAAGCAGCGAGAAATTAGGTGAGGTTAAGAATAAACTTGAGAAAAATTACCCGTTGCCAATAAGTGTTGATGAAGCATTAGCGTTTTTGATTGAAAATGGATTGACTAAGCAGCAATACCTCAACATAAAGGCCCTAAATAAGAAACAAGGATGTGACATCTATCCACCTTACGCTAAAGTTAGAGAAATTAAACTAAAATGTAGGCCTGAAGAAATCATGTACTCTGAGACAAAAGTAGAAGTCTCGTTACAAAAATTATTAAATCACACAGTTGATCGCATTCTTCAGATGCAGCAAGACGTTCTTGAAATATCTAACTCAACGCGTTTTACATTAATATTAAGTTTACATTAATATTAAATTGAAAAAAAATTTGATTTACTTATGCTTATCTATGCTATTTTTTATATGTTTCTTACAGCAAAAGAGATGGATCAAAACTATCGTTATTGTGAAAACATATAATGTGTAATAGAATATATGTAAAATATATATAAAACATGCATAAAATATATATAGCATAAAATTTTAAGCATATAAGTAAGCAACAATCTTCTTCTTTATATTTTAATAAATTTTTATGAAGGGGGAGGGGGAGTATGCGTGGTTCGATTTAAAAAAAAAAAAAAATTGAAATTATATAAAATGTTTACTAATGTGTATGCAAAATTTCAAGTTTCTATCTCTTCAGGGACAATTTATGCCAAAAATTCGGGGTTTTTACCCATAGTGCAGTGTAGAAATTTCATTTGTGCTGAACATAATTTAAATTTATGCGAAAAATGTGCAAATAATTGACAAAAAGTGAAAAAATTTAATTTTTCTTCGAATGTATATAATATTCTAATTATAATTTAATGCTAAATCTACCTTTAAGAAGTTTAAATGTATTGATATGATAGTAAAAATATAATAAACATAACATCACAAAACATAAACGGTTGTTCATTTTTGGGACTACATGGGACCGATTAGATGTATTTCTCGAGGGACCGATGAGGGTTAAATAATCTTTTGTTTTTGTAATGCGCTCCATAATTTATTTAACACAAAACGACCTTTTTAAAATATTTGCCTTTTAGCACTGAGCAGCAAACCAAATAAAGACATCAAGCAGACATCAAATGTGACACAGCTAAAACAATTCACATTAGCGTCATGCAGACAAAAAGGCGCTGAGAGCTGTTAACAGAACCAAAGAGTATAGAATTTATTAGTAAGTATACATACATATGTAAGTAAACTTAGAAAGTATGGAAGAAAAAGATTCTATGCGCTTTGACAGAACCACTATCCAAAAAATGTTCTAGAATCTAGATGGATCATTACTAACACTGGTTCTGGGTCATCCACATTCAGAGTCCGAGTCATGATGAAATAACACAAGGTGGTCCCGTCGGCAACAGACATCCACTTATTGTATGCTTGCAATAAGTGCGAGTGAAAAGAACATAGTATAGTATGTCGTATTGAGTGTGAGTGAGGCGGCAATGTGATTGTTCTCGTCAACAAGCAAACGTGCACTGAAATAAGTGTATACTTCGTAAAACTTCGGCAGCCGATGGGACCACCTTGTGTTATTTCATCATGGTCTGAGTGACCCATTCTCTCTCAAATTTAATATGAGAGCAGCGAGAGTCACCCACCTCTCTCAACATTTAAAGTGAGAGCGCCGCGGCCGTTTGGTTGTGTGCGTGCATATATATAAATACAATGGAACGCATGTCTGCGTTTTATCATTTTGCTGCTGGCAAACGACTACAAAATTAAGGCAGGACCAAACGATGATTTCTTGCTTGAAGCATCGCAGCACGCAAAGTTTCAACATAGGCTACGTCGTGTATCCGACCAAACGATGCTTAAGCACGGTTTCGTTCATTTTTTTTTAACGAATGCTTACACGTATTAAGCATAAGTTCACTGAAATTAAACCATGCTTCATGCTTTGGGCTATAGAGTTGTCGCTGTTTTTTTTATTTTATGATATAATATAATTTAAAATATTTCTTTGTTAACACGAAATGACTCTAAAAATCAATCAAATTTTTTCATAAACATGTGTACACACAGCAAGTGATCAAAAACTAGAAAAAAGTCTAATATTTCTATAGCGTTTGTACTATCTAGCTTCCACTGCAGCAAGATGATTTTCTTATTATTCCGTTGATATAACTTGGAGTTTTTTTAATTTTTTTTTAATTAATAAATTCGTGCTCTAATAAATTTGTTAATCTTTCGTTTTTTATTTTGGTATTGACTAAATCAGCTGTCCGCCTCGATACAAAATTGGAGTAGAAATCGAGTATTGTGTAAGTTAAAGAATTTCGGAATTTACAACAGGCCTGATTTTTTATCATTTTGTGCAACATCGATCATTGGGAATTATGAGTATTTTCGCAATTGCTCGAAATGGGGAATTACAATTTAAAAATCTACCTTGTCCAAGCTTTCAATGCAAATTGGTTATTTGCTAAGAATGTAAAACAACCGATCTCGAAGTACAAATCGAATTGTTTCTGTCTGCGTTCTCATTTTTATCCGTATATCGATATGATTTTCATATCATTATCATGGCGGTTTGGCGAATATTTTCGGATAGTTATCGAAAACTTTCACCATATTTTTCGTATTCAGCACCTTAAAACACATGAAATGAAGCCTTTGAAGAAATTTATCCCTCTGTAATGCCGTCAAGCAGCAGCTCAAACAAAATGTAGTTGTAGTGAGAACGGCACAGTTAGTCTTTGTAATTTATGTACTGGTTTTGCGGTTAATCGATTAATCAAATAGTCAAATTTCACACCAACGTTTCGATATAAGATACCCAATACTGTCGACTGCAGTTGTTTAGGAATCTTGGCAATCGGAATTGTTGAGACATTTGCTGTGGCAATTAGGGCACATTTATAAAATTCGACCTTTTTACTAATTTTTTTATTTAAAGAGCATAATGCTCTCGAGTTGTGCTGCCAAAACGCTTTCTGCCGCCGTAAGTAATAAAACGTTTGCCGTTGGCAAGTAAATCGCTATTGCCCATATGAAGTTATGTAAGTTTTACACCAAATTAAAAACATCAAAATGCATTATTTTTTCAGCGGGGCAGTCTGCGCGCCATTGCCACCAGTAGTGCACAGCGCAGCGACAATCTGTTTGTGCACCGAGACACGGCTGAGGACAATCCCAGCATACCGTTTGATTTTAGTGCAGAAAACAAGAAGCGCGTTAAAGCTATATTGAGTATTTATCCGGAGGGACACAAGCGAGGCGCTATGATACCGCTGCTCGATTTGGCGCAGCGGCAATACGGCTGGCTGCCCATATCAGCAATGCATAAGGTAGCTGAAATCCTCGGCCTGCCCAACATGCGGGTCTACGAGGTGGCCACATTCTACACAATGTTTATGCGCAAGCCGACAGGCAAATATCATATTCAGGTGTGCACTACAACACCCTGCTGGCTGCGCGGGTCCGATAAAATCCTCGAGCAGTGCCAACAGCAGCTGGCTATTGGCGTTGGTGAAACTACAAAGGATAATAAGTTTACAATATCTGAGGTGGAATGTCTGGGCGCCTGCGTCAATGCGCCGATGGTCTCTATCAATGATGATTACTATGTAAGTATTGTAAATGAAATGAAAACTGCATTTTTGGCTTAACGTGTAACCTGCAGGAGGATCTGACTGCGAAAGATATGCAAAACATATTGAATGATTTAAAAGCCGATAAAATTTCGCCACCCGGACCTCGCAGTGGACGCTTCGCCAGTGAGCCCAAGGGCAAACCCACCTCCCTGTCTGAGGAGCCAAAGGGTCCCGGTTTCGGACTTCAAGCGGGCCTCTAAATCTAATTGATCTTAACTTTAACTGAACATATTTTAAAGTTTTCTCCTTTGTGCACCTTGAAAACACACACGAAATACAAACATGGCTTGTCAAATGCAAACAAGTGTAATAAACTTTGAGCAAACACTCCTATAAGGGGCGGTTATGTGTTAAACAAATTAAAAAAATTGGTTTGTAAAGTTTCTTATATAAAACACAGCATTTTAATTGTATTTCCCAAAAATCTCAGGCCATTTGGCCGATCCGAGTAATCGTTTCGAAGATACAGCCTTTTAAAGTTTCACGCTATTTGAATACTACTTGTCATTCAAAACTTTAAATGCGCTTTTCTCGAAACTGTTTTCAAAGTTGACTGTCAAGATTTTTACAAACTACTCAACCGATCTTGATCAAATGTGACACAGGTCTTGGAGACACCATTCTCAAGTAGTTGAACGAAGTATTTTTTGTTTATTACAACTATTTAAAAAAAAAAAATGTAGGACAAGTTTGACCGAAATTTTAATTTTTTTGGAAAAAGGACTACCAAAAATGGTATTTAAATTGTTTTCCCTTCGTTTATTTACAAGTTTATAGTCTTAACTAAAAGAGGAATTTTTTTTTCATTTCCTATGATCCTGCTCGAAGTTATTCTGTCAATGCGGCCGCCTCCTTTTTTCGAGGGGTCACCGGAAATGACATGGCAATGGCGGAGTTCTTAATATTTTGTTTTAAAATTTTCAGAAATTCTTTGTAAAATGTATACATATTTTTAAGATTAAAAAAGTTTTGAATGAAATATATTATTTTTTACCGGAATAAAAAATGATTAGAAATATGCCGTTTTTCCCGAGGAAACCTATGTATGTAGCCCTTAGACTCATTTAGGTATCGAACTCGGCGCTAGTGGACTTACTGATTATTGGTCTTAAAATTGGTGTAGCATAAAACCTTATGCGTGTTTTTCTCGGACCGAATTAGTGTTCACGAAATTTTAGAATTTTTTCAATTCCGATTCCCGTTGACATATGCTTTTTTAACTCTAAAACCGAAGTTAAATATACTATATGGTATGTTAGTTTTGAGCAATGTCTGTCATGCTATTTGTCCCATATCCTTTCAGCTAAAGCTACGAAATTAAGTGAAAAGATATATACTTACGACCCTCAAAAAAAGCTGATCCCACGCCCATCACTTTCGCCCGTCGACCAAAACATTCCGACATCGGATAGGCTTAAAGCTTCCACTGTCTATCTATGTCACACTTTGCTTCAAAAGTGGCAGGCAGAAATATAACCCCAATTAAATTGAAAGGGTAGCAAAAAGTCTTTTAAAGGCAAATAATTGTCCATGCCAGTGGAGCCACGGGCAAAAGGTGATATATTGTACCATTTTGTTTCATTGCTGTTACCAGAAATAAATACATAAAATAAATTTGATCTTTTCTTGTTATATTTGTTTGTTTGCATTTGCTAAAACTGATGAAGTGTGCCATTTATATATACGATAAATAACAAATGTCAACTAAATTAACCAAATTCTTTACAATTAAATTCAGCAAAATTCATCAAAATTTTTTTTAGTTTTGTCACGAGTATAGTGCGCAGAAATATGTTGAAACATAGTGTTAACGGAGCGACATACTCGTACTGCATTGCATTGCATTAAAGTCGAGACTGCTGCACCAGGGGGGCAAGCCAACAGATGAAGATTTGGAAATTTTTATATTTTTCATCTGAATTAAAAATTCGATGTGACTGGATGTGTTTTTGCAATATGCTCAATGAGCAGGCTATGGGGCGGGTACTCGACTCTAAGGATTACGGTATATTATTTTAAGGCCTGCTTGGCAAGAGCCAGCAACTGTTCAATTAATTTTTACAAATTCTTATTTCTGCTTCAGACAGGACTAGGTTATGTAAAATTACGATGCTTTGATATATCCTGCATACTTATATAGAATAACTTTATTGCACTAGAAGAAGTGCTTGAATATGGACAGAGAAAAAAAAAACAAAATCAATCGCTTTCACAATATGGATGCACATATCAACTGCTTTTGCCCGTTGCACAATAAATCATATTTTTCAGCATTGGACTTCGTTCGTTTAACGCTTCGGCAGTTTCTTAGATGTATTGACTGAAATGCTGTTGCTTTTTCTAAGATTTTTACCAAGTTGTACAGAACTACGAAGTAAAAAGTAAAAAGCTGTACTTATGCGCACTTCATAATAAATTTACATAGTTTATCTGTGCTTTTTCAATAACGATGTTCTATTTATACGCTGAACCAAAGATAATTAATATTACAAGAGGTCTCAATTGCTAAGAAAATCCTTGTCTCATGCTTCCGAGGTAGGCATAACTGTACTTTTCTATGTTCTGCCTGTGTGAGCGCGATAGCGGATAGCATGTGCAGCCGTTCTTGTTTCAGTTGCCATAGCACTCAGCGGCCTGTCAAGCGGCGGGCCAGCGGCAACCAAAAAGGGTCAAAATGTGTCATGTGCCTTTTTTACTACATTTCTTGCTTGGCCTGCTTGTCGAGATTTTTGCTAATTTTGATATTTGTCTCTTTGTCTGTCTCATTGACAAGTGCACCACTGAATAGACTTTCGGAACCTGTGTGCATCTTTGCTTAACTGTATGGTAGTTGCGATGGCATAATTGTTGGCTAGTGTCATAGAATTAAAAATTTGAAAGAGTAAGAATGACCAGCAATTGCCAAACTGAAATTTGGCTGTTTGTGCACATCTATGCATATCCGAATTAAATGTGTGCGTGGCAATTGTATATCATTTATTGAATTGCCACAATTTTTTCTGATTTGACAATTTTTGAAACAGCTGAAGAAATTCATAAAAATGCGTTGTTATAATATTTTATTTTTAATTATTTTTAAATTATTCAACAAAACTTTATCCAACTCTAATATTAATTAATATTTGAAAGCACAAAATATTATTGGTGATTGTAAAGGATCTTCTGCTTTTAAAGTTCGACCTGTGTCTTTCATCAGCATCGTTATTGCCTCCCTTACGGATTTGTTCCAGTTTTAATTCTTTTTCCAAGTAAGTAAACAGACAAATTTCAGTATGGCAATTGCTGGTCATTCATACTCTTTCAAATTTTTAATTCTATGACACTAGCCAACAATTATGCCATACAGTTTAGCAAAGCTGCACAAATATTTCGAAAGTGTATTCAATAGTCAATGAGACAGACAAAAAGACAAATATCAAAAATAGCAAAAATCTCGACAAGCAGGCCAAGCAAGAAATGTAGTAAAAAAGGCACATGACACATTTTTACCCTTTTCGGTTGCCGCAACTGAAACAAGAACGGCTGCTCATGCTATTCGCTTTCGCGCTCACTCACAGGCAAAACATAGTAAAATACCGTTACTGGCTACCTCCCGGGGCATGAGACGAAATAACTGTTTTTCTTGGTATTGCCAATTGAAGTATCTTTATATTTTAAGGTCTTTGGCTGAACCAATGAGCATAAATATTAGAAGAGTTTGCAATTGGTAAGAAAAAACTAGTCCCAGGCCCCCGAGCTAGGCATTGCGGTACTTTTCTATGTTCTGCCTGTGCGTGAGTGCCATTTGAGTGCCCTGCAACTTGTTTCGTCATTGTTGACAGATATGGATAATATGATAGTGTTTGGTAATTTTAATCTGCCACATGTTGTTTGGTCTGTGAATGACACATCTTCGGCGGTATTACCAATCACTTCTGATGATTTTATCGATGGCCTACTTTTACATGTTATGTAAAAAAAGCAAATCGTTTAATTTTCGCGCCATTTCACGTGTGTTAGCTGTGTTCGAATCAGCTGATTGCATTGTTCGAATTGCGTTTATTTCATTTTATTATTTTATTACAATCAAATTAAATAAAAAAATGGATGAACAAACAACAGCACGTTTCATTGAAGTGGTGCAAGGGCATGACTGCTTGTGGAGCGTAACGTCCAAAGCGTATAAGAACAAGCTATGTATGTAATCATAAGCCTATCGCGCTCTGCAATTGGCTTTCTTATCGAAAACTTCGCCAAATCCGATCCCACAAGTGAAAGAAAAAGTTCAAACTGTTCTATGTTCATCCTTGTGAAATTAAAGAACGTTTCATCACCCCGCAACAGCTCTTTACAAAGATTTTGCCCATGCCCGAGCCTATCCCGCTGCATCAAATGCTCTCGCGCCCAACACCGTCGAGCACTTCCCTGCGGCTGCTCCTCTTCAAGTTCAGCAGCAGCAGCAACAGCTGCTTGCATCATCATTGTATGATGAGCTAGTAAAATTGTTTGTTGTTGTCTTCTTCTCATTTTTTAATAAATAAACAATTCTGCTTCCGGTTTTCAATCACTTTAAAAATTTTTGCCACAAAAATGAAACAATCATCAGCTGTTCACAGCTCATAGACGGCTAACAGCTGATTTCGAAAATTCGATCATACTTTCACGCTGACATTGTAAACTACCAGCGTACGTCTCAGGTTGGTAAAAGCTTTAATCCAATCTCACGCTGACATTGTAAACGCCGCCATATATACAACAACAAAATAAACGTGATTCTGGTAGCTTAGTCATTGTCAAAAAGGCGACAAAATGAGCACAGAGAAATCACTCATGTTGGAAGATGTCCTATCTGAGCAGGAAACCATAATCCAAGAGATATCAAGGCTTATCAGGAACTACAAGAAGGACACAGATGAACGCAAGGCGAAACCTGGTTACTATCAAGCCAGGACCTCAATGCTAGAGGAAAGGTGGACGGCGTTCCAAACCAACAACGAGGTAATAACGGACTCTAAGAACTTAGAAGAGTCACACCGCTACTTCAAGTTCTATGAGGAAGTCGCGGCAATGGTAAAGAATCACAGGGCCTACCTACTGGAACAAGCCGACATCGCGGACCAATCAAAAAGCAAAATGATGGAGCCAAGGAGCGTCGTAAATGCGGGTTCAGTGAGCGTCAGGCCAACCAGCAATGACAAGATGAATGCATTGTGCCGACAGCAAAAGGCGATGATTGCATCAATCAATCGCGCCCTGCAACACAAGCCTATCAATGCGGACATTATTAAGTCATTATGGGCAAAAACTCAAGAGGTCTATTTCCAAATATACGAGAAATTTGAGGACCCAGAAAAGAGTGGCTAAAACGCCACCGAGTATTTAAAGGCAGAAGCTGAGGTTAGGAACGTACTGACAGACAAGTCAAATAGTACGGTGTCCGATGACATGTTCTCATGTATGATACATGAAACTAGAATGCCAACCATACGCAAGATGTGGTACTTAAAAACCAGCGTAATCGGAGAGGCGGAAAGACTAATCCGTCACATCGATCTCAAGGAGGAAAATTACCTCTACGCATGGGAAATCTTAGTTGATGCGTACAATAATCCTAGAGATGTTGCATCTAGGATATTGGACCGTCTTCTGCTGCAACAAACCTGCAGCGACGATGTGAAGTCTTTAAAGGAGCTGCACATCACAACAGTTGAGTCATTAGCTTCGTTGAAGGGACTCGGGATTGACATCTCAACATGGGATCCAATCGTCAAAACCCTGTATGAACAATCATTGGGTAATACAAAGGAAATCCAGCCACTGGACACCATGCTCCAGTTCCTCGAACAGCGAGTTCGAGTCATGGCTACTGGAAAAAAGGCATCTTCAACTTATAAGAAGGAGCCTAAAAACACAACATGTGCCTCGTCTGCAAATGCACCCAAAGCATGTCTTTTTTGTAAAAAGACAGGTCATTATTTGTCCAAATGTGACGATTTTCGCGCTAAAACCGTTAGCGAACGTCTTAATTGGGTGCAACGACAAAAATTATGCGTCAACTGTTTTAAAAATGACCATAAGACGAATGCTTGCCCTAGCAAATTCAGTTGCTTTAAATGCAACAAAAAACACCTCACGTTGCTACATTTGGAGAACGCTATCGCTTCAGCAGCAGAGCCACACACACAAGTTGTGGCATCCGCTAACAACCGAAATTACAACTTACTTGCAACAGCCAAGGTAGTGGTACAAGCAAATAATGGACAACAGGCAACATTCAAGGCACTCCTGGACTCTGGATCACAGATCAACGTAACAAGTAACAATGCTGGCACTAAAACGTCATGACGCAACGCTCCGGATTGAAGGCATCGGAGGAAACACACGGATCAGCAAGGCTCGTGTAAATGTGACAATTAAATCACTACACAGCAACTTTACAATGCGAATGGAAGCGTTTGTAATGCCAAATATAATATCGGATCAACCTGCCCAATCGATCAATAATTCAAATTGGAGCATGCCGAGTAATCTGCCACTTGCTGACCCGTACTTCAACAAACCAGGCAAAATCGATCTGTTGATTGAAGCGGAGCATTATTACTCAATACTGCTCCCCCAACAACACAGAATATCCCATTCTGGTCCAGTTATGCAAAAGACTGAATTCGGTTGGATTATTGCTGGAAAGGTTAAATCAGCAAATGAGTCATCAGTCATTTGTGCGGCAGCAACTAATGAGGAAACTAATGAACTATTAGAACGATTTTGGACGCTGGACAACATGGAAACAGCAGAGAGACATCGAACACCGGTTGAGGCCCATTGCGAAAGGCATTTTTTGGAGAATTTGCAGTTGGCAGTGGATGGCCGACTCAATGTAAAGCTTCCATTTTCTGAACACTATTCAGCCCTGGGAGATTCCATGGATATTGCCACCAAACGATTTTTATCTTTGAAGCGCAGAGCTTCTGCAGATACGTGGAAACAGTATGCAGCGTTCATGTCGGAATATGAGGATCTGAGACACATGAAAGAAGTGCCACCACAACAGATTCCCAGAAGTCATTACTTCATCCCTCATCATTGTGTGCTTAAACCTGATAGCACCACTACAAAGCTACGAGTAGTTTTTGATGCATCCTGCAAGACGTCGTCAGGAAAGTCACTTAACGACATATTGCAAGTAGGACCCACTGTGCAAAGTGGCCCAATGTCAATCTTGTTAAGATTTAGAACACACAAATATGTGTTCACTGCAGACATTGAAAAGATGTACCGCCAGATTTGGATCAATCCAGAGAACCAATTCCACCAGATGATTGTTTGGAGAAACAATCCCAAGGAGCAGCTAAGGTACTATAGACTCAAAACAGTTACCTACGGCACGGCCTCAGCTCCATTTCTAGCAAAGAAGTGTCTGAACCACTTGGGCGCAACACATATGGACAAATCACCAGTAGGAGCCACTGCATTAGTAAATGACTTCTATGTAGACGATTGCCTCACAGGAGCAGACTCAGTCCAAGAAGCTGTCCAAATTCGAGAAGAGGTGAATATGCTGAAGAAGCTGCTTAAAATGGGATCGCCTCTAGATGAGGCAGCAATAGAAACGTTGAAGAGAGACTTAGAGTCGTCGCATGGCAGCAATTCTAAGCAACCAAGTCCATCCTCCAGTCAGCTCAGCATGAATATTTCAAGCACTTGCAGCTTTCAATCAATTGTAAGCTTTGACGTTTTTGAGAAATCCATTACGAATATCGATGACATCGTTTTTGGGCTAATGCTTGATGAACCTGACTATTCGTACAAGGGATACGAGGACAGTGCCTATGCGTATTACTTGGCTTTCTATTTAACGCCCGAAATACGCGCCAAGTATCCATACGAGTTGGAACCATGTACGACCACAATGGGAAAGCGCATTCTCGCCCTGCCAAACAGGAAGGAAAGACGTAAACTGCTGCAGATGCAAGCCACATCAGCTCCATCGTTGCAGTACCAAGTGGAAACAATCGATCTTACTGGCAACGAGCCATCGTCCAAGATGGCCGATGCGGAGGCTCAATGTGCACGACAATCGCAGCATTTGGCAGATCCAGCAATTCAGTGCGAAGATTGGCTATCATCGGAACAAGTCCAAGCCCAAGTCACACCACCAGTTTCCTTCAAGCAGTTTGAACGCTTGGTCAAAAATCTTGATGAGATTGCAATACAAATGTTGAGTTGCAAAGAGTTTACGCACAAGACGCAGGAGGAGTGCGCCTTGGAATACTTTCAACAGTTTTATGCGAATCCACAAATACGTGACCGCTTTGAGTATAAGCTCAGACCATGTCCGTCCACAATTCGTAAAAATCTATTGAGTCTCCCAGAGAAAGTTTCCGCAGAAATAAATCTGGTTACATACCGTGGAGTAAAATATGAATTTCCAGTTTCGCTTCCAACATTTTGGCGTAATGCAAATCGCGGTGAGCTCAAAAAGCAACTTCTTCAATCCTACGATATTCGCGGTTTAAGTGCTTGGAAACTACTTGAAAACGTCTATCATTTGTTCTATTTGAACGATGAAAAGTGCTGTACATACTACCAACATAGAAGTATTCATTCATTTCATCAAGGAATTTCCCTCTCCGTAGTCCAATTAGTTACAAGTGCTAATTGCGACGCCCATAAGCAGTCAGTTTACACACAAACATTTTGTGGCGCCCATAAGCAGTCAGTTTGTACTGAATGCTCAAATAACAACCTTACACACAAACATTCTACTACTACTCGAGATTTTGAGCATAGCAAACGCACAGAAATTTGTTTATTCTTGTACGTTGCGCGAATGTATACTGCTGCGCCGTATGCGCGTTCCGAAGCGTCCACAAATGTATGCAGTTCCTTTGTGATTGGAACCTTTCCGTCATATATGTGTCGAGGAATTTGCATCGAATTTAAGCTCTTCAAGTCCTCCCGATAGTCCTTCCAGTCGTAATTCGTCATCCCGCTCGAGTTTGTCTTCCCAGAGTCGTTGCATGAAAATTTTGGCTTTCACAACGACGGGAGCGAACAAGCCTAGGGGGTCGAAGATTTGTGCCAGCTCAGAGCAAACGACACGTTTAGTTATTTTCGTAGCTGTGCTGCTCTAAGCGCGGCCATGACTCCCTTTGGCTGGCACAAATCTTCGACCCCCTAGGCTTGTTCGCTCCCGTCGTTGTGAAAGCCAAAATTTTCATGCAACGACTCTGGGAAGACAAACTCGAGCGGGATGACGAATTACCCACGCCCCTTCAGAACGACTGGAAGGACTATCGGGAGGACTTGAAGAGCTTAAATTCGATGCAAATTCCTCGACACATATATGACGGAAAGGTTCCAATCACAAAGGAACTGCATACATTTGTGGACGCTTCGGAACGCGCATACGGCGCAGCAGTATACATTCGCGCAACGTACAAGAATAAACAAATTTCTGTGCGTTTGCTATGCTCAAAATCTCGAGTAGTAGTAGAATGTTTGTGTGTAAGGTTGTTATTTGAGCATTCAGTACAAACTGACTGCTTATGGGCGCCACAAAATGTTTGTGTGTAAACTGACTGCTTATGGGCGTCGCAATTAGCACTTGTAACTAATTGGACTACGGAGAGGGAAATTCCTTGATGAAATGAATGAATACTTCTATGTTGGTAGTATGTACAGCACTTTTCATCGTTCAAATAGAACAAATGATAGACGTTTTCAAGTAGTTTCCAAGCACTTAAACCGCGAATATCGTAGGATTGAAGAAGTTGCTTTTTGAGCTCACCGCGATTTGCATTACGCCAAAATGTTGGAAGCGAAACTGGAAATTCATATTTTACTCCACGGTATGTAACCAGATTTATTTCTGCGGAAACTTTCTCTGGGAGACTCAATAGATTTTTACGAATTGTGGACGGACATGGTCTGAGCTTATACTCAAAGCGGTCACGTATTTGTGGATTCGCATAAAACTGTTGAAAGTATTCCAAGGCGCACTCCTCCTGCGTCTTGTGCGTAAACTCTTTGCAACTCAACATTTGTATTGCAATCTCATCAAGATTTTTGACCAAGCGTTCAAACTGCTTGAAGGAAACTGGTGGTGTGACTTGGGCTTGGACTTGTTCCGATGATAGCCAATCTTCGCACTGAATTGCTGGATCTGCCAAATGCTGCGATTCTCGTGCACATTGAGCCTCCGCATCGGCCATCGCAATTGCGATTCCTCGCACTCCACTTGATTACCATCTGCTGGCGCCCCACCTGTTGCCATCTGTAGCAGCTTATTCTTTACCACCAATCGGCAGCAGTTTAGCTCAATTTTATATTTAGTGCGTATAGCAGGATCTGTATAAAAGGTATTGTAGTACCATTCAGCGCACGCCTCTAATGAGAACCTGAAAGGCAATGTCCGGCAGATTTTTCACGAACTTGGTGAAGACTTTGAATGTGACTGGATGCGCGGCTTAATACAAATGCTTAAAGTAAGAACGGATCTAATCGCAGTTAATACACTTATTGCAAAGTTTTATATTTGTTTTTCGCACGTGCGCTGATCACTGAACTTGCCGTATCGACCACTTCCCACTTCTAAACCACGCACATATTGGGTGCTGAGCTCGCGGACACGATTCGACGGGACCTGAACTTGAACTCCAATACAGTACCAGGGTACTTTTGGTCGGATTCTACGGTTGTCCTGTCATGGATCAATGCAGCTGCATCTACATTCCATACATTTGTGGCTAACCGAATAGCAAAGATCCAAGCATTGACGAGCCAAATTCAATGGCGCCATGTGTCATCTGCTAACAACGCAGCAGATGTTCTGTCAAGAGGAATATCTGCACGAAGATTACCCGAGCATAATTTATGGCTATACGGACCATTGTTCCTGCATGGGTCTCCAGACAAATGGGCAACCATACCCAACATCATTCCAAGCAACCTGGAAAAGAAAACAAAACATATAAGCCTGGCAATATCCCCATCTACAATAGGTGAAGAATTGTACACTTGCAGACACAGTCATTCGTTCCACAAGTTGCAACGCATTGTGGCTTACATGTTGCGCTTCTGCTACAAAAAATACAGATCAGCAACTTCCACGCTATGCATCAAGGAACTGGATTACGCTCGCAACTTAATTTTGCGGACAATACAACAAGTTGAATTCACTGCTGATCTCAAAATGTTGCGACGATACAATACAGTGGACAAAAAAAATCCTATTTCTTCACTGTCGCCAATACAAGGTGCAGACGGCCTTATGCGAGTTGGAGGTCGCTTGGAGCAAGCCCCACTCCCATACAATGCAAAACATCAGATTTTTTGCCGTACAACGACCCAATTGTAAAGATGCTATTGCGCGATTTGCATGAAGATAACATGCACTGCGGCGCCCAAGCCTTACGAGCAACGGCAAGGCAACAATACTGGATCCTGAATGACAAAACTATGTCAAGAAATATCATTCACAACTGCGTAAAATGTAACAAGGCAAAACCAAAGTTAATGAACCAAATTATGGGAAACTTGCCTGCCGATCGAGTAACACCGACACGCCCGTTCCTCACTACAGGTGTAGACTATTGCGGACCAATCTGGATTCATCATAAACTTCGCGGAAAGCGACCAGACAAAGCATACATTGCCGTCTTCTGTTGTTTCTCTACCAAAGCGGTACACCTTGAGTTGGTGAGTGATCTAACAACAGACGCCTTTTTAGGAGCCTTACGACGCTTCTTAAGCCGTCGAGGCAAGTGTCAAACAATTCATTGTGACAACGCCACTAACTTCATTGGAGCAAACAACCAACTAAAGGAACTACAAGGATCAATCTTTGGCGAAAAGAGCCAAGCAGAGATCATCAATCAATGCAACAAAAAACAAGTTGCCTTCAAATTTATTCCGCCACGAGCGTTATCGTTTGGAGGGCTATGGGAGGCTGCGGTCAAGTCTGCAAAACGACTTTTGGTTACCACGACCCATACCGCATCCCTGACATTTGAAGAATTAAACACTGTGATCATCGAAATTGAAGCAATCCTCAACTCTCGCCCAATCACACCTATGTCAAATGATCCAACGGATACAACCGCCCTCACTCCAGCACACTTTTTAATTGGGGAAACGTTGACTGCTCCTCCCGATGTAAACATGGACCGAAACGAAAAATCCTTGGTAAAACGTTGGGAGTTAGTATCCAGACTAAAGCAAGGATTCTGGAAGCAATGGTCCCAAGAATACTTGCAAGAACTGCAAGCCAGGCACAAGTGGAAATCCGTTAATTCCAACATTGAAGAAGGTGTGCTTGTGATCGTCAAGGAAGACAACGTGCCTGTGATGAGTTGGCCAATGGACGCATTGTCAAAACATACCCAGGACCAGACAATTACGTCAGGGTAGTTGACGTCAAAACTGCATCAGGCACCTACAAGCGCCCTATAAACAGACTTGCGCCCCTATTTCCAGAAGACATGGCCAAAAAACGAATTGTCAACGACGCAGAGGACACAGATAAACATGATGCGCCACCCGTACAGCGGAGACGACTGATGTCGCCAACTATCACCTCATCCATGCTAGTTCTACTTCTCATGTTACCCTTGGTGCTGACACAGTCAGTGTCTGTGAAAAGATTCGACACAAAGCCTGGAATATTTTATGAAAAAATTGGAACAACAAAGAGAGCTATATCCGACTGGACCATAATTATATATTATGAATTGGAACCATACTGGCGAGATATGAAGACATTTGATTTAGGAATAAACGAATTCAAATACATATGCCCTGAATTAAACAATGTGCACACGTGTGATTCAATATCACAGCACTTTCGGCACCTTTTCGACGAGTTGCAAATGTCAAATGCACTCTTGCAACACACACGAAGACGCAGATCACCATTTGATGCAGTTGGCAATATTGCAAACAGTCTATTTGGAGTTCTAGACTCCAAACAAATGACGAAGGTCATAGAGGAGGTAAAAGGCAACGAGGCATTTTTACTGCACCTACTGAGAAATCAAACATCAGTACTTGACTCAACTATCAACGTTGTCAAAAAGACCAGGTCTACATCGGACAAGCGGCTAAAACTACTTGAGCAACAAGTAGCACTCATTAGCCAAAGCAGAGGAAGGTACACAGGCGCACACCTCACGGAAACGTACCTGGCGCTTACAACTCAACTAACACTTCTGACAGCCACGCTGCAGCGCATGCAATCAGAAATAGTGGACGTTCTGACAGGAATTCGCCACCATACAATCAGCCCAACATTGATTTCCCCTAATCAGCTGAAGGATCAATTGGATCAGATACGGGATCATTTGCCACCAGATCAAACGCTCCCCGTGACAACATCCAACGTAGTTCAACTATACAGAATAATGCGAGCAGAAGGAACAGCCACCGACACTCACGTAATATTCAGAGTAATATTACCACTAGTGTCAACATCAATACTAGAGCTGTTTAATATCGTGCCAATTCCGGTGTGGGACTCAACAAGTTGGAGATTGTTTGAGCTCAAAACAACTATAATAGCAGTTAACAACCACAGGGATCAATTCATGGGACTGACACAAGATGATCTACGACGCTGCCTCACATTACCAAACGAAGAGTACATATGTTTTGACCATCAAGCGATGTTCAATGTAAACAATCGATGTGAGTTTCAGCTCTTTAACAACAAAACACCAACAGTGTGTCTAACAACTCACAGAACCACCAAGATGGTTTGGGAAAAGACACACCAACCTAACAGGTGGATCTTTGCAACACATGCTGCAATGGAACTGCAAGCCGTATGCAACGGAACACCATCCACAATACAGCTAGAAGACACCGGACTACTCTCATTATCATCTGGTTGTACTGCACGCAATTTGGAGATTAGCATCAGTACGTTTGGCACCATCATAAGTCAAATAAGGCCAAGTTATGCACACTTTGGCGACATAATCACGCCAAACATCACCCATGTACCTGCGACAAATATCAACATCTCAGAGTACAAGGTGCAAGAAGACAAGGATCTGGACGACTTACAGCAGAAATTGGCAACACTGAACAAGCAAGAGCTGCCTAACCAATCACGTTCAGTCTTACACAATCATATAGCATCATATGCTGCATTAGCTATATCCGTTATCTTGCTATGTGTCTATGCAATGCGAAAGAAACGCCTATGGACTGTGCAACCAACGGTTCCCAGGAATGAAGTCATCAATACACCTACTCCAGCCGCACTACCAAGACGATTCATACTAGACCAAGACGATGGTTGAAAACCGTTTCAACGGCCGGGAGAATGTTTAGGTGTATATATATATATTTAAGTCACAACATACACAAATGACACACAATAATAAACACAATGTAATTATGTCAACAGTCAAATTGTCGTAGGTCAGAAATACTGCACACATACTACACATACACACAGACAAATACTGCTGACTACACATTACGGGTTACTCGTGCAGCGGTCAGCCAACCCGGCAGTTGCCAACTCGCAATTCTGCATTGGCAAGCAAATGCTGCGTCCACAATAACCCAATTTATAACAATAACCAAATTTATATTGACAAGTAAGCTATTTTTACCTATAAATATCGTTAAGTTTGCGAATAAAGATCAGTGCTGTACATACTACCAACATAGAAGTATTCATTCATTTCATCAAGGAATTTCCCTCTCCGTAGTCCAATTAGTTACAAGTGCTAATTGCGACGTCCATAAGCAGTCAGTTTGTACTGAATGCTCAAATAACAACCTTACACACAAACAATGCCGAAAGATTCGTACAAACAAAAATTTGGTGAATGCTGGCTACAGCAGCCAGATTTAAAAGATTGGATAAGCCGCGATGAAGCGCACACCAATAAGGCATACTGCAGATACTGCATATACAGTCTTAATAGCAAAATAGATCACATTCGCGCGTATATGGCGACAAAAAAACATATGCAAAACGCTTTGTGCCTCGCACAAAAAAGCATAATTTGTTTTAAGCCGGCCGATTGTCCCCAATCTTGTCACCAGGAAGCTGTATTAGCTATGTTTATGTTTATTATCACCTCACGGAATTGTGCAAGTTTCATTTTGATGCTAAAAGCTTAAAATTGCACAAAAAAATTTTTGTCCTGTTTTCTGTCCTTTTTTATGCTCGATACCGAAGGTAAAGAGTATATTGGGTTTGTGCAATGTCCGTCATGGTGTCTGTCCGTCCGTCTGTATGTTCGCAAGTTTTTTCCACACTCTTCAAGCTAGAGACTTGAAACTGCAAATGTCTTTATCTATGGCCGGGACAGATCAAGTTCTAAGATTGGGGTTCTACGATAACTGGGGGGCTGGCAAATTGATAAATTCGATAACTCAAAATCGATAAGTCCACTTATTCCGCACACCCTTACAGTTAGAGCTACCAAAATTGGTAGGAAGATAGCTACTGGCATCCCCAAAAAATTGCATCAAAAATGTTGGTGCCACGCCCACCCATTCAGCCCCCAGCCCACCCGCAATTTTAAATCAGAAACGCCTATATCTTCCTCACTTTTTGAGCTAGAGTCACCAAATTTGGTAGGAAGATAGCAATTTGGATGCCACGCCCATCCATAACTCCCCCATATATGCCATTAAATTGCACGCTAATCTTTTCTGTGTCAAAACTGCCACGCAAACAATTAAGATCGAATCTCAGTGTTCTTTGTGGATCAAGTGCCTTCCGTTAAAGTGATCCAGCCCCTGGCTAACATCTTCGATAGAATCTTAGACCTTTACCACTTTCCATCCCAATGGAAGTGTGCAGAGGTTATTATGATACCGAAACCTGGGAAACCGGAAAATGAAATTGCCTCCTACAGTCCAATCAGTCTGCTGGCAATACTATACAAAGTATTCGAGAGACTACTCCTGGCTAGAGTACTGTCGCTACTGGGCGAAGGCAACTCGATCCCAGACCACAAATTTGGATTCCGGCAGCATCACGGCACACCAGAGCAATGCCATCGCATTGTTCAAGAGATCCTCTGCTAAATTGAGGTAAAGAGTTACTCCTCAGCGGAGGTAGCTAAAATGAACTGGCTGCTTGGCAAACGCTCGAAGCTGAGCACTCGTAAAAAAGTGTTGCTATACAAAGCCAATCTGGACATACGGCATCCAGCTCTGAGGGACGGCAGCTGAGTCCAACAGTAAAAATCATCCAGCGTTTCCATTGCAAGCTGCTCCGTAGGATTTTTGGTGCGCCTATGTAGTATGTCCGTAATTCAGTGATTCACAGGGACCTGAAAGTGCCCTCAGTGATGAGCGAAATCTGCAAATTCGGAAAAAGACACTCCTCCAGACTCGAGCATCACAGCAACCCTTTGGCCATAAGCCTGCTGGACAACAGCTAACATTAACGGTGGCTAAAAAGGAGTCATCCCCTGTAAGTTCGCAAGTTTTCGCAAGTTTTTTCCACACTCTTCAAGCTAGAGACTTGAAACTGCAAATGTCTTTATCTATGGCCGGGACAGATCAAGTTCTAAGATTGGGGTTCTACGATAACTGGGGGGCTGGCAAATTGATAAATTCGATAACTCAAAATCGATAAGTCCACTTATTCCGCACACCCTTACAGTTAGAGCTACCAAAATTGGTAGGAAGATAGCTACTGGCATCCCCAAAAAATTGCATCAAAAATGTTGGTGCCACGCCCACCCATTCAGCCCCCAGCCCACCCGCAATTTTAAATCAGAAACGCCTATATCTTCCTCACTTTTTGAGCTAGAGTCACCAAATTTGGTAGGAAGATAGCAATTTGGATGCCACGCCCATCCATAACTCCCCCATATATGCCATTAAATTGCACGCTAATCTTTTCTGTGTCAAAACTGCCACGCAAACAATTAAGATCGAATCTCAGTGTTCTTTGTGGATCAAGTGCCTTCCGTTAAAGTGATCCAGCCCCTGGCTAACATCTTCGATAGAATCTTAGACCTTTACCACTTTCCATCCCAATGGAAGTGTGCAGAGGTTATTATGATACCAAAACCTGGGAAACCGGAAAATGAAATTGCCTCCTACAGTCCAATCAGTCTGCTGGCAATACTATACAAAGTATTCGAGAGACTACTCCTGGCTAGAGTACTGCCGCTACTGGACGAAGGCAACTCGATCCCAGACCACAAATTTGGATTCCGGCAGCATCACGGCACACCAGAGCAATGCCATCGCATTGTTCAAGAGATCCTCTGCTAAATTGAGGTAAAGAGTTACTCCTCAGCGGAGGTAGCTAAAATGAACTGGCTGCTTGGCAAACGCTCGAAGCTGAGCACTCGTAAAAAAGTGTTGCTATACAAAGCCAATCTGGACATACGGCATCCAGCTCTGAGGGACGGCAGCTGAGTCCAACAGTAAAAATCATCCAGCGTTTCCATTGCAAGCTGCTCCGTAGGATTTTTGGTGCGCCTATGTAGTATGTCCGTAATTCAGTGATTCACAGGGACCTGAAAGTGCCCTCAGTGATGAGCGAAATCTGCAAATTCGGAAAAAGACACTCCTCCAGACTCGAGCATCACAGCAACCCTTTGGCCATAAGCCTGCTGGACAACAGCTAACATTAACGGTGGCTAAAAAGGAGTCATCCCCTGGACTTGCCCTTCAGACCCGAGCCGCATTGGTGATCTACCCTGTCTGTAAATAGTCCTTCTCACCCATAAATGTAAAACTGTGAGCCCCTTTCCTCATGTAACGTACTTTTATGACCCAATTTGCTTATTGCCTTCAAAAGACAGATTGTAAATAAACTTGAATTGAATTTAAAAAAAAATATATGGACTTCAACACAACTTGGCGAATCCTGTCTGGTGCCCTTTAAAAATGTGCTGCGTGCTTGTGACGCTGATATCCTGGAGCCCCAAACACCCTTTATGTTGGATCCAAGTGCTGCAAGAGCCACACACTGCTATGCCTCTAGGCTGTGAAGGAGCTATTTAACTCCTCCACAACGCTTTATCGTTTAGTTTATCTTTTTAGTTCATTGTTATGCGTTATTATCTTTTAGTTTATATTTTTATTTAGTTAATAAGCCATGAAGGTATTTTAGTTTAAGGCCACGAAGGCACCCTGAGACCACGAAGGTAAAAATGATAATAAGTAAGCATTACAAAAACAAGTATTTATATTTAAGACACGGGAACTGGGTACAGGTTCACGAACCAGAAATGGTCAACACTGACAGCGATGAGCAGCACTGGTTGCCAACGGCCAAAGCAACAACAGAAACATCAGCAACAACAGCAGCCGCGAAGCGCCGACGCAAGAGCCGTTACCGAAGAAGCGACAGCAGAAACATCAGCAACAAAACCACAACAGCAGCACGAAAGCCACGAAGTGTCGCAGCGAGAGCAGCACAGCCGAGGCAACGGCAGAGGCATCAGCAGCCGACAGCGACGGCAGAACAAAAGCCGCGAAGTGTCGCAGCGAGAGAAGCACAGCCGAGGCAACGACAGAGGCATCAGCAGCCGACAGCGACGGCAGAGCAAAAGCCGCGAAGTGTCGCAGCAAGAGCGGCTACAGCCGAAGCCATAGCAGAGGGCCTCAGCGGCAGAAGATAGCCCATGCTGAGAATGCAAAGCGCCGGCGAGTCAGTCACGATCGGGCCGCGCTCAGAAACGCAAGTGCGAGAATAAGGTACGGAAGAAAACCGAAAATACAACAGCAGCAGCGACAAACGTGAGTGACAGCGGAAAGCGGCAAACGTGTGCGACAGACGCCAAAATTCAACTGCAGCGAGCCGTAGGCAAGGCATAGGGATGGAGCAGGGGTAAGCTGACCCTCGGTCTGCGGGGATTTAACTGGGCGGGCAATTGTCTTTGTTGCGGTGTGGTGTTAGGTTTTTAAATGTGAAATAAGAAAATATGATTAAAGAAGTTGTGAAATATAAAACAAGAGCGTTTTGCAAGTTAGTTAGCAAGTAGAGGCGTGCCGTATGGCCGCAACACGTGTTCGGAGCGTTTCTCTGCACGTTTTGCGGCTATCCGGCATAGCACGGGGCACCACGAGACCCAACACAGCGCGTTCCGAGGGTTTCTCTGCGCGTTGTGGTGAGTCTTGCAGGTGTCCTACAGTCCCGTCCGTTGATATGTGTTTCGCTAGGCGGCTAGAGGCGCAGGGTATGGCCGCAACACGTGTTCCGAGCGTTTCTCTGCACGTTTTGCGGTTATCCGGCATAGCACGGGGCACCACGAGACCCAACACAGCGCGTTCCGAGGGTTTCTCTGCGCGTTGTGGTGGGTCTTGTAGGTGTCCTGTCGGCTACTTTTGGGCATCTCTCGAGCGTTTCTCGAGGTGCGTATTTCTGATGCTCAGATTTTAAATGAAATTTTTTTGATGATTTAAATTTTTTTTTTAATCAAAAAAAATCTATTTAGTTATTAAAAGGCAAATTAAAACAAATGCAATTTTTAATTGATTACACTGGTCTGCAAGCAAAAAAATGCAAAGGAATTTTTTTACATTTTTTTTTTTACAGATTTTGACCTCCCAACAGAAAAAATATTCAAATTATTATATCACATAAGTTTTTATGTATATTGCAGTATCTATGTTATTAAAAATTATTATATCACATAAGTTTTTATGTATATTGCAGTATCTATGTTCATGGGTAATAAACTTATACGATTTGTATTTGATAATGTAGAAAAACAGCCTGAGCTGTTGGTGAGACTGGAAACGTCTTAACATGTTGAGACAAGTCAAATGACGTAAATCGCTTGAAACAAAGAAAAGCTCTCAGTAGACATACTGATATTCAGTGGTGTTGTGTGTTAATCATGGCTACAAGGGGTTGGGTTATTTCTCCAAACAGATTTTGTTTTATCTGTGGTGAATTCAATATTAAAAGTCAACAGAGAAATATAAGTGATTTTGTAAGGAAAGATTATACCAAATACCCGTGCTTCTTATGCTTGTTGGATAGTAGAGCCAGAGAACAGCACTGGAAAAAAAGTGATTGGCCATCCCGAGAAACTTTAAAACCTGGAGAGAATAATGTTATAAACACCACCTTGAAAGGTTTTGTTGCCCCCTCTACATATCAAATTTTGGTTGATGAAACAATTTGTAAAATCGCTGCAAATGGATGGAGACTGTTTCAAATATTTATGTGAACAATTCCCAAAGCTGTCAGAAGCAAAGTTGAAAGAGGGAGTTTTCACCGGCCCCGACATAAGAAACCTTTTAACGGACCCTTCATTTGTGGAAAGTATGAATCAGAAGGAAAAAGAAGCTTGGGTATCGTTCAAGGACGTAGTGCGAAATTTTTTGTGTGTTTTTCCAATGTCTGGTTAAAGTAAGAATTAGCTAACGACCAGATAAATTTAACGCTCGCGTTAAGCCAATTTGGTTTTCTCAATGTATGGTTAAGTTAAATCGATATGATACTATCGCTAGATGGTGCTGCCACCCTGATCGAGCCCTTTTCGAGCAAAACAGCTGTTTTTGTTTGGTATTTTTTGTTTTGTGACTGCCAAATTCTTCTTCCAACTGAAAAATAACATTTAAAAAAATGGAAATGATAAAAAAAACAAGTTTAATGAGCTCAGCTGAGAAAAGAATTGCGTGGATGTCAAAAACTCTTTGATCCGATGCCATTTTTCTTGAATAATAAATTGTAAACAATGCAAGTGTCAGCCACAGTCAGCTGTTTGCCTAACGATGATTAAACGATATTTATATCGGCACTTAACGAGAGAACAAATTTTAACCGGCACTCAGGCCTCATGTTAGTTTTTATTACGAACAACCCTAACCAGACATTGAGAAACTCAATTTTGACTAACCATCAGATAGTTAAGCTAACCATCTGTTAGTTTAGCTAACCAGACATTGAGAAACTGGCCCTTAGAGTTTTTATGTGTTAAATAATTACTTAGTGGTTGTTCACTTTATGTTACTTGTTCTCATATTCCTTCTCATTCTGATATTAACATTAATTCATCCCATTTGAGTGCCCTGCAACTTGTTTCGTCATTGTTGACAGATATGGATAATATGATAGTGTTTGGTAATTTTAATCTGCCACATGTTGTTTGGTACGTGAATGACACATCTTCGGCGGTATTACCAATCACTTCTGATGATTTTATCGATGGCCTACTGGAGTTAGGCCTATCGTAAGTTAACAGGATGCATAACTGTAGAATGTTGGACTTGATATTTGTTTCGGTCTCAGATTGCAGTATTGCTAGTAGAATAGCCCCTCTGGTGCTTCTGGAAGATACCTACCATTCAACCTTAAAACTATCCATCGAAATTCTTAACCCTAGTCTAGCATCTGATTTTTCTTTAAAAACAACTTTTTGTGTTCAACCACACAAGTACTCCGAAAGCCACAATAAGAGTTTTGATGGAAACCCAATAATATTTTATTTTTGAAGCAACAGAGAATGACTAACAGAATCAAATGAATTACTAAAATCGGTGTACACTAGAGGTGGGCGCGGGCCCGGTTCTGAGGCCCGGGTCCGCACGAACACGAAGTCTTCTATAAAAGGCCCGGCCCGGCCCGGCACAATTTTTTTTCACAGAGTCACGGCCCGGTCAAGCCCGGCCCAGCCCGAAACTAATACAAATATATTTATTTTTGTTTAGCAACAAAGCTTTTTCCAAATTTGAATTTTTAATCTAGTGCGTTTTCATCCAATACCATTGCCCGATGTTGAAAACAGCCATTCGCTAGTTGGCGAACTTGCTGGAAAAGCAAGTATTTATTTTGCTAATATTTTAAGTAAATTTAAATCAGCCATTTGTCAGGCTTTTACGGGCCTTACCGGGCCGGGCCTTTTTGCTTAGGCCCGGGCCCGCACGAAGCCCGCACGAAACTCAGGCCTGCTCCGGGCCTGTGCAAGCCCGCGGGCCACAGAAAAAAGCTCGGCCCGCGCCCACCTCTAGTGTAAACAACGTCAGTTTGCATTTTTTCCTGAAAACCTTTGATAACAAGCGAAGTGAATTTAAGAAGGTTAGTGGTAGTAGATCTACGCTAGAGGTGGGCGCGGGCCTCAAAAAAAAGGCCCGGCCCGGGCCCGAATAAAATATTTTAGGACCGGCCCGGCCTGGGTTATTTGCAAAAAAGCCCGGCCCGGCACAAAAAAAAATTAAAGGCGTCAGTAATTTTGTGGGAATGTGAGCAAGATTACTCACAATGATCGATAGAATATCAACTGAACGATAGTTTACATATGTTCGATATTTAATCTAAAATAAATTTAGTGTTGCGTACTGCTTTTGTGTTGGGATGGGCACTGTTCACAAATATAGCGCGCTTATCGTATAATCTGCCCAGCTCGAGCCTGCCGGGCTTTTTTAGGCACGCCGCTAAGGCACGTTAAAAGTCCGAAAATGATTTTTAGGCCCGGGGCCCGATATGTAGGGCCGAGGCCCGCCGGGCCCCAAGCCCGTGCCCACCTAATAATCTACGCCTAAAAAACCGTGTTGATAAGGTTATATGATTGAACTACATAAGTGTAAGAACATATAATTTTTTCAAGGCTTTAGGAATGTCAGACATCTTTGATATACCCCTATAATTTTTATACCCTGAACCCATAAAATGGGTGAAAAGGGTATAATGGTTTTGTGCAAAAGTATGTAACAGGCAGAAGGAAGCATCTCTGACCCCATAAAGTATATATATTCTTGATCAGCATCAACAGCCGAGTCTATATAGCCATGTCCTTTTGTCCGTCCGTCTGTCTGTGTGAACGCGTCGATCTCAAAGACTACAAGAGCTAGAGACTTCAGATTTTGAGTTTAAGTTCTCCAATACCATAAGTAGAACAAGTTTGATTCAAATTATCGATAGCTATTCTGGTTTCCGATATACACATGGTATCGATTACAAAAGAAGATCGAATTTGGAAAATGTAAAAATGGGGGTTGAAATAATGGATAACGTAAAATAGAACTTTTCTGAAAATTTCGTCCAAATAGGTTAAGAAACACCGGAGATATCGAATTGAATCCATTGAAGTTAAGTCAGTTTATTCAAAGTCTTTTATAAATTTAATGCCTTGTTCAAACATAGCACTTAATCGTGCGATTAGTGTCATTAACGAGATTAAAGCACTAATCTTCATATAATCGTGTGATTAACTCATACAAAAACTGTCAAACGTAATCCTCTCATTGACGAGATTAACTTCTAATCTAGTTGATAAGCGTCAATGCAATCCTGTGTTTGTTCAACATTAACGACAGATGGCGCTGTTTTTTGCCTTTTAAAGCTGATTGCTATGAAAACTTAAACGAACAGCTGATATTTTATTGTTGTTTTATTTGCAATTTGTAAGTTATGGCATTATCCAGCATTTTTATCATAACAAAAATGATTTAAATAATATTTGGCGGCATTTTTGTTCACTAATGGTTAATTTTTATTCACTAATGGTTAATTTCTGCTGTTTGTAATTTTGTTCATTTATAAATGTAAGCAAACAACTGTCAAACTTAATCAGCTTTTTGTTGTGTGAACGCATAAGATTATCGCAGGGAGATTATCGTAATCACGAGATTAATTTTTCATGTGTGAACAAGGCATAATATATTTATTGCAACTGGGTTCAGGGTATCTTCTAGTCGGGCTCTCCCGACTAGAGCCTTCTTACTTGTTAACGTTAGACTAAGAAGAATATTTATGGAGTGGAATGATAAAAGATTCATTCCTTATTGCATTAAACACAGTTGAGTCAACCGACAAGTTAAATAATTTATGAAAGGGTTTACAAAATGAATCCGCACAGTAATCTAAGTATACAACCTGGCACTCCATCAGGACCAGGCAAGTAGCCGGGCTTGATAGAGTTTAGGTCACTTAGGAGGGTACACTCAGTTATAACTGTGACATTTATGCAATTTGACGTTTGAACTTGAAAATGAGAGAAATTATTGCAACTATATAAACTACTCATCGATTGAAAATACTCAGCAAATAGATCGGCGACTGCCTGATCAGAACTTGCTTTCGTATTATCCAGGTAAACCGAGGATGGCAAGCGTGAAGATTTACGTTTTGAGTTTAGAAATTTAAAAAACTGTTTGGGATCACGTGAAAAGTTTAAAGTTTTTAAATCGTTCGTATCTAAACCTATTTATGTTACCTCTGGTGTTCCCCAGGGTAGTCACCTTGGTCCCTTGCTATTTAATTTGTTTATTAATGTCATTGCCTTCATCAAGCGGTGGTCGAAAGAGTTTAACGATCTCTACACCACGAAAACGCTTTATACATCCCTAGTACGTTCCATCCTGGAATATGGATCTTACGTGTGGTCCCCGCAATACTCGATTCACCAGGATAGAATTGATTCTGTGCAGAAGAAATTTTTTCTATTTGCCCTTAGAAGTTTTAACTGGGTTCCTAGAGTAGACTTGCCCCCGCATTCAAGTAGACTCCTTTTGATGAAATTTTTTTTTAACAAACTTTATTCAACTCCAGTACTAAAAAGATTGATCCTTTTTGCTTTATCTAATCGTAACCACTAATTACTAATCTAACGCTGGTCTGATTTGGTTTTTCTGGGTTTTTCCCAATCCACAGAGAGAGTTCTCAGTTTAAGTGTGATTGACGTGTTTTACCTAAGCTCCGAACAACTTAATAATTTTTCGCAGCGTTGGTTCTGTGTGGTTGTTAGTATCTGTTTTAGTTATTCTGCAAATTCGCCGCTTATTCGTGCATTCATTTGTTCGTGTGTTTGTTCGCTGCGCATACCCGTGTTTGTGTGTTTGTTCGCTTTAGCGTTATCTGCCTTGCTCTTCGTGCTCTTTAAACTTTTTTGTTGTTGCTTATCGCTCCAAACAAGAAGTATTTGTGTTACGATTTCTCTTAATTTGTTCGTTTGCTCTTCGATCTTCTGTGCGCTGTTATTGTCCGTTCTGTGCTCTCGCAACCTATTTTCGTAAGTTTCACACCAGTTGCAAATATGTCGTGCTGCAAAAAGCCTTGTTCATTTAAGCAGTCCGACGATTCAATACAGCCTCTTTTTGTTAATTGCTGGTTGTGTGAGAATTTTATGCATGCTAAATGTGCAGGTATTAATGGGCGTGAGTGTGACAAGATTAATGCTGTAGCCAAAAAGGGCTGTGGCGGCATGCGTTGGTCATGCCCTATGTGCATTGATAGGCAAATTGATTTCTCTAGTATGTACAATTCTGTGAGAAATCAGTTTTTAAAACTAAAAAAGTCGGCAAATATGCTTATGACTGACATTGACTCGAGTTTGGATTTTCTCAATAATTTTAAATTTGAGTCATTGTCTAATCGCCGTTTAGAGTCAGAATTTTTGAATGTTCCTTTAATGTCTGCCCCTTCACCCTCTTCATCTTCATTCATGCCTGGTAATGTGGAACTGTCTCCAATGCTATCATTGTCTCCAAATCCAAGCGATTGTCTGAATATTTCTCCTGTTGATTCCCCTGTTATTAATACTATTGTTCCGGTTTCGGATCCTGCACAGATCATCACGATAAATAGTGATCTATCTGTCCCGGTACCCCAGCCACCTTCTATTTTAACAGTAGTGGCTCCTCGCAAGCAAGTTTTTGTGTCGCGACTTTCCGCTGAAACTACTTGTGACTCAGTTGCTGCTTATATTGCTAGCAAAACTACAGCAAGTGTTTCGATTACGAAATTTAACTTTTCTTCTCCTCGCGAAATATCTTCTTTTACAATTAATGTCTCTCAAGAATTGTTTCCAATTATCTGCGATCCCAAATTTTGGCCCCCTCATACGGTTGTTCATGAGTCATGAAAAAAAAGAAATCTGCCTCTACCTGTTAACCTCCAAGCTGTATCCTTTTCAAATAAGAATTCTGTCGATCCAAAAAACTACATTCTGACGAAATATCTATTATTTATCAGAATGTTAGGGGTCTGGTTTCAAAACTTAAAAACTTGTTTTTGAGTAGCTTTTCACTCCATTCAGATATAATTTGTTTTACTGAAACGTGGTTAAATCCATGAATATCTAATTGTGAACTTTTTTCAAATAATTTTATTGTCTATTGATCTGATCGACCGTCTCGCCGAGGTGGTGGTGTATTAATTGCTGTCAAAGCTACTCTCCAGTCGGAGCTGTTCTGTTTTACTTCTGTTAGTGATGCTGAGATAATCTCTGTTAAAGTAACTCTCCCCTCACATGCTGTTTTTATCACTTGCTCCTATATCCCTCCTTCTTCTGATATTCAAGTTTATTTTCAACACCTTACCTATATCAAAGAAGTCTCTACTCATGTCCGTGACAATGATATTTTTATCGTACTGGGTGACTTTAATTTACCCATCATATTCTGGTCTTCATCTGACAATATTAATTATATTGTGCCATCTGCCCAGCATGACTTCTTAGAAGCCATGCTTGACCTTACATTATTTCAGATTAATTCAATTTCTTATTATTTGAGTAGAACTCTCGATCTTGTATTTATTAACAACGACTGTATTGCCAATGTCTCTAGGTCATCCCCTCTGTCTGTCCCAGAGGATGCATATCATCCTACCTTAGAAGTTACATTGTCTGTTAGCAATCCTGTTATGTCTTCTCCTTTAGGGTCTAACTTGCCTCGCCGTTGCTCTCGCAAAGGAAATTACTCATTGTTAAATCAACGTATTCTGGCAACTGATTGGTCTTTTCTAACAGATGCGGTTGATATAAATATTGCCCTGAAATTTTTTTATAGCACCTTAAATTCTCTATTGGACGAATGTGTCCCTAACTCTACTCCGTTGTCCGTCTCTTCTAAGCCCCCTTGCTTCACTCCAAGACTATAGTCTTTACAAAATAATAAATCTAAATATTATAAAAAATATAATAGGTCTGGCTTGAGTGCTGACTTGTCTAAATACATTACAGCCAAGTCAAACTTTCTTCTCCTGAATTCTCAGTGCTATGAGAATTACCTTATTCGTTGCAAACGGCAATTTACGTTAAATCCTAAACAATTTTATAATTTTGTCAATTCGAAGCGAAAATCTTCCACTTTGCCGTCTTCTTTCATGCTTGGAATGGTTAAATCTAGCAATGATAGCGAATCCGCAAATTTTTTTTGCTAATTTTTTCCAATCAACTTACTCGTCTGCATTCCCTATTAACATACCTTACCCTTATAAAATTGCTTCTACAAATTCTATTCCTGTCCCTATCATCTCTATGCCCACACTGCTTTCTACTTTAAATTCGTTAAAGTCTTCTTACTCTCCTGGGCCTGACAATATACCTAGTTGTCTTCTTAAGGAGTGTAGTGCTTCTCTTCTTCGCCCATTGCTTAAGCTTTTTAATCTATCCCTTGAATCTTCTGTCTTTCCATCCCTTTGGAAAGAATCGCTTATTATCCCTCTTCACAAAAAAGGTGGGAAGTCCAATATTGAAAATTATAGGGGCATTGCAAAATTGTCCGCTATCCCTAAATTATTTGAAAAAATTATCACTTCGTCTTTGCAACATTTCTGCAAATCAATCTTATCCCCTGCTCAACACGGCTTCGTAAAAAATCGATCAACTATGACCAATTTATTAGAATTCACAACCTTGGTACATGATGCTTTTCTCTCGAAAATGCAAACGGACGTCATTTACACGGACTTCAGCAAAGCTTTCGACTCTGTACACCATGACCTTTTACTTCTCAAGCTTGACCGTATTGGTTTCCCTCCCTCTCTTTTTTCTTGGATTTCTTCTTATTTAAAGGGTAGGACACAAAGAGTCCTCCTAAGACGGGTTACCTCGAAATAAGTCCAGGTTACTTCTGGAGTACCACAGGGTAGTCTTCTTGGTCCTTTACTCTTTACTCTTTTTATAAATGATCTTCCCTCTGTTTTATCACATTCTCGCATTCTCATGTACGCGGACGATGTGAAACTTATTTTCTCTTATTGTCATTCTCTGAATCATACTTGCTTACAAGATGATTTAAATTCAATGCAACTTTGGTGTATTACTAATCAGTTGCTTCTCAATTGTTCTAAATGTATGTTTATGTCTTTCAGCCGTAATAGTCCTTTCATTACCAGATACTCAATTGACAATACCCCGTTGCAACGTATTTTCACAGTCAAAGATCTTGGTGTTCTTTTTGACTCGAAACTCTCATTCGGCCTTCATATTTCTACTTTTGTTAATGAAGCCAAAGGTGTTCTCGGTTTCATTAAACGTTGGTCTAAAGAGTTTAACGTTCCTTACGTTACGAAAACTCTGTACACTTCTCTTGTCCGCCCTATCTTAGAATACTGCTCTTGTATATGGAGCCCCCAGTATAGAAATAATCAGGATCGTATCGAATCTGTTCAGAAGCAGTTTCTGCTTTTTGCCTTACGAGGCTTAAATTGGGATAGTAATCTTCGCTTGCCTTCATATTCCAGTAGGCTTCTTCTCCTTAGCCTCCCATCGTTAAACAATCGTAGGATAGTCCTTGGTGTTGCCTTCCTGCAAAACTTGATTGCTGGCGATATAGATTCTTCTTTTCTTTTAAGTCAACTCCGTTTCTCTATTCCTTCCAGACCCACTAGAAACTTTCGCCCTTTATTTTTGAAAACGTGCACAACAGATTTCGCTATGCACAACCCATTTCGTATTTTATGCGTTCAATATAATAGCCTTTACCACGTGTTCTCTAATGAGACCTCTCTCTCCTTAATCAAATCATTGCTTTAAGTATATCTTCGGGAAGTTAATGACCGTTCTCAGCTATGAAACGGGGCATAGCTTGCTGGACTGGCTAAATTCTTTTCCTCCAACGGGTCATTAACTTCCCCCTAAACCTATCTCTCTTTAATACACTGATTACGGGGTGGGCTGGCTTCTTCTGGTTACGCTGCTGTGATACGACTCCGTCGCACTTGTAGAAAAAAATCGTGGGAGTTGAATTATGCAAAACTTGGTGTGTGTTCACGTTTTAACGCCTTCGCGGGTTTATTCAGAGTAGTATACATGTTTTGAGAGTACCTTAAAACTAGCCTTAATGTTACATGTTGCCAACGTGTGGTGAGTTTACGACCACTGCCGAGAGAGTAATATATAAAACGGCAACTCCTTGTTCACTGCCTGCTTTTAGGCATGAACATACCGCCCCCCTTGCAGCGTCATGCAAAAAGAAAAGGATAATAATTATTTACAAAAAGAATGGAATTCCGCTACGGAGCCCATGCTTCTATTGGTGGGCGCATGAGCCGGACAACATCCAGCCGAACACCGTGTTTTGCGCCAACGGACCTCCTTGACTCGGAATCACCCCCGACAGGATGATCTCTGAATAGATGTCAGCCCCCAACACCAGGCTAGTCGTGATTGACCGGAACCAGCGGTCGTCTGCCAGAGTAATATTCGCCGTGTTGGCGCAATGCTGCTCCGCTATGTCCTTGATGGGGGTAAGGATTTTGGTTGGCATCGCCTGAAGAATGACCTCCTTCTGGAAGTCGGAGGAGCGCGACTTGATCACGGCCGTGCACGCTCTGTCGTTACCGACCCGAGTGACGGAAAGCCCGAGGGCCGTTGCCAAGGGCGTGTCGATACGACTGAGCGGACAGCACGGGTCGACTACAGCTCGCATGTCGAATATCTTGGACCCCGTGTCAAGTCTCACAATCGCTGTCGGCAGCACTGTTGTCCGCTGCCGCTCCATGATTGACGAAAGCGACAACGGTCGTACCGTAGGTGATGGAGATGGTGAAACGGAAGGCTGTGGGGAGCCAGGTCGAGCCCGGGGTGCCGGTCGTGTGGGTGCCAACGAGCGTGGCTGTGCCTCGTGCATGTGTAGGAGGGTGTGGTGGTCGCCCTGGCACACGTGGCATCGGTCTTTACGACGGCACGTCGCTCCCGAGTGCTGGTGAGCGAGGCATTTTGGGCAGTATTTGTTAATTAGTACGGCCCGTAATCTCTTTTCGGCCGCCAAACGCATGAAACGCTGGCATTTCCGCAACGCGTGAATACCGCGGCACACGCGGCATCGGAACGATGCCGTTTCTTTTGGGCCCTTCTTGAATTGTACCTTCTGGGGTGCCATCCTGCTGCGTAATGAAAAAAGAGAACGAGACGGAAATTAGACATGGTAGGATTAGAAGGTTTTTTTCGACTGGTTTCCAGTCTCTGCGGGAAGCAATATCAGCTTCGCTATTGGACGCTTAATGACGCCTCGGGCAGTTAAGACGTCGACTACTCGGACTTTGAGATCGACGCCAGGATATGTATTCTGGATACGCCCTAGACGCCATTCATTCGATGGGAGATTATCCTCTTTGATTATGACCAAATCGTTCTGTTGAAGATCTCGGGATGGCGACTGCCATTTATTCCTTTTGTGGAGTTCCTTGAGGTATTCCTCTTTCCACCTCAGACAGAAATGTTGATGAAGGGACTTCAGACGCTGCCAGCGATTCAAAATAGATGATGCGTCTGCGCCAATTTCTGGCTCAGGGTTGGATAGGAGTGGACCACCGACAAGGAAGTGACCCGGGCTTAATGCCAGCAGGTCGGTCGGGTCTTCGGACATTGGTGAAATTGGACGTGAGTTCAGGCACGCCTCTACTTTGGAGAGCAGAGTTGATAACTCCTCGAAGGTATGCTTGAACGTGGCCGTGGATTTGTAAAAGAGAGTTTTAAAACTCTTCACTCCGGCTTCCCATAAGCCACCCATGTGCGGGGCACTAGGAGGGTTGAAATGCCAAGATAAGTTCCGGTAGCTATATTTGGAGAGGACGAGATTCCTTGTAGCCTCAAGAAACTCAAGCGACAGGACCTTGGCAGCTCCGACAAATGTTTTCCCATTATCGGAGTGCATTGTCGCTGGACACCCACGCCTTGCTATAAACCTAGCGAATGCTGCCAAGAACTTTTCGGTCGTGAGGTCCGAAGTAGCTTCCAAGTGGATCGCTTTGGTGCTAAAACACACAAAGACGCACACGTACCCCTTGGTTATTAGACATGCTCGGCCTGTATAATTTTTAATATCAAAGGGGCCAGCAAAGTCAACACCGGTGTGTGTGAAAGGGCGCGAAAAGTCAGTACGCTGAACTGGTAGCTCCCCCATGAGTTGGGTCTGAAGCCGTTTTCGATGGATTATGCAAACCTTGCAGGAATTTATAGTGGATTTGACCAACACTTTGAGCTTTGGGATCCAGTATCTTGCTCGGATAAGGCGCATCATCAGCTGATTGCCCCCATGCAACGAGATTTGGTGGGTGAAGCTCACAAGAAGGCGAGAGTACGAACAGGAATAGGGCAGTATGATGGGGTGACGCTCATCATAACTAAGAGTCTCGCTGGAACGGATGCGCCCACAGGCCCGAATAACTCCGTGTTTGTCTAAAAACGGGTTAAGATTAAGAAGACTGCTGGAACGCGGGACTGGTTTCCCTTGGAGAAATCCCTTATATTCTTCCGGAAACTCAGTTCTTTGCGCGAGACTGACCAGTTTCTCTTGAGCTTTGGAGAGCTCCTTGTGATGCAAATCTGCTGAGCATGGATCTGCGCTTCCCTTACAGCGCGCTATAAAACGTAGTACATAGGCAAACACGCGTATAGCCTTTTCGAACTTGGAAAATCGTTCGAGAAAGCTGAATGCGGAACTAGCGGTCGCCACATTGACCTTGATCGGACGCTGTTCCAGTTCAGTCTCGAGAGGGAATTCTATAGAGGCTAGCCACTGCTGTTGCGCACCTTGCAACCATTCTGGCCCGTGCCACCACAGTGAGCTGCCAAGTAATTCAACTGCTGACACTCCTCTGCTCGCGAGATCAGCCGGGTTGGACTCGGATCGTACGTGGCGCCACTGCTTGGAATCTGTGGCCTGAGTAATTCTGGTTACCCTGTTCGCCACAAAGGTTGACCACGCACATGAAGGCTTATTTAGCCATGCCAAAACTATTGTCGAGTCAGTCCAGTAGTAACACTCGCACTCTTTAAGCGGAAGTGTTGGAATCACTGCTGCTGACAATTCGGCTAACAATACAGCTCCGCACAATTCGAGTCGTGGGATGGACACCGTTTTTGTGGGAGCAACTCGAGTTTTTGCGGTAAGGAGGTGGACAGCGATTTTGTCCCTAGCTTCCGTGCGAACATAAAGCGCAGCGCCATATGCACGCTGAGAGGCATCACAGAACCCATGAATTTGTAGCCGGAGCTTTGGCCGGGTCTCTACCCATCGTGGAATGCGAACCTCTCCGAGGCTCGCAAAGTGGTCGAGGAATTCGTGCCACTTCGAAATAAGGTCATCGGGTAGCGGATCATCCCATCCTAGTTCCCTGAGCCATGTTTCTTGCATGAATATCTTTGCTCGGACAATGACTGGTGCTAACCACCCAGCGGGATCGAAAAGCTTCGCAATCTGCGAGAGAACTTCTCGTTTCGAAATAAGTGCTTTCGTCGGCAACTGGGAAGGTGAAAAGAAGAACTCATCAGAGTCTGCTTTCCATCGAATGCCGAGAGTTTTTGCAGCACTGGCTTCTTCTATCTCGAGGAAGTCGGATCTAAGGCGGTGCTGCTCTGGGATGACTTTGAGCAAGTCCTTTTTATTAGAAGTCCACTTTCTTAGTGGAAACCCTGCGGATTCAAGTGCATTAGAAAGTTCGGATATGCATTGCACTGCACAACTCTTAGAGTGAGCGCCTGCTAGCACATCATCAACATACATATAATTGGATATAATGTCACTTGCTAGGGGATAGCGATACTGCACATCTTTAGCTAGTTGCTGCAGTACCCTGATCGCTAAGAATGGGGCACAGTTCACTCCAAAGGTGACTGTGTTCAGCTCGAAATCTCGGAGCTCATTGTCCTTTGTTCGGAAAAGGATTCTTTGGTATGGAGTGTGTTTGGGATCCACCAGGATTTGTCTATACATTTTGGTAATGTCTGCGTTAAACACGTACTCAAAGAATCGCCATTTTAGGATCTGCATAGTCAGATCCGATTGGAGAACGGGTCCCGAATGTAGGACGTCGTTGAGACTTTTGCCGTTTGTAGACGGACTGGAGGCGTTAAACACAACGCGAAGCTTAGTAGTGGTGCTATCTGGCTTATAGACAGCATGGTGCGGGAGATAAAAATTGCCTGAGCCGTTTGTAGGGGGGACTGGTCTCATGTGACCAAGGTCCGAATACTCCTGAAGGACCTTATCGTACTGCTCTTTGAGGGATGCGTTCTTATTCAAACGATTCTCATTGCGAAGGAGCTGAGCCAGTGCGATAGATCTTGAATGACCTAAGTTGATGGATTCAGGATTCTTAAAAGGAAGGGTGACAACATATCTCCCACCTTCGTTTCTCGTGATTGTCTGCTGAAACAACTTCTCACAAACTGCATCGGACTCCTTAATCAGTTTGACTGGGATATCCTCCACCTCCCAAAATTTCGTGAGAAGTTTTTCTAGCCTAACTTCTTGGCTATGCGAAATTCGAGTGGAGAACGACGAAATGTTTTTTGAGCCAGTGTTGGAAATAGGACCCGTGATGGTCCAACCAAAAATCGTTTCCTGGCCTAACAGGGTACCACAAATATTGGTATATGACCCCTTAAGCAGTATTGAGGGAAGAACATCAGCTCCCAATAGGACATCTATCTGGGAACTCTTATAAAAGGTGGGGTCTGCCAGTTGTATATCAGGAAGACCTTCCAAAGAACTTTGTGTGGAATTGCGTAGGAGGGCAGCTTTCCTGCCAACTTTGGAAGTACGTAGGCCGAAGTTTCAATCTGAATTCTCGGCTTAATTGGAGAGCCAATATGGAAATGGCATAAACGTTGAGGTTGAGCTGAAACAGCTCCATTGAGCCCCGAAACCTGAGCGTCAACGGACTGATACTGGGGTCGTATCAAGTTGAATAGCCGCTCAGAAATGAAGGTTGCTTCTGAACCAGAGTCTACCAATGCACGAGCTGTATATTTTGTTCCCAAAGAACATACTTGGATTATAGCCGTGCCGAGGAGAACGCTATGTGTGCTTGCCGAGAAATAATTTTGGACCGTCGTTTGTGGATGAGAAGTGGATATCGATAACTGATCGTGACGATAGTTTTGTATGTACATACAGTGAACAAAGAACTTGCAATGTTTTGTTATTATTACGAATAAATGTGACAAAAATAGTGTTTATTTATGTTAATGAGTTATGTATTTGTATTTTGTGATCGGCCGCCTTGTTGAAATGTGTATATTTATTTATCTCTTTGTGTTGTGGCGGCCAGAATATTATTTAGTTATATTTTGTTCTTGTTGGTTATGTGCATGTGCAAGTCCAGTGTTTATTGGAAATTAATTATAATGGACAAAAAAAATATTTAACAAGTAGTAGTTTGGAGTTATATTGTATATACATATAAATGTGTTGTTAAATATAAATAAAATATGTCGGCATTGCGTGTTGAAATATATGTATATGTCGTACGCTTTGCTCTAGCCGACAGCTGTTTGTATGTTTGTATGTGTTATTTGAATTTTTTTTGTGGTAAATTTTATATGTTTAAAATAATATGTGCGTATATATGTTTTTACCAATAAGTACAACTTGTAGTTTTGTAATGTTTGGAATTGTAAAAGTATTTAATTCTTATCAATCTGTGCGTGTTTTTATTATCATATGATTTGCATACATATGTCGGCCGCTATGTACATATGTACATATGTGCGCTCAAGTGCCGGCATATGCTTGTGGATATGTATGTATGTACGTATGTATGTAGTTTGCAGTTTGTGTTGTTAACAAAATATATTTTGCCACTTAAGACAATTGAGGATTAACAATAAAAATATTTATATATTGTATAATATTACGTATGTATGGAAATTATTGTGGTAATGGAAAAGATTACCGAAATACATCTCTATATATAAAAGAGTTCGTCCGCGTTAAAATGGATAGCATATCGGCCTTAACGAAAAGAGCTAGAAGGCTGAAATTTTCACACAATTTTTTATGCAGGTATTCTGTTTGACCTAAGAAAGGAATTTTATTTTGGACAACTCCTTCGAGTACCTCCCATACATTTTGGAGCACTTTTACCCACTCCAAAAACAAAACAAATTACCCATTCCACTACTGCCGCCTGTTTGTCGCACAAGCTGAGAGTTTGATCGCGAGCGAGAATACAAAAACAAAACAAATGCGCAGTGACGCCTTCGCGTCGCACAAGCAAAGTCATAAAAAAAAGGTTCATACACTCGCAAAAAAGAAACGGATTTCCGCTTCTTAATGAATAAGTGCATTCACATATAAGTGAACAATGCGCTTGAAAATAATTTTCAATATTTTATGTACATGAATCTTTTCGCACAGTGCACATTGTTTTTTTTTTCAAATTTGTGTGCCTTTGACAATTGATTTACGACCCAAGTAGCGTTTGTTGTTGTTGTAAGTGTTGTTGTTGGGCCCGCACTGCTACTTTTGTTGGTGTCATTGATTTAAAAAAACAACAACAACAACAAAACATAACTTGGTCCGTGTAGAAAAATTTTGCACACCAAAATACATATGTATGTTGTGGGGGTGGATTTGCCTACTTGCTGCTAATATAACTTAGACAAAACGTAAAACTTACATTAATAATATACAATTTCGAACAAAGCAAAGTTCACATAAGTTTGTATACAAATCTATGCATGCCTGCGTGTGAACCACGCTCTTTGTCCCAAACTCAAAGAGCCGCTTAAAACTTAACAGAGCGCGCTCTTATGATAATTAGATAATTTGAAATCTCGCTCCGAGCATGCTCCTTTGTTGTTGCTCATTTACGTTCACTCTCTATTTTATGTGCGCGCTTTACATGTCAATCATAAAGTTTAATAACCCTACCTCCTCCGCACACACTAAATCAAAGCTAAAGGCTAAAGTACGTGTGAGTTTAGGCTATGCAATTCACTTAACTGCAGCCTCTTAGATACATATGTTTTGCTTTGATTCAGTGCGTGCGAAGAAGGCAGCGATACAACGCTCTTTGTTTGACTTGCAGAGCGCGCGCATACATAAGAGAGTGAGCCGAAATCATGATACAAAAAATACCGATAACGCATTGCGCAAAAAAAGCTGTTTTGCGTGACGTCACCTGTGACAGGTTGGGTATGATTTTCATATTGCATATGGCTGTTGATGCTGATCAAGAATATATATACTTTATATGGGGTCGAAGATGCTTCTTTTTGCCTGTTACATACTTTTGCACAAAACAAATATACCCTTTTTTACCCATTTCAGGGTAAATATAACTGTGAATGCAAAAGATTTGTTGTTGCTGTTTTTTTTTTCTATCGCTTCAGGCTTATTATGAGCCGTTGTATGCACACACGAATTTGAAACAACAAGGGACGACTAAGAGGAATGCGATTGGCTTAAGGGCATGAAAATGTGATATTGTTCTGTAGATGAGATCAATTCACATAAATAACTGTAACTCTTTCACTCTCAGGGAATTTAACAATTTTTACTTTAGTGTGCCATTTGCGTATTGCTTCATTTTATTTCTAAAAGTAATACAAGAATGAACGGACAAAATTATTGGGGTGCTTTGCCTGCTGTGGCCCTGCCACAGTTTTATATGCAGCCGCTGCAGCCACAGCAGCAACAGTTTCAGCTATCTTCCTTCCAAATTTGTTGACACTAGCTCAAAGTTTGTTAAAGGTGGAGGAAGGGTGCTGTGGGCGTTATGGGTGGGCCTGGCTACAAAATATCTTTGGGTGTCGCTACCAGTTATGGGCGCGGCATCCAAAGTTTTGATGCAGTTTTTTGGGGATCGTCATCACCTATCTTGACTAAAAAATTTGTGGCTGTAGCTCAAAAACTGAGGAAGATAAAGTCATTTCTGATTTGAAACTGCGGTAGGGCTGGGGGCGGAAAGGGTGGGCGTGACTCCAAAACTTTAATGCAGATCATTGGGTTTCATTACTAGCTATCTTTCTACAAAATTCAGAGACTCTAGCTCAACAACACTGAAAGATACACGCATTCCCGTTTTTAACGAAAAGTTGGGGCGGCTGGGGTTGGCTAGGGCGGTATGGGTGGGCGTGGCATCCAAAGTTTTGATGCAGTTTTTTTGGGATCGTCATCACTTATCTTGGCGCAAAATTTAGTGGATCGAGCTTAAAAACTGAGGAAGTTATAGGCGTTTTTGATTTAAATCCGCGGGGGGCTGGGAGCGGAATGGGTGGGCGTGGCACCACAATTTTTCGGGGATGCCAAAATTTCCCACCAAATTTGGTAACTCTAACTGTAAGGGTGTCCGGAATAGGTGGATTTGTCGATTTGAGTCATCGAATTTATCAATTTGCCAGCCCCCCAGTTATCGTAGAACCCCAATCTTAGAACTTGATCTGTCCCGGCCATAGATAAAGACATTTGCAGTTTCAAGTCTCTAGCTTGAAGAGTGTGGAAAAAACTTGCGAACTTACAGACGGACGGACAGACACCATGACGGACATTGCACAAACCCAATATACTCTTTACCTTCGGTATCGAGCATAAAAAAGGACAGAAAACAGGACAAAAATTGTTTTGTGCAATTTTAAGCTTTTAGCATCAAAATGAAACTTGCACAATTCCGTGAGGTGATAATAAACATAAACATAGCTAATACAGCTTCCTGGTGACAAGATTGGGGACAATCGGCCGGCTTAAAACAAATTATGCTATTTTGTGCGAGGCACAAAGCGTTTTGCATATGTTTTTTTGTCGACATATACGCGCGAATGTGATCTATTTTGCTATTAAGACTGCATATGCAGTATCTGCAGTATGCCTTATTGGTGTGCGCTTCATCGCGGCTTATCCAATCTTTAAAATCTGGCTGCTGTAGCCAGCAATCACCAAATTTTTGTTTGTACGAATCTTTCGGCATTATTTAAGTTTATTTTTCACTTTTGTTGTACATTAGATTACAAATGATATCGAAAATAGATACAAAGTATGTAAAAAAGGATGCCACACCGTTTTAAAAAGATCGCTGTTTTTAATAGATCGGATGCCACACTGTTTTTAAAGAAAACTTTGAAAAAAATATTGAAATAAATGAATCAAAAAAATCTGAAAAAGGCCAGATTTTCGGATAGGGGATGTTTGATGTTAAAAACAGGACAGATCTGTCCGGAAAAATGCCAAATCGGCATCACTGTTGTTGGGTCCGCTCTGCTACTTTTTGTTGGTGTCCTTGATTTAAAAAAACAACAACAAAGCAAAACTTGGTGCGTCCAGAAAAATTTGGCACACCAGAAAATGTTGATGTTGTGGGTGTGGATTTGTGCTTTACTTAAGGCATAATTACTCCAGCGATAAGACGTAAAACGAGAAACATAAAACGAGAGACGTAAACAGCTGTAGCGATCAACCTTACGGCAAACAATGTTAGCGATTACTCCAGACGGAAACGAGAAACGTAAAACGAGAGACGTAAAAATGTTCTGCAGAAAACAGAAAACAGACTCTCGTCTTACGTTTCTCGTCAAACAGCTGATTTCATTTCTGGTTTTTTTGGCTTGTGTTCATTAGTTGTGCTAATTTCAATAAGTAATAATAAGTTATAAAAAATGGAAATAAATGACCACGAGTTAATAGCCCTAGTTGAGGCACATCCTTTGCTTTTTGACAAGAAACAAACTAATCTCAAAAATAAAGCACAGAAAGCAATATTATGGGATTCCATAGGGAAACAGCTAAATAGTACTGGTAAGTTTGCAATGGATATTTAATGCAATGTAAATGATATTAATTCCATTCTAGGTCCAATTTGCTCAAAGCGTTTCAACAATCTAAGAGAAAAATTTGGGCGGGAGCTGAAGCAGCAAAATCCAGCGTCTGGTAGTGGCGCGGTTGCGTGCTCAAACTGGCCCTATTTTAAACAATTGCTGTTTTTACGTGGGCACATGATTCAGCGCAGGTAGCTAATTTGTATTTCATATTTATATTGAAATAACATAATCATGCATGTTATTATTTCAATAGGCAGCGTTCAAATTTTAAACCGATTGGCGATAGCAACTTCCGAGATGTCCCAGAAGAGGCTACATTGGAGCTGACCAACACAAATATGGAATACGGTGATATGGACTGCATCGATTACAGCCCACAATCAATGGAAACCTCTTCAGACCAGTATTCTACGTCGTCGCTCTCTGAATTCAACATCGAAAACAAGGCAACTACGACAGGGAAAACGTCAACGCCGAAAAAGCAGTCGAAAACGGATAAGCGTATCGATAGTATGTGCGAGCAATTCATTGACACCGCTTCATCGTTCTCCAAAATAGTCGAAGCTTCCCAGAACAGGGAGCCAGTTTCGCATGCCTTCGCTAAATTGGCGGAAGCTCATCTTGCTGCCATGTCACCAAGGTCTCGAACCAAAAAAATTAGAAAATTGTCTTACTATTTGTTTGAAGACGATGATGACTTAGTAATTTAAGCAATATTTCTTTCGATTTTGTTTTTATTCTTATGTTTTTGCTTTATTTCATTATATTTTCAATTCATTTCCTTATTTGTTACTTTCATTAATTATTTAATCATGATTTACTTATAATAGAAAAAAAGAAAAATAAAACAAATATGTGATGTTAAAATTATGTTGATGAACCGCTGCGTTTTTCGTACGGCTGGAATGGCACAGATCCTTCTCTAACAAAGTAATTTATGAGCCTTTCTCGCTGCTTTATAGCACCTGCTGAGCTTTTGCGGCTATGCGACACAAAGTCTCTTAACTGCCCGCAGTCCTGCACCTCATCACGCCAAAGCCCTGGCGAAGATTGCTCTGCGCTGTCAGCGTCGACAAAGTTATGTGGACAATACCAGCGCTCGGTATCGTTCAGCATTAAAAAATTGTGCAATGCGACACAAGCTAGAACAACTTTATCGACATTTTCTGGCATCAACTCCAACGTCGCACAGTGGGGCCTTTGCTCATTTTACTTATCAAAAATCATATCTTCTAAACTAATGAAGCGATTTCAAAAATTTAAAAAGCAATTAATAGATGATGAAGAGTGCTAGGTATCCGTGGTGCTTAAATATTCAAGGTCAAAGTCAAGAAATATTTCCAGCACATTTTACCTGTAAAATTCCAATTAAAAACGTTTGTTTTTAATCATAACTGAAAATTTTGTATAACTTCAATGACTTTTTCGCATTTTTTGTTGTTTTTATTCGATTTTCTAACTTAAATACATAAAATTTAAATTCTTATTTTTGGGTGATTTTTTGAGTTTAATTTCTAATATTTGCTATCGATGGCTGATTTTCAACCAAATAATCATCAACATTAATGCTAGTAAGGTTAACATCTAATAAACTCAACATTTCGGAACTATAGTTGCTATCTTCCAAATCCTTTCGTGATCGCACATGTCTCAGCGATGCAAGAAGTGGATCCGATGAGGCTGCCAGCATGTTGAAAAGGTCTCCATTTTGTCGCACCCGAGAAATTTGGCACGTATTAGTGTATCTGAAACTGTTGTAGTCCTTGTTTTTACATTCCTGTGCTTCTGATATTCTATTAAGTCCTTTCCATGAGCCAGTTCAGTTGTTAAGCTATCCGTAGCATCCTCAAGCTTACGTTTCCTTGTAAGACATGAACACTCCTCCATACTTTTTTGCGGCCTTCCTCTTCCTCGGCTAGTCGATGGGTAAACTTCTTCCTGTTCTGAATATCCGAATGTTGTACATTCCTCCAACCAATTTTCATGCTTTTTTATGAAAGCCGACATGGTTCTATGGACCAAGTTCCATTTTCGCTTCAAGTTAGCGTGAATGAATTTAACTTGTGTCTGAAGCGCACAGCTAGCGTTTTCGAGTACGCCAATCTCTTTAAGCAATGCCACTTGAAAATCGTTTATATTTTCAGAAGCACGAAAAAGTTCAAAAATCTTTGAATTTGTTAAATCCATTATTGCGCTTATTTATCAAAATTTCGTGAATTATATTGAAAAATACTATTCGATCTGAAAATTTCTTATTGTTCGCAGCAATAGACAACAAGTGTTTCCTCTTATGAAGTTATGAAATAACTGTTGCCATCAAGTGACATGTTTGGCACTTTATACCATATTTTTGAGTTAGCTAGGTAAGCAAGGAAAATTGGTATAACCCTTTTCCAATTAGCTAGGTAAAAAACAATATATACCCAAGGTATTGATTTACATTAAAAATAGGTAAACGGGGAAATACAGAAATTAAAAAAAAAATAACCTGTAGTACCGCAACTTTCCATCAACTACAATTATATTTACCTGCCTCCTCAGACCTTTTCCATTCAGGTAATTAGAAAGGATAGGAAGGAAAAAAGGATTAGAAGGGATATATATAGACAGGTAGTACTTATAATACAACATTTAGAAATGTTGTCAATAAACAGCACACACGCTACAGCCAAATTTGTATGCGCTCTTCTTCTTCCTTATACCTGCCGCGTGTTTTTAACTCGAGGTATCCCTAGTTTTTTGGCTCGCGTTTCCAAAATGCAGATTTTCGCAGATTCTGACTATATACATATGAAAGGTATATATTATAGCTTTCAAATGCATGTGGTCCCACCGTGACTCTGAGAGATACTTTTTTTTTATAGTCCACGAAAGTTCAAAAAATGCCAAAATTTAGTGTATTTTTTAGACGATTCTAATTTAATAAGTATTTCAGCTATATTTAAACTGTATACAGAAAAACACTGAGATTGAACATACTTTTCAGATAAAGAAAAAAGATCGAAGATCGGTTGTGTATGTCGCCCAATATTCAGTTCGAAAGTAGTAAATTTCTGTAAAAATTGTCATTTTCTCGTATTCACGTAAAATTTCTCAACTTTGAGGAGCTCTACCACCCAAAATTATTAACCGATTTAAAAAATCTTTTGGATCCATAATCTTTGAAGTATTCTCTATCGATTACATGTTTCACTTTTGCCAAACGCGTTCATGAAAAAAATGATTTTTGATAGGCTATCCGAGAAAAGGCCCCACAGTGCGTCGGTGGCCAGCTATACAAGGGGCATAGAGTCAATCTATCGGCTCTCTGCCCTGCGGGTATGTTGTGCCTTCCGTACTGTGTCCTCTGACGCTGCGCTCGTGATTGCGGGGATGACCCCAATTCGCATCGCCGTCTTGGAAGCCGTGGCAGTCCTGGAAGCGATTCCGTCGGGGAGAAATGCCGCTCGGTCAGCGGCCCGTGAGCGGAGCCTTGACGCCTGGCAGCAGCAGTGGGACACCTCCAACAAAGGGCGTTGGACGCACCTCCTTATCCCCAACATAAGGCGATGGGTGGATAGGAAGCACGGGATGGTAACGTTTTACCTTACCCAGCTTCTCTCCGGCCACGGATGTTTCAGGAGCTACCTCAAACGTTTTCAGCACGACTCTAGCGCAGAGTGCACCTGGTGTGGAGATGGCTGCGACGAAGACGCCCAACACGTCTTCTTCCACTGTGGGCGTTTCGCCGAGGATCGACTCGCTGTGGAAAACCTGACGGGCCAGCGTCTATCGCCAACTAGCCTGGTGGCCCTTATGCTGGAGAGGCTTGAAGTCTGGCATGCGGTTTGCTCCTTTGCAGCCTCTACGATGGTAGAGCTGCGTCGGCTGGAGAGGTTAAGGGCGAGTGCATCGTAGTCGTTGCCACCGCTTCTGCGAAGCAATGCTTCACGGCGGTCCCGCAGAAGCTGGCAACGACTGTGCATGCTAATCATATCGTACTTTAAGTTAACATAGGCATATCTTTTGAAATAAAAAAAACAAAACCTTGTATTGGCGACAGCGAAGAAATAGGACTCTTTTTGTCCACTGTATTGTATCGTCGCAACATTTTGAGATCAGCAGTGAATTCAATTTGTTGTATTGTCCGCAAAATTAAGTTGCGAGCGGCAGTGAACACATATTTGTGTGTTCTAAATCTTAACAAGATTGACATTAGGCCACTTTGCACAGTGGGTCCTACCATAGACAGTTTAAAGTATAGATATTGCAATGGGTAAGACAAACCTAGTCCCAGGCCCCCGAGCTAGGCATAGCTGTACTTTTCTATGGTCTGCCTGTGCGTGAGCGCGATAGCGGATAGCATGTGCAACCGTTCTTGTTTCAGCACTCAGCGGCCTGCCAAGCGGCGGGCCAGCGAACCGAAAAGGGTCAAAATGTGCGTTTTTTACATTTCTTGCTTTGCCTGCCTGCCGAGATTTTTTCTATTTTTTGATATTTCTGTCGTTGTCTGTCTCTTTCACAAGTGAACTACTGAATACACTTTCGGAATTTGTATGCATCTCTGCTAAACTGTGTGGCATAATTGTTGGCTAGTGTCATAGAACTAAAAATATGAAAGAGTATGAATGACCAGCAATTTTCAAACTGAAATTTGGCTGTTTGTGCACATCTATGCATATCCAAATTCAATGAGTGTGTGTGGCAATTGTATATCATTTATTGACTTGCCACAACTTTAATGATTTGACAATTTAGGAAACAGCCATACATTAATTTTATAGTTTAAAAAAAAGTATTTTGAATAATTTAAAAATATTTTAAAAATAAAATAAATGAAATAATAGCAATGCATTTTTTATTAATTTCTCTGGCTGTTTCCATATCAATAAATGATATACAATTGCCACACACACACATTGAATTTGGATATGCATGTATGTACACAAACAGCCAAATTTCAGTTTGAAAATTGCTGGTCATTCATACTCTTTCATATTTTTAGTTCTATGACACTAGCCAACAATTATGCCACACAGTTTAGCAGAGATGCATACAAATTCCGAAAGTGTATTCAGTAGTTCACTTGTGAAAGAGACAGACAACGACAGAGATATCAAAAAATAGAAAAAATCTCGGCAGGCAGGCAAAGCAAGAAATGTAAAAAACGCACATTTTGACCCTTTTCGGTTCGCTGGCCCGCCGCTTGGCAGGCCGCTGAGTGCTGAAACAAGAACGGCTGCACATGCTATCCGCTATCGCGCTCACGCCACAGGCAGAACACAGAAAAGAACCGCTATGCCTAGGTCCCGGGGCCTGAGACGAAATAACTGTTCTTCTTCGTGTTACCAATTGCAGCGTCTTTTCTTTTAATGGTCTTTGGTCCTACTTGCAATATGTCGTTAAGTGACTTTCCTGACGACGCACTGTGGGGCCTTTTCTCGGATAGCCTATCAAAAATCATTTTTTTCATGAACGCGTTTGGCAAAAGTGAAACATGTAATCGATAGAGAATACTTCAAAGATTATGGATCCAAAAGATTTTTTAAATCGGTTAATAATTTTGGGTGGTAGAGCTCCTCAAAGTTGAGAAATTTTACGTGAATACGAGAAAATGACAATTTTTACAGAAATTTACTACTTTCGAACTGAATATTGGGCGACATACACAACCGATCTTCGATCTTTTTTCTTTATCTGAAAAGTATGTTCAATCTCAGTGTTTTTCTGTATACAGTTTAAATATAGCTGAAATACTTATTAAATTAGAATCGTCTAAAAAATACACTAAATTTTGGCATTTTTTGAACTTTCGTGGACTATAAAAAAAAAGTATCTCTCAGAGTCACGGTGGGACCACATGCATTTGAAAGCTATAATATATACCTTTCATATGTATATAGTCAGAATCTGCGAAAATCTGCATTTTGGAAACGCGAGCCAAAAAACTAGGGATACCTCGAGTTAAAAACACGCGGCAGGTATAAGGAAGAAGAAGAGCGCATACAAATTTGGCTGTAGCGTGTGTGCTGTTTATTGACAACATTTCTAAATGTTGTATTATAAGTACTACCTGTCTATATATATCCCTTCTAATCCTTTTTTCCTTCCTATCCTTTCTAATTACCTGAATGGAAAAGGTCTGAGGAGGCAGGTAAATATAATTGTAGTTGATGGAAAGTTGCGGTACTACAGGTTATTTTTTTTTTTAATTTCTGTATTTCCCCGTTTACCTATTTTTAATGTAAATCAATACCTTGGGTATATATTGTTTTTTACCTAGCTAATTGGAAAAGGGTTATACCAATTTTCCTTGCTTACCTAGCTAACTCAAAAATATGGTATAAAGTGCCAAACATGTCACTTGATGGCAACAGTTATTTCATAACTTCATAAGAGGAAACACTTGTTGTCTATTGCTGCGAACAATAAGAAATTTTCAGATCGAATAGTATTTTTCAATATAATTCTCGAAATTTTGATAAATAAGCGCAATAATGGATTTAACAAATTCAAAGATTTTTGAACTTTTTTCGTGCTTCTGAAAATATAAACGATTTTCAAGTGGCATTGCTTAAAGAGATTGGCGTACTCGAAAACGCTAGCTGTGCGCTTCAGACACAAGTTAAATTCATTCACGCTAACTTGAAGCGAAAATGGAACTTGGTCCATAGAACCATGTCGGCTTTCATAAAAAAGCATGAAAATTGGTTGGAGGAATGTACAACATTCGGATATTCAGAACAGGAAGAAGTTTACCCATCGACTAGCCGAGGAAGAGGAAGGCCGCAAAAAAGTATGGAGGAGTGTTCATGTCTTACAAGGAAACGTAAGCTTGAGGATGCTACGGATAGCTTAACAACTGAACTGGCTCATGGAAAGGACTTAATAGAATATCAGAAGCACAGGAATGTAAAAACAAGGACTACAACAGTTTCAGATACACTAATACGTGCCAAATTTCTCGGGTGCGACAAAATGGAGACCTTTTCAACATGCTGGCAGCCTCATCGGATCCACTTCTTGCATCGCTGAGACATGTGCGATCACGAAAGGATTTGGAAGATAGCAACTATAGTTCCGAAATGTTGAGTTTATTAGATGTTAACCTTACTAGCATTAATGTTGATGATTATTTGGTTGAAAATCAGCCATCGATAGCAAATATTAGAAATTAAACTCAAAAAATCACCCAAAAATAAGAATTTAAATTTTATGTATTTAAGTTAGAAAATCGAATAAAAACAACAAAAAATGCGAAAAAGTCATTGAAGTTATACAAAATTTTCAGTTATGATTAAAAACAAACGTTTTTAATTGGAATTTTACAGGTAAAATGTGCTGGAAATATTTCTTGACTTTGACCTTGAATATTTAAGCACCACGGATACCTAGCACTCTTCATCATCTATTAATTGCTTTTTAAATTTTTGAAATCGCTTCATTAGTTTAGAAGATATGATTTTTGATAAGTAAAATGAGCAAAGGCCCCACTGTGCGACGTAGCGCCGACCCAGATTGGAGCCGCGTACATGATGATTGACTTCATAACGTGCATTATCAGTAGCCTCGTCTGCTGCCTCGGACCTCGCGTGTTTGGCATCATCCTTGCCAGTGCGCGTCCGGTAATCGCAGCCTTCCTGTGAACTTACGCGAGATGCTCCCCGTAACTGAGGCGCCTGTCAATGACCACGCCGAGGTAGCGGATCCAATCCTTGGACCTCAACGTGACGCCATCCACCTTAAGCTCCACGTAGGGATGTTGATATTATATCAAAATATCGATATATCGATATTTGAAGAAATACGATACGATATAATGAGGCGATATTTTCGTGGGGCGATATTATCATATTCGATATTTAACGTCGATATATCACGTCGCCATTTTAAGTATATCATAACGGGAAAAATTTGTGAAATAAATGAGAAAAATGTCTGATATTAAACGCTATTTATAAAAGTTGACGGACGCAGTTCCACCTGCATGATTAGCAACAAACTTGTAAAAACAAGTGGGAATACGACAAATTTAAAAGTGCATTTGAAGAATAATCATTTTGATACTGCACTAAAATGCAAACTGGTGACTGCAAGCGAGCCGCAAGCCGCCAAGAAGAGAAAACACGTAAGCATATTTTAACATGCCAAATATAAATAAGGACTCAGATCCACTTCAGTACTGGCAAGCCCAAAACAATAATATGCCAAATCTTTCGAAGTTGGCACAAAAATATTTGATTGCTCCTGGCAGCTCAGTGCCATCAGAGCGACTGGCATCTGCCATAAAACTCGTGTGCAATGATAACCGAAGCAGGATGACAGACGAACACGTTCAACAACGCGTATTTTTAAAGTCACTGCACGAAAAGTTATGGAAATAAAATATAAGAAAAGCAAACAGTTGTGTCGTGTGTATTCATTTTATCAAAGGTTTAAAAAAAATATGTAAAATTATTTGCATATTACTCGTTTTGTTTGGGAACGATATTTCGATACAGCGATATATCGATATTTTTTAAAACGATATTGATAATATCAATATCGTCCTTTACAATATCGCGATATTATCAATATCGATATTTTTACAAATATCAACATCCCTAGCTCCACGTACTCCACCTTTTTTCTACTGCTGATGAGCACCGCCTCCGTCTTGTGCGCCGCCAGCTGTAGACCCACGGATGACAGCCATTTTGTCACTGCATCCATGCACCAATTGCAGAGCTCGGTGACACGCCGTAAATCCTTCGCCACAAGCACCAAGGCAACGTCGTCAGCGTAGCCGACAGCTGTGGCCCCCGCTGGAAGCTGAATTCTAAGTATGCCATCATACATGATGTTCCACAGGAGAGGACCTAGAACAGATCCTTGTGGGACACCTGCAGAGATAGCATACTCCTTTTCGCCCTCGTCCGTGTCATACCGAAGGATTCGGTTGTCGAAGTAGCTCCTCACAATAGCTACTAGATACTCTGGCACCCGGAGAAGCACCAGAGCATCCAGGATACAGCTCCAGTCGGCAGTGTTGAAGGCGTTCTTCACGTCTATTGTTACTACAAGGCAGTATTGCTTGCTCCCGAACCGCCAGCGGGTACCAGCGATAGCCTCAGCCGCGATACCGACAACAGCTTTGATTGCATCGGTGGTGAATCTTGCCTTCCTGAAACCATACTGGTGAGGTGAAAGGCCACCGGCGCTGCGAACGGCATCATCCAGCCTAGCGCAGATAAGCATCTCCAGGACCTTGCCGCCGTTGTCGATGAGGCAAATGGGCCTGTATGCCGAGGGGTCGTCAGGGGGCTTGTCGGGCTTTGGAAGCAGCACAAGTCTCTGTACCTTCCACCTGTTTGGAAAAGAACCTTCGCGCAGACATTTGGAGAAAGTCTCCGCAAACAGATCAGGCCGCAAGGCGATTGCTATGCTTAGGCATCTATTTGGCACTCCATCTGGGCCCGGGGCTTTTTGGGCAGTGAGCTTTCGAGCAGCGATCGCCATCTCTTCCAGCGTGACCGGGATGAAGCCCTCAAGTGTGGAAGGACCAGGGGCAGGTGGGAGTGGGCTCGTTCTCCGAGGAAAAAGAGTTTCCACTATGTCCCTCACGCGAGCGAACTCAGTGGGAGCTTGACCTCTGCCTTTGCCGATGCGCTTGACCACCATCCTGTATGCACTGCCCCAGGGATCATTGTCCGCGGAGTCGCAAAGTTTGAGAAAGCACTCCTTTTTGCTGGCTTTGATTGCTTTCTTGAGAACTGCTCTTGCCGCCTTGTACTCCAACTGCAATAAGCGTGCTGCGCTCGAGTGCCTTAGCGCTGCTCGCTGATAGCGCCTTCTCGATCTCAGGCATACCCGTCTAGCCTCAGCGATGTCGTCGTTCCACCAGAACATGCTTGTGTGGTGTCGTTTGTAGGCCTTTCGCACAGACATACTTGCAGCGCAAGCAGCGCCCAGTTGATCGGCTACCTGCTCCACCATAGCCAGCGCCGGACCACTTGCAGCCATGGATGAGACGGCATCGACAAATGTGGCCAAGTTGAGGGACTCAGCACGAAACGCCATTCTAGAGGGGGGTCTAGGCGGCACCCGGTGAGTTTCCCCAATCGAGAAAACGATGGCCTCATGGTCGCTTCCAGTGTAGCAGTCGCATATGCGCCACCGGGCCGTACGGGCGAGTGAGCTGCTGACGTAGGTCAGGTCGATGATTGACCCAGCGCTGCCCCTGTTGAACGTGTTTCTGGTCCCAGTGTTGAGCAGAACCACGTCCAAAAGTGCCAATGACTCCACAATGGTTCCTCTGGCATTCGTAGACGGGCTGCCCCACTCCGTAGACCACGCGTTGAAGTCGCCAGCAACTATGACGTTGCTACGGCCCCTTGCGTCCACCGAGAGTTCCGCAATCACAGCCTCAAAAGCTTCGATCGCAAGGCTGGGCGCCAAGTAGCAGCTGTAGAGCCACAGACCGCCAACATTCACTCTCACAAAGCTGTCAGAGACAAGCGTGTGAGTGAAGGGGGACTGTTGGCCGCCGCAATTCCACAAGGCAGCCTTTCCAGAGTTGTCTGAAGCCCACAGCCCACAGTTAGTTGACGCAGGGTGATGCGGTTCGCTTAGCATGGCGACGTCGATGTTCTCATCAAGGATGAATTGCTCCAGTAAGGCTTGGGCAGCTACACAATGGTTGAGGTTTAGCTGCAGGACTTTCACCATTTTGCTTGTTTGACAGCCTCCCTGTACGCAGGACACCTGTAACTGCCAGTCGCGTGGTCAGTCATTCGCTCACCTTTTCTGGTACATAGAGCACATTTTGGTTGCTGATTGCAGACTCTCGCAACGTGTCCAGAACCTCCGCACTTATAGCAAGCCTATACAAGGTGCAGACGGCCTTATGCGAGTTGGAGGTCGCTTGGAGCAAGCCCCACTCCCATACAATGCAAAACATCAGATTTTTTGCCGTACAACGACCCAATTGTAAAGATGCTATTGCGCGATTTGCATGAAGATAACATGCACTGCGGCGCCCAAGCCTTACGAGCAACGGCAAGGCAACAATACTGGATCCTGAATGACAAAACTATGTCAAGAAATATCATTCACAACTGCGTAAAATGTAACAAGGCAAAACCAAAGTTAATGAACCAAATTATGGGAAACTTGCCTGCCGATCGAGTAACACCGACACGCCCGTTCCTCACTACAGGTGTAGACTATTGCGGACCAATCTGGATTCATCATAAACTTCGCGGAAAGCGACCAGACAAAGCATACATTGCCGTCTTCTGTTGTTTCTCTACCAAAGCGGTACACCTTGAGTTGGTGAGTGATCTAACAACAGACGCCTTTTTAGGAGCCTTACGACGCTTCTTAAGCCGTCGAGGCAAGTGTCAAACAATTCATTGTGACAACGCCACTAACTTCATTGGAGCAAACAACCAACTAAAGGAACTACAAGGATCAATCTTTGGCGAAAAGAGCCAAGCAGAGATCATCAATCAATGCAACAAAAAACAAGTTGCCTTCAAATTTATTCCGCCACGAGCGTTATCGTTTGGAGGGCTATGGGAGGCTGCGGTCAAGTCTGCAAAACGACTTTTGGTCACCACGACCCATACCGCATCCCTGACATTTGAAGAATTAAACACTGTGATCATCGAAATTGAAGCAATCCTCAACTCTCGCCCAATCACACCTATGTCAAATGATCCAACGGATACAACCGCCCTCACTCCAGCACACTTTTTAATTGGGGAAACGTTGACTGCTCCTCCCGATGTAAACATGGACCGAAACGAAAAATCCTTGGTAAAACGTTGGGAGTTAGTATCCAGACTAAAGCAAGGATTCTGGAAGCAATGGTCCCAAGAATACTTGCAAGAACTGCAAGCCAGGCACAAGTGGAAATCCGTTAATTCCAACATTGAAGAAGGTGTGCTTGTGATCGTCAAGGGAGACAACGTGCCTGTGATGAGTTGGCCAATGGACGCATTGTCAAAACATACCCAGGACAAGACAATTACGTCAGGGTAGTTGACGTCAAAACTGCATCAGGCACCTACAAGCGCCCTATAAACAGACTTGCGCCCCTATTTCCAGAAGACATGGCCAAAAAACTAATTGTCAACGACGCAGAGGACACAGATAAACATGATGCGCCACCCGTACAGCGGAGACGACTGATGTCGCCAACTATCACCTCATCCATGCTAGTTCTACTTCTCATGTTACCCTTGGTGCTGACACAGTCAGTGTCTGTGAAAAGATTCGACACAAAGCCTGGAATATTTTATGAAAAAATTGGAACAACAAAGAGAGCTATATCCGACTGGACCATAATTATATATTATGAATTGGAACCATACTGGCGAGATATGAAGACATTTGATTTAGGAATAAACGAATTCAAATACATATGCCCTGAATTAAACAATGTGCACACGTGTGATTCAATATCACAGCACTTTCGGCACCTGTTCGACGAGTTGCAAATGTCAAATGCACTCTTGCAACACACACGAAGACGCAGATCCCCATTTGATGCAGTTGGCAATATTGCAAACAGTCTATTTGGAGTTCTAGACTCGGATTACGCCAAACAAATGACGAAGGTCATAGAGGAGGTAAAAGGCAACGAGGCATACTGAGAAATCAAACATCAGTACTTGACTCAACTATCAACGTTGTCAAAAAGACCAGGTCTACATCGGACAAGCGGCTAAAACTACTTGAGCAACAAGTAGCACTCATTAGCCAAAGCAGAGGAAGGTACACAGGCGCACACCTCACGGAAACGTACCTGGCGCTGACAACTCAACTAACACTTCTGACAGCCACGCTGCAGCGCATGCAATCAGAAATAGTGGACGTTCTGACAGGAATTCGCCACCATACAATCAGCCCAACATTGATTTCCCCTAATCAGCTGAAGGATCAATTGGATCAGATACGGGATCATTTGCCACCAGATCAAACGCTCCCCGTGACAACATCCAACGTAGTTCAACTATACAGAATAATGCGAGCAGAAGGAACAGCCACCGACACTCACGTAATATTCAGAGTAATATTACCACTAGTGTCAACATCAATACTAGAGCTGTTTAATATCGTGCCAATTCCGGTGTGGGACTCAACAAGTTGGAGATTGTTTGAGCTCAAAACAACTATAATAGCAGTTAACAACCACAGGGATCAATTCATGGGACTGACACAAGATGATCTACGACGCTGCCTCACATTACCAAACGAAGAGTACATATGTTTTGACCATCAAGCGATGTTCAATGTAAACAATCGATGTGAGTTTCAGCTCTTTAACAACAAAACACCAACAGTGTGTCTAACAACTCACAGAACCACCAAGATGGTTTGGGAAAAGACACACCAACCTAACAGGTGGATCTTTGCAACACATGCTGCAATGGAACTGCAAGCCGTATGCAACGGAACACCATCCACAATACAGCTAGAAGACACCGGACTACTCTCATTATCATCTGGTTGTACTGCACGCAATTTGGAGATTAGCATCAGTACGTTTGGCACCATCATAAGTCAAATAAGGCCAAGTTATGCACACTTTGGCGACATAATCACGCCAAACATCACCCATGTACCTGCGACAAATATCAACATCTCAGAGTACAAGGTGCAAGAAGACAAGGATCTGGACGACTTACAGCAGAAATTGGCAACACTGAACAAGCAAGAGCTGCCTAACCAATCACGTTCAGTCTTACACAATCATATAGCATCATATGCTGCATTAGCTATATCCGTTATCTTGCTATGTGCCTATGCAATGCGAAAGAAACGCCTATGGACTGTGCAACCAACGGTTCCCAGGAATGAAGTCATCAATACACCTACTCCAGCCGCACTACCAAGACGATTCATACTAGACCAAGACGATGGTTGAAAACCGTTTCAACGGCCGGGAGAATGTTTAGGTGTATATATATATATTTAAGTCACAACATACACAAATGACACACAATAATAAACACAATGTAATTATGTCAACAGTCAAATTGTCGTAGGTCAGAAATACTGCACACATACTACACATACACACAGACAAATACTGCTGACTACACATTACGGGTTACTCGTGCAGCGGTCAGCCAACCCGGCAGTTGCCAACTCGCAATTCTGCATTGGCAAGCAAATGCTGCGTCCACAATAACCCAATTTATAACAATAACCAAATTTATATTGACAAGTAAGCTATTTTTACCTATAAATATCGTTAAGTTTGAGAATAAAGATCAGTGCTGTACATACTACCAACATAGAAGTATTCATTCATTTCATCAAGGAAGTTCCCTCTCCGTAGTCCAATTAGTTACAAGTGCTAATTGCCCATAAGCAGTCAGTTTGTACTGAATGCTCAAATAACAACCTTACACACAAACAATGCCGAAAGATTCGTACAAACAAAAATTTGGTGAATGCTGGCTACAGCAGCCAGATTTAAAAGATTGGATAAGCCGCGATGAAGCGCACACCAATAAGGCATACTGCAGATACTGCATATACAGTCTTAATAGCAAAATAGATCACATTCGCGCGTATAGGGCGACAAAAAAACATATGCAAAACGCTTTGTGCCTCGCACAAAATAGCATAATTTGTTTTAAGCCGGCCGATTGTCCCCAATCTTGTCACCAGGAAGCTGTATTAGCTATGTTTATGTTTATTATCACCTCACGGAATTGTGCAAGTTTCATTTTGATGCTAAAAGCTTAAAATTGCACAAAACAATTTTTGTCCTGGTTTCTGCCCTTTTTTATGCTCGATACCGAAGGTAAAGAGTATATTGGGTTTGTGCAATGTCCGTCATGGTTTCTGTCCGTCCGTCTGTATGTTCGCAAGTTTTTTCCACACTCTTCAAGCTAGAGACTTGAAACTGCAAATGTCTTTATCTATGGCCGGGACAGATCAAGTTCTAAGATTGGGGTTCTACGATAACTGGGGGGCTGGCAAATTGATAAATTCGATAACTCAAAATCGACAAATCCACCTATTCCGGACACCCTTACAGTTAGAGTTACCAAATTTGTTGGGAAAATTACCAAATTTCCCCGAAAAATTGTGGTGCCACGCCCACCCATTCCGCTCCCAGCCCCCCGCGGATTTAAATCAAAAACGCCTATAACTTCCTCAGTTTTTAAGCTCGATCCACTAAATTTTGCGCCAAGATAAGTGATGACGATCCCCAAAAAACTGCATCAAAACTTTCGATGCCACGCCTACCCATACCGCCCTAGCCAACCCCAGCCGCCCCAACTTTTCGTTAAAAACGGGAATGCGTGTATCTTTCAGTGTTGTTGAGCTAGAGTCTCTGAATTTTGTAGAAAGATAGCTAGTAATGAAACCCAATGATCTGCATTAAAGTTTTGGAGTCACGCCCACCCTTTCCGCCCCCAGCCCTACCGCAGTTTCAAATCAGAAATGACTTTATCTTCCTCAGTTTTTGAGCTACAGCCACAAATTTTTTCGCCAAGATAGGTGATGACGATCCCCAAAAAACTGCATCAAAACTTTGGATGCCGCGCCCATAACTGGTAGCGACACCCAAAGATATTTTGTAGCCAGGCCCACCCATAACGCCCACAGCACCCTTCCCCAACCTTTTAGAAACTTTGAGCTAGAGTCACCAAATTTGGTAGGAAGATAGCAATTGACATCCCAAGAAGATCTGCAGGAATAATTTGGATGCCATACCCACCCATAACTCGCCCAGCCCCCCTTCCCCCACCTTTAACAAACTTTGAGCTAGTGTCAACAAATTTGGAAGGAAGATAGCTGAAACTGTTGCTGCTGTGGCTGCAGCGGCTGCATATAAAATTGTGGCAGGGCCACAGCAGGCAAAGCACCCCAATAATTTTGTCCGTTCATTCTTGTATTACTTTTAGAAATAAAATGAAGCAATACGCAAATGGCACACTAAAGTAAAAATTGTTAAATTCCCTAAGAGTGAAAGAGTTACAGTTATTTATGTGAATTGATCTCATCTACAGAACAATATCACATTATCATGCTCTTAAGCCAATCGCATTGCTCTTAGTCGTCCCTTGTTGTTTCAAATTCGTGTGTGCATACAACGGCTCATAATAAGCCTGAAGCGATAGAAAAAAAAACAGCAACAACAAATCTTTTGCATTCACAGTTATATTTACCCTGAAATGGGTAAAAAAGGGTATATTTGTTTTGTGCAAAAGTATGTAACAGGCAAAAAGAAGCATCTCCGACCCCATATAAAGTATATATAATCTTGATCAGCATCAACAGCCAAGTCGATATAGCCATGTGAGTCAGTCCGTCCGTCCGTCCCTACGTATGAATGAACTATAAGAGCTAGAGTCTTCAAATTTGGAACATAACTACTCCTAAGTCATAGGCAGATGAACTTTATTTCAAACAATCGATAACTATTCTCGTTTCCGATATACATATGGAATCGATAACGAAAAAATCTCGAACTAAGAATATATAAAAATATAAGTTGAAACTATGGAAAACTTTATTACTTCTGCGAAAATTTGATCCATTTGATTTTGATTTGATTTGAAACACCGGAGATATTTTATATTAAAGTTAAGTCAAGAAAAACTGCACTACTGCAAGTCACTTCTTACACGGGTTCAGGGTATCTTTTAACCATCCTACATGTTTTCAGATTCGCTCATTCTCGTGTTGTGGTGAATTGAACGCAGTTGGTCATAAACCCAAAGAGGCAACTTAAACTTGAACGCGCTCGCGCATCGCTCTTCATGTTCGACGCTGGATGACAAAGTATGCGCGCGCTCTGCAAGTCAAACAAAGAGCGTAGTATCGCTGCCTTCTTCGCACGCACTGAATCAAAACAAAACATATGTATCTAAGAGGCTGCAGTTAAGTGAATTGCATAGCCTAAACTCACACGTACTTTAGCCTTGAGCTTTGATTTAGTGAGTGCGGAGGAGGTAGGGCTATTGAACTTTATGATTGACATGCAAAGCGCGCACATAAAATATAGAGTGAACGTAAATGAGCAACAACAGAGGAGCATGATCGGAGCGAGATTTGAAATTATCTAATTATCATAAGAGCAACGCGCGCGCTCTGTTAAATTTTAAGCGGCTCTTTGAGTTTGGGACGAACAGCGTACATAGATTTGTGTAAAAACTAATGTGAACGGCCTTTGCTTGTTCGAAATTGTATATTATTAATGTAAGTTATACGTTTTGTCTAAGTTATATTAGCAGCAAGTAGGCAAATCCACCCCCACAACATATGTATTTTGGTGTGCAAAATTTTTCTACACGCACCAAGTTATGTTTTGTTGTTGTTGTTTTTTTTTTTAATCAACGACACCAACAAAAAGTAGCAGTGCGGGCCCAAGAACAACACTAACAACAACAACAAACGCTACTTGGGTCGTAAATGAATTGTCAAAGGCACACAAATTTGAGAAAAAAAACAATGTGCACTGTGCGAAAAGATTCATTTACATAAAATATTGAAAATTGTTTTCAAGCGCATTGTTCACTTATATGTGAATGCACTTATTCATTAAGAAGCGGAAATCCGTTTCTTTTTTGCAAGTGTACGAACCTATTTTACTTGTTTGAAATTGTAAATTTTTAATTAAGTGTGTTACGTTTAGTCTAAGTTATATTAGCAGCAAGTATGCAAATCCACCCCCACAACATTTTCTGGTGTGCCAAATTTTTCTGGACGCACCAAGTTTTGCTTAGTTGTTGTTTTTTTAATTCAATGACACAAACAACAGTGATGCCGATTTGGCCTTTTTCCGGACAGATCTGACATGTTTTTAAGTCCCTTGTCCGGAAAAAATATCAAACATCCCCTATCCGGAAATCTGGCCTTTTTTCAGATTTTATTTGATTCATTTATTTCAATCCTTTTTTCAAAGTTTTCTTTAAAAACATTGTGGCATCCAATCTATTAAAAATAGCGATCTTTTTACATACGTTGTATGTATTTTCGATATCATTTGTAATTTAATGTACAACGTACAACAAAAGTGAAAAATAAAGTTAATTAATGCCGAAAGATTCGTACAAACAAAAATTTCGTGATTGCTGGCTATAGCAGCCAGATTTTAAAGTTTGGATAAGCCGCGATGAAGCGGACACCAATAAGGAATACTGCAGATACTGCATATGCTTCTTTTTTATTTTCTGGGATTTTTTGGTTTATTTTTTTTTTTTTGGGATTTTTTGGCTTTTTTTTCTATTTTTTGGTTTTTTTTTTATTTATTGGCTTTTTCTGGCTTTTTGGCTTTTTTTTTATTTTTGGCTTTTTTTTATTTTCTGGGATTTTTTGGCTTACTGAACAATTTGCACGATGTTTTATCGAGTTTGCAAATTTCTTATTCACACACATGCTGGACGCTGGGACTGTTCTAATTGCCGCCGCATCTGCCGGGTGGACGACGCTAATAGCTACTCGCGTCGTAAATCAATTGTCAAAGGCACACAAATTTGAAAATAAAAAACAATGTGCACTGTGCGAAAAGATTCATGTACATAAAATATTGAAAATTATTTTCAAGCGCATTGTTCACTTATATGTGAATGCACTTATTCATTAAGAAGCGGAAATCCGTTTCTTTTTTGCAAGTGTACGAACCTATTTTACTTGTTCGAAATTGTAAATTTTTAATTGAGTGTGTTACGTTTAGTCTAAGTTATATTAGCAGCAAGTAGGCAAATCCACCCCCACAACATACATATGTATTTTGGGTGCAAAATTTTTCTACACGGACCAAGTTATGTTTTGTTGTTGTTGTTGTTTTTTTAAATCAATGACACCAACAAAAGTAGCAGTGCGGGCCCAAGAACAACACTTACAACAACAACAAACGCTACTTGGGTCGTAAATGAATTGTCAAAGGCACACAAATTTGAGAAAAAAAACAATGTGCACTGTGCGAAAAGATACATGTACATAATATATTGAAAATTATTTTCAAGCGCATTGTTTACTTAATTGTGTATGCACTTATTCATTAAGAAGCGAAAATCCGTTTCTTTTTTGCGAGTGTATGAACCTTTTTTTTATGACTGCTTGTGCGACGCGAAGGCGTCACTGCGCATTTGTTTTGTTTTTGTATTCTCGCTCGCGATCAAACTCTCAGCTTGTGCGACAAACAGGCGGTTGTAGTGGAATGGGTAATTTGTTGTGTTTTTGGAGTGGGTAAAAGTGCTCCAAAATGTATGGGAGGTACTCGAAGGAGTTGTCCAAAATAAAATTCCTTTCTTAGGACAAACAGAATACCTGCATAAAAAATTGTGTGAAAATTTCAGCCTTCTAGCTCTTTTCGTTTAGGCTGTGGCCTATCCATTTTAACGCGGACGAACTCTTTTATATATATAGATATAAATGAAGTATATGAAATAGTAAGAGTCAAGAATGAAATATGTTATCACAATGTAATTAGCGCATTAACATCTAGCGTTTAACAGAGATTTAGCATAAGAGCCGAGCAGCCGGGAGAGTGAAGGTCGCGCACGCACTCGTGACCCACGATGCGATCCACAGCGCAAGAAGAGGTGCGATGACGCTGAGGGCGAGAACAGCGTGGGCAGTCGGCGATCGGAGTTAGAAAGTGTCGCGCGTGCCGGCGGCAAAGTGCGTGACAGAGTGTGAAACGGAATAGCGAAGCGAACAGTAGTGCCGACGGAAAAGACGCACAAGCGATAAAGAGTTTTGTAAAGGTTATAAGTTTTGGAAATTGCGCTTGTTTTAGTTTGGCGCTTTATAATAATAAATCGTACGTATAGTTTATAAATATCATATCCTAAGCTTTCAAATCGTTCAAAGGCGATAATAAAGATAATAATCTCCCCACTAACACCCACGCGCTTTTGATTTCGTCGGTTTGCAGTGTTCGCCGAATGCGAACACACACACACGTGTAAGTATAACGGAGTGATACTCTGACTTCGCCCAGAACGGAGTTTACGCGATCAGTGGCACGCCCAGCGGATGGTCTATCCTAGCAACGCACTACCCCGATCCGTAACTCGCACTTGCCCCTCAACTTCGCGAAGCGTCTCAAAGCAGTTATAAATTTCTTGTGACGCGGAGCCTGGCCGGAATGAGATTATACCTCGGCCATTAGCTCCTTTACAAAGTGAAAAATAAATTTAAATAATGCCGAAAGATTCGTACAAACAAAAATTTGATGATTGCTGGCTACAGCAGCCAGATTTTAAAGATTGGATAAGCCGCGATGAAGCGCACACCAATAAGGCATACTGCAGATACTGCATATGCAGTCTTAATAGCAAAATAGATCACATTCGCGCGTATAGGGCGACAAAAAAACATATGCAAAACGCTTTGTGCCTCGCACAAAATAGCATAATTTGTTTTAAGCCGGCGGATTGTCCCCAATCTTGTCACCAGGAAGCTGTATTAGCTATGTTTATGTTTATTATCACCTCACGGAATTGTGCAAGTTTCATTTTGATGCTAAAAGCTTAAAATTGCACAAAACAATTTTTGTCCTGGTTTCTGCCCTTTTTTATGCTCGATACCGAAGGTAAAGAGTATATTGGGTTTGTGCAATGTCCGTCATGGTTTCTGTCCGTCCGTCTGTATGTTCGCAAGTTTTTTCCACACTCTTCAAGCTAGAGACTTGAAACTGCAAATGTCTTTATCTATGGCCGGGACAGATCAAGTTCTAAGATTGGGGTTCTACGATAACTGGGGGGCTGGCAAATTGATAAATTCGATAAAATCAAAATCGACAAATCCACCTATTCCGGACACCCTTACAGTTAGAGTTACCAAATTTGGTGGGAAATTTTGGCATCCCCGAAAAATTGTGGTGCCACGCCCACCCATTCCGCTCCCAGGCCCCCCGCGGATTTAAATCAAAAACGCCTATAACTTCCTCAGTTTTTAAGCTCGATCCACTAAATTTTGCGCCAAGATAAGTGATGACGATCCCCAAAAAATTGCATCAAAACTTTGGATGCCACGCCCACTCATACCGCCCTAGCCAACCCCAGCCGCCCCAACTTTTCGTTAAAAACGGGAATGCGTGTATGTTTCATAGTTTTTGAGCTAAACGCCCCCAGCACCCTTCCCCAACCTTTAACAAACTTGAAGCAGTGTCACCAAATTTGGAAGGAAGATAGCTGGTGGCATGCCCATCTGTATCAGAATTTTTGAGGCAGCTTTCACCCCTGCCGCATCCGTACCCCTTTGCAATCAGGCCTCTTTTTTTCGGTTTAAATACTGGTATCGAGTATGGCGCAGTCGATTGCGTCCAACTGCAACGTTTCCACTTGCTTTTTATTGTGGTTTCCTCAGTAGTCCTTATCCAACTATAAGTATATAATGTTGCTTCAATTATTAAGTCTAAAGTCGACTTATTATTATAAACAAAACAAATTAACAACTTATTTTAAAGTAAGTATTATAAATAAATACTTCAAAATAATTAAAAAATTGACTTTACTCTACAACTTGTAAACCACTGACTGCGTGATCTGAGTTTTATCGTTCTTGCGTTTTGTCTAAAGGCATAATTACTAAAACGATAAGACGTAAAACGAGAAACATAAAACGAGAGACGTAAGACGTAAATTTTTTTGCAATTACTCTGAACGTAAGACGTAAACAGCTGTGCACATTAAAGCAAAGCGAACAAAGACAACAAGAATTGAAGTGAAGTGAATTTGGATCTACATATTTATATTTTATCTTATCAAAAATGGATATGGAAATGGAGGAAATAGGCACACTGTTTTTTTGTTTGAGCAAAATGTTCAAAATTATAAGGGAAGTGCGAAAGGAGCGTAAACGCCGTTGGGCTGTTCGTCCAATAAATGTTGACTGGGGCATTGGCGGCTACCATTTGAAAACATTCAGAAAAATTAAATGTTTGGATGAAGAGGAATTTTTCAAGCATACAAGAATGACCAAGAATATGTATGAGTTGCTGATGACTCTTCTGGGTGATGTCCTTCATAAGCCGAGACAGCGCATCAAGAAAGATGAACGTCTTTCCTTAACTTTGTTGTAAGTGCTATTTACAAGTATAGTAGACATGTGTTTTATATACTTTCGTTTATTTGAAGGTATTTGGCGCATGGACAGAGCATTGCATGGAGTCACAAACTGGGAAAAAGCACCGTTCGGAAAATTATATTCGAAACTTGTGAAGCTCTGTGGGATGTATTGCAACCACTTTATTTAAGTGAACCCACCACAAGCCAGTATTTGGATATTGCGAACGGTTTCGAACGGCAATGGAATTTTCCAAACTGTGTGGGGGCCATAGATGGAAAACATATAGCCATAAAATGTCCCAAAAAGTCTGGCAACTTGTATTTCAACTACAAGAAACATTTCAGTGTAGTGCTCATGGCGGCGTGTGATGCTAATTACACTTTTACTGCAGTCAGTGTTGGAAGCCATGGCTGTGAAAACGATGCAGGTATACTTTCTTTAACACAGTTCTAAATTTTGTATATAAACATTCACTCTAAATACTACAGGAGTTTTCCGCCTGTCATCTTTTGGAAATGCGTTATTGGAAGGAAAGCTGCCCATACCAGCGAAGAAACCATTGCCAAACACGAACGAGCTATTCCCGCATGTGTTTGTTGCGGATGCTGCGTTTCCTTTGGGAATAAATATAATGAAACCAGTGGCACCTCCTCGCAATGGTGCAATGCTCAAACCGGAAGAGGACAATTTTAATTATCGTTTATCTCGCGCACGCCGAACGATAGAAAACGCATTTGGAATTTTAACCGCTCGTTGGCGTGTTTTGCTCACGACGCACTGTGGGGCCTTTTCTCGGATAGCCTATCAAAAATCATTTTTTTCATGAACGCGTTTGGCAAAAGTGAAACATGTAATCGATAGAGAATACTTCAAAGATTATGGATCCAAAAGATTTTTTAAATCGGTTAATAATTTTGGGTGGTAGAGCTCCTCAAAGTTGAGAAATTTTACGTGAATACGAGAAAATGACAATTTTTACAGAAATTTACTACTTTCGAACTGAATATTGGGCGACATACACAACCGATCTTCGATCTTTTTTCTTTATCTGAAAAGTATGTTCAATCTCAGTGTTTTTCTGTATACAGTTTAAATATAGCTGAAATACTTATTAAATTAGAATCGTCTAAAAAATACACTAAATTTTGGCATTTTTTGAACTTTCGTGGACTATAAAAAAAAAGTATCTCTCAGAGTCACGGTGGGACCACATGCATTTGAAAGCTATAATATATACCTTTCATATGTATATAGTCAGAATCTGCGAAAATCTGCATTTTGGAAACGCGAGCCAAAAAACTAGGGATACCTCGAGTTAAAAACACGCGGCAGGTATAAGGAAGAAGAAGAGCGCATACAAATTTGGCTGTAGCGTGTGTGCTGTTTATTGACAACATTTCTAAATGTTGTATTATAAGTACTACCTGTCTATATATATCCCTTCTAATCCTTTTTTCCTTCCTATCCTTTCTAATTACCTGAATGGAAAAGGTCTGAGGAGGCAGGTAAATATAATTGTAGTTGATGGAAAGTTGCGGTACTACAGGTTATTTTTTTTTTTAATTTCTGTATTTCCCCGTTTACCTATTTTTAATGTAAATCAATACCTTGGGTATATATTGTTTTTTACCTAGCTAATTGGAAAAGGGTTATACCAATTTTCCTTGCTTACCTAGCTAACTCAAAAATATGGTATAAAGTGCCAAACATGTCACTTGATGGCAACAGTTATTTCATAACTTCATAAGAGGAAACACTTGTTGTCTATTGCTGCGAACAATAAGAAATTTTCAGATCGAATAGTATTTTTCAATATAATTCACGAAATTTTGATAAATAAGCGCAATAATGGATTTAACAAATTCAAAGATTTTTGAACTTTTTCGTGCTTCTGAAAATATAAACGATTTTCAAGTGGCATTGCTTAAAGAGATTGGCGTACTCGAAAACGCTAGCTGTGCGCTTCAGACACAAGTTAAATTCATTCACGCTAACTTGAAGCGAAAATGGAACTTGGTCCATAGAACCATGTCGGCTTTCATAAAAAAGCATGAAAATTGGTTGGAGGAATGTACAACATTCGGATATTCAGAACAGGAAGAAGTTTACCCATCGACTAGCCGAGGAAGAGGAAGGCCGCAAAAAAGTATGGAGGAGTGTTCATGTCTTACAAGGAAACGTAAGCTTGAGGATGCTACGGATAGCTTAACAACTGAACTGGCTCATGGAAAGGACTTAATAGAATATCAGAAGCACAGGAATGTAAAAACAAGGACTACAACAGTTTCAGATACACTAATACGTGCCAAATTTCTCGGGTGCGACAAAATGGAGACCTTTTCAACATGCTGGCAGCCTCATCGGATCCACTTCTTGCATCGCTGAGACATGTGCGATCACGAAAGGATTTGGAAGATAGCAACTATAGTTCCGAAATGTTGAGTTTATTAGATGTTAACCTTACTAGCATTAATGTTGATGATTATTTGGTTGAAAATCAGCCATCGATAGCAAATATTAGAAATTAAACTCAAAAAATCACCCAAAAATAAGAATTTAAATTTTATGTATTTAAGTTAGAAAATCGAATAAAAACAACAAAAAATGCGAAAAAGTCATTGAAGTTATACAAAATTTTCAGTTATGATTAAAAACAAACGTTTTTAATTGGAATTTTACAGGTAAAATGTGCTGGAAATATTTCTTGACTTTGACCTTGAATATTTAAGCACCACGGATACCTAGCACTCTTCATCATCTATTAATTGCTTTTTAAATTTTTGAAATCGCTTCATTAGTTTAGAAGATATGATTTTTGATAAGTAAAATGAGCAAAGGCCCCACTGTGCGACGTTGGAGTTGATGCCAGAAAATGTCGATAAAGTTGTTCTAGCTTGTGTCGCATTGCACAATTTTTTAATGCTGAACGATACCGAGCGCTGGTATTGTCCACATAACTTTGTCGACGCTGACAGCGCAGAGCAATCTTCGCCAGGGCTTTGGCGTGATGAGGTGCAGGACTGCGGGCAGTTAAGAGACTTTGTGTCGCATAGCCGCAAAAGCTCAGCAGGTGCTATAAAGCAGCGAGAAAGGCTCATAAATTACTTTGTTAGAGAAGGATCTGTGCCATTCCAGCCGTACGAAAAACGCAGCGGTTCATCAACATAATTTTAACATCACATATTTGTTTTATTTTTCTTTTTTCTATTATAAGTAAATCATGATTAAATAATTAATGAAAGTAACAAATAAGGAAATGAATTGAAAATATAATGAAATAAAGCAAAAACATAAGAATAAAAACAAAATCGAAAGAAATATTGCTTAAATTACTAAGTCATCATCGTCTTCAAACAAATAGTAAGACAATTTTCTAATTTTTTTGGTTCGAGACCTTGGTGACATGGCAGCAAGATGAGCTTCCGCCAATTTAGCGAAGGCATGCGAAACTGGCTCCCTGTTCTGGGAAGCTTCGACTATTTTGGAGAACGATGAAGCGGTGTCAATGAATTGCTCGCACATACTATCGATACGCTTATCCGTTTTCGACTGCTTTTTCGGCGTTGACGTTTTCCCTGTCGTAGTTGCCTTGTTTTCGATGTTGAATTCAGAGAGCGACGACGTAGAATACTGGTCTGAAGAGGTTTCCATTGATTGTGGGCTGTAATCGATGCAGTCCATATCACCGTATTCCATATTTGTGTTGGTCAGCTCCAATGTAGCCTCTTCTGGGACATCTCGGAAGTTGCTATCGCCAATCGGTTTAAAATTTGAACGCTGCCTATTGAAATAATAACATGCATGATTATGTTATTTCAATATAAATATGAAATACAAATTAGCTACCTGCGCTGAATCATGTGCCCACGTAAAAACAGCAATTGTTTAAAATAGGGCCAGTTTGAGCACGCAACCGCGCCACTACCAGACGCTGGATTTTGCTGCTTCAGCTCCCGCCCAAATTTTTCTCTTAGATTGTTGAAACGCTTTGAGCAAATTGGACCTAGAATGGAATTAATATCATTTACATTGCATTAAATATCCATTGCAAACTTACCAGTACTATTTAGCTGTTTCCCTATGGAATCCCATAATATTGCTTTCTGTGCTTTATTTTTGAAATTAGTTTGTTTCTTGTCAAAAAGCAAAGGATGTGCCTCAACTAGGGCTATTAACTCGTGGTCATTTATTTCCATTTTTTATAACTTATTATTACTTATTGAAATTAGCACAACTAATGAACACAAGCCAAAAAAACCAGAAATGAAATCAGCTGTTTGACGAGAAACGTAAGACGAGAGTCTGTTTTCTGTTTTCTGCAGAACATTTTTACGTCTCTCGTTTTACGTTTCTCGTTTCCGTCTGGAGTAATCGCTAACATTGTTTGCCGTAAGGTTGATCGCTACAGCTGTTTACGTCTCTCGTTTTATGTTTCTCGTTTTACGTCTTATCGCTGGAGTAATTATGCCTTAAGTAAAGCACAAATCCACATCCACAACATTTTCTGGTGTGCCAAATTTTTCTGGACGCACCAAGTTTTGCTTTGTTGTTGTTTTTTTAAATCAAGGACACCAACAAAAAGTAGCAGAGCGGACCCAACAACAGTGATGCCGATTTGGCATTTTTCCGGACAGATCTGTCCTGTTTTTAACATCAAACATCCCCTATCCGAAAATCTGGCCTTTTTCAGATTTTTTTGATTCATTTATTTCAATATTTTTTTCAAAGTTTTCTTTAAAAACAGTGTGGCATCCGATCTATTAAAAACAGCGATCTTTTTAAAACGGTGTGGCATCCTTTTTTACATACTTTGTATCTATTTTCGATATCATTTGTAATCTAATGTACAACAAAAGTGAAAAATAAACTTAAATAATGCCGAAAGATTCGTACAAACAAAAATTTGGTGATTGCTGGCTACAGCAGCCAGATTTTAAAGATTGGATAAGCCGCGATGAAGCGCACACCAATAAGGCATACTGCAGATACTGCATATGCAGTCTTAATAGCAAAATAGATCACATTCGCGCGTATATGTCGACAAAAAAACATATGCAAAACGCTTTGTGCCTCGCACAAAATAGCATAATTTGTTTTAAGCCGGCCGATTGTCCCCAATCTTGTCACCAGGAAGCTGTATTAGCTATGTTTATGTTTATTATCACCTCACGGAATTGTGCAAGTTTCATTTTGATGCTAAAAGCTTAAAATTGCACAAAACAATTTTTGTCCTGTTTTCTGTCCTTTTTTATGCTCGATACCGAAGGTAAAGAGTATATTGGGTTTGTGCAATGTCCGTCATGGTGTCTGTCCGTCCGTCTGTAAGTTCGCAAGTTTTTTCCACACTCTTCAAGCTAGAGACTTGAAACTGCAAATGTCTTTATCTATGGCCGGGACAGATCAAGTTCTAAGATTGGGGTTCTACGATAACTGGGGGGCTGGCAAATTGATAAATTCGATGACTCAAATCGACAAATCCACCTATTCCGGACACCCTTACAGTTAGAGTTACCAAATTTGTTGGGAAAATTACCAAATTTCCCCGAAAAATTGTGGTGCCACGCCCACCCATTCCGCTCCCAGCCCCCCGCGGATTTAAATCAAAAACGCCTATAACTTCCTCAGTTTTTAAGCTCGATCCACTAAATTTTGCGCCACGATAAGTGATGACGATCCCAAAAAAACTGCATCAAAACTTTGGATGCCATGCCCACCCATACCGCCCTAGCCAACCCCAGCCGCCCCAACTTTTCGTTAAAAACGGGAATGCGTGTATCTTTCAGTGTTGTTGAGCTAGAGTCTCTGAATTTTGTAGAAAGATAGCTAGTAATGAAACCCAATGATCTGCATTAAAGTTTTGGAGTCACGCCCACCCTTTCCGCCCCCAGCCCTACCGCAGTTTCAAATCAGAAATGACTTTATCTTCCTCAGTTTTTGAGCTACAGCCACAAATTTTTTAGTCAAGATAGGTGATGACGATCCCCAAAAAACTGCATCAAAACTTTGGATGCCGCGCCCATAACTGGTAGCGACACCCAAAGATATTTTGTAGCCAGGCCCACCCATAACGCCCACAGCACCCTTCCTCCACCTTTAACAAACTTTGAGCTAGTGTCAACAAATTTGGAAGGAAGATAGCTGAAACTGTTGCTGCTGTGGCTGCAGCGGCTGCATATAAAACTGTGGCAGGGCCACAGCAGGCAAAGCACCCCAATAATTTTGTCCGTTCATTCTTGTATTACTTTTAGAAATAAAATGAAGCAATACGCAAATGGCACACTAAAGTAAAAATTGTTAAATTCCCTGAGAGTGAAAGAGTTACAGTTATTTATGTGAATTGATCTCATCTACAGAACAATATCACATTTTCATGCTCTTAAGCCAATCGCATTCCTCTTAGTCGTCCCTTGTTGTTTCAAATTCGTGTGTGCATACAACGGCTCATAATAAGCCTGAAGCGATAGAAAAAAAAACAGCAACAACAAATCTTTTGCATTCACAGTTATATTTACCCTGAAATGGGTAAAAAAGGGTATATTTGTTTTGTGCAAAAGTATGTAACAGGCAAAAAGAAGCATCTCCGACCCCATATAAAGTATATATATTCTTGATCAGCATCAACAGCCATATGCAATATGAAAATCATACCCAACCTGTCACAGGTGACGTCACGCAAAACAGTTTTTTTTGCGCAATGCGTTATCGGTATTTTTTGTATCATGATTTCGGCTCACTCTCTTATGTATGCGCGCGCTCTGCAAGTCAAACAAAGAGCGTAGTATCGCTGCCTTCTTCGCACGCACTGAATCAAAGCAAAACATATGTATGTAAGAGGCTGCAGTTAAGTGAATTGCATAGCCTAAACTCACACGTACTTTAGCCTTGAGCTTTGATTTAGTGTGTGCGGAGGAGGTAGGGTTATTGAACTTTATGATTGACATGCAAAGCGCGCACATTAAATAAAGAGTGAACAAAGGAGCATGCTCGGAGCGAGATATCAAATTATCAAATTATCATAAGAGCGACGCGCGCGCTCTGTTTAGTTTTAAGCGGCTCTTTGAGTTTGGGACGAAGAGCGTGGTTCACACGTACAACGCAGGCATGCATAGATTTGTATACAAACTTATGTGAACGGCCTTTGCTTGTTCGAAATTGTATATTATTAATGTAAGTGTGTTACGTTTAGTCTAAGTTATATTAGCAGCAAGTAGGCAAATCCACCCCCACAACATACATATGTATTTTGGTGTGCAAAATTTTTCTAGACGCACCAAGTTTTTTTGTTGTTGTTGTTGTTTTTTTCAATCAATGACACCAACAAAAGTAGCAGTGCGGGCCCAACAACAACACTTACAACAACAACAAACGTTACTTGGGTCGTAAATCAATTGTCAAAGACACACAAATTTTAAAAGAAAAAACAATGTGCACTGTGCGAAAAGATACATGTACATAAAATATTGAAAATTATTTTCAAGCGCATTGTTTACTTAATTGTGTATGCACTTATTCATTAAGAAGCGAAAATCCGTTCCTTATTTGCGAGTGTATGAACCTTTTTTTTATGACTTTGCTTGTGCGACGCGAAGGCGTCACTGCGCATTTGTTTTGTTTTTGTATTCTCGCTCGCGATCAAACTCTCAGCTTGTGCGACAAACAGGCGGCAGTAGTGGAATGGGTAATTTGTTTTGTTTTTGGAGTGGGTAAAAGTGCTCCAAAATGTATGGGAGGTACTCGAAGGAGTTGTCCAAAATAAAATTCCGTTCTTAGGACAAACAGAATACCTGCATAAAAAATTGTGTGAAAATTTCAGCCTTCTAGCTCTTTTCGTTTAGGCTGTGGCTGAGCCATTCTAACGCGGACGAACTCTTTTATATATAGAGATTTATTTTTATTTTTAAATTTTTTTTTTTTTTTAATCTTTTATTTTTAGTTTTCATATTTAAGTTTTTCTTTTTTATTTTCTAATAACATCTCTGTTCTTAGTATAGGGTCTTATAATGTCACTGACAATTTAGGCTGTGTAAAGGGGCATAGCTGGCCGGACTGGCAAATAAAACACCCCCATCGGTCGGTGATGTTATTAGACATTTTTGTTCTCTGCTTAGGCTGTTTACTTCAACTATATTATTGACATTTTTTTTTTTTTAACTCTAAAGTTGACTCTAGATTTGTTAACAATTTTGAATAAATAAAATAAATTAAATGTTGGACTACTAAATTTTTTATTGAATTTCCCAGAGCCTTGACGTTAACTTTTAAATTTTTTACCTAATTTTATTTTCAGAGTTATATATAATTCTATATTATATTTAATTTAATTATGTTAATAATTTTTTTAATTTAAATGAATTTTGATTTCATTTAAATGTCAGCTGCTCTTAGTTGACAATAAATCAATAAATAAATAAATAAAAGTAATTTCTCATTTTTATATTTTGTTTTGCATTTGTTTTGTTTAAATACTATCTACCACTTTGGATGGTACTGGCTCGTCATCATTGCCATTGTGAGTTTCGGATGACGAGGACGACGACGAGCTTGTTGCAGCGAAGTCAAGCGATACTATACTCGATGCTGCACTGTTGCTTGCATCCGAAATGGAATTCGTATTGGCCACTCGATTTTTTCTTTCCTTAAACAGCACTCTGGCACGGTTCAGCTTAGCTTTACAAACTTTCAAAACCGTAGCATGGCAGGAGCCACAAACAAGCGAAGTCTTACGTATTTCCATGTTCAAATATGAGGCAAACTTGAGCAAACTGTCGTCCTTGATCATTCGGTGGGGCAGACGCAGATAGTGGTTGCCTAATTATTGATAAATTAATAAATTCGTTTGATTATGATTGTTTCATTGAATAAAATACGAAAACTTAAATAAAAGCAAGGATTTGGCATTTTAATTTTTTTTTACCACCATTGGTACACTTTTTTGAAAATCGTGATTTTCACTTTTTTCATTATATGCTATATATCTCTCAAAACATGAATGGAATGTGTATAATGCCTTGAACTAGCTTTCCTACGATACAAACAGTTAAGCTTTTCGTTTATTTCTGACAGTTTTATGTCACAAAAACCAACGAGGTGTCCACCATTGGTGATTCTCCCTTATAGTTCTTGCTAATATTTTTAGGTTCATACATCATATTTTTAATTTTTAATAAAATTTTATATTTTTGAATAATTTTTTATTTCCTTTTGGGCCTGACGTCCTTTTTTGTGCCATTTCTCATGTGTTAGCCGTGTTCCAATCAGCTGATTGCATTGTTCATAGATTGTAGCCGGGTTTCAATCAGCTGATTGCATTGTTCACAGATTGTAGCCGAGTTCCAATCCATTGGTCACAAATTGTTCACTCTGACATTGTTAACTATCAACGTGCATTTCAAATTTTTAAAAGCTTCAATCCAAGCCAAGCTGACATTGTAAGCCCTCCTTCAAGGTTGAAACAATACGAGGTCCTCGTCAACAACAACAACATGTTAGCAGCATCTTCCGATCCACTTATTTCATCACTGTGGCAAAAGTCACGAAAAGTTCGAAAATATTTATAGTTCAGAAACGATTAGTCTTTTAGATATACCTTCCGTTAAAGATTGTGAGCAACATTTCACAAAAAATTAATAAGTTTTTAATCATAAAAGCCTTTCAAACATACAAAATTAAAGTTAAATATGCTATCAAAGTATTTAGCCACATACTTTCATCAGCTATCAAAGCTTCAGTTGATAACGGTGATTATTATTAATTTCATCTAAAAACTGCACAGCGCATTTTCAATCAATTAATTCACCTTTAACAGTCGTAAATTATTCAAATTCACTACAATATCTGTATGCAATATGAAAATCATACCCAACCGGTCACATGTGACGTCATCTGCGCAGAAGGTAAACCGCTGACTGCGCAATCTGAGTATCATCGTTCTTGAGCCGAAATAGGCAACAACGAAGGCGCATTAAAAATAATTTTGTCATCCAGCGCCGAACATGAAGAGCGATGCGCGAGCGTGTTCAAGTTTCAGCTGCCTCTTTGGGTTTGGGACCAACTGCGCTCAATTCATGATGCAGGTGTACATATGCCGACTGTCACCACAACACGAGAATGAGCGAATCTGAAAACAAGTAGGAAGGCTAAAAGATACCCTGAACCCGTGTTTTAAAATGACTTGCAATAGTGCAGTTTTTCTTGACTTAACTTTAATATAAAATATCTCCGGTGTTTCTTAACCGATTTGGATCAAATTCTCACAGAAGTTAAAAAGTTATCCATAGTTTCAACTTCTATTTTTATATATATTTTTTTTTTTTTTTTTTTTTTGCTGGGCTTATTTATTGAATCTTTTCTAGTGAATAAGAAAACTAACAATAAGTATACAAATCTTATTAATAAATCTTAGCTAACAGTTTATTTTCTTAATTCGAGATTTTTTAGTTATCGATTCCATATGTGTATCGGAAACCAGAATAGTTATCCAGATATTAAGGCTTGAGAACCATGCATATATTTTGGCGGTCATTTTGTATGGGGCTGACATCGAGGTGGCTGCACTCTTTGTCAAATTACACAAAAACTAAACGAACGATTTTCTTAAAAATTGTACCATAAAATAGGTGAAATAATAGGCTTTATCCTGTCATCATCGGTGCCGTGCTCTCTGAGTTGAGATATTTAAGATATGCTGGATATGTGATTTTTTAATCACTTGTGTTACCCACTTGGAAAGCTGAAATATGCCAAATGATGCATTAAAACAATAAATAATTGATTTTTAAACATTTTTGCATTAATTATACTCGATACCGAAAGTAAAGAGTATATTGGGTTTGTGCAATGTCCGTCATGGTGTCTGTCTGTCCGTCTGAAAGTTCGCAACTTTTTTCCACACCCTTCAAGCTAGAGACTTTAAACATTGCAAATGTCTTTATCTATGGATGAAATAGATCGAGTTCTAAGATTGGGGTTCTACGATAACTGGGGGGCTGGCAAATTGATAAATTCGATAACTCAAAATCGATAAGTCCACCTATTCCGCACACCCTTACAGTAAGAGCTACCAAAATTGGTAGGAAGATAACTACTGTCATCCTCGAAAAAATTGCATCACAAATTTTTTTGCAACGCCCACCTATTCCGTCCCCAGCCCCCCCGAAGTTTTAAATCAGAAACGCCTATATCTTCCTCAGTTTTTGAGCTGGAGCCACCAAATTTTGCGCAAAGATAGGTGATGATGATCGCCAAAAAACTGCATCAAAACTTTGGATGCCACGCCCACCCATACCGCCCCAACTTTTCTTTAATAACGGTAATGCGTGTATCTTTCATAGTGTTTGTGCTAGAGTGTCCAAATTTGGTAGGAAGATAGCTGGTAACGATCCCCAAAGATCTGCATAAAAGTTTTGAAGACAAGCCCCCTTACCCCCCACAGGGGAGCTAGTACTTTTTATAAATTTTGAGCTAGAGTCACCAAATTTGGTAGGAAGATAGAACTTGACATCCCAAAAAGATCTGAATAAAAAATTTGGATGCCACGCTCACCCATAGCGCCCCGAGCTCCCCTTTCCCCACCTTTGACAAAATTTGAGCTAGTGTCACCAAATTTGGAAGAAAGATAGCTGGTGGCATCACCATTTGAATCAGAAAACTTTTGAGGCAGCGTACACCCCTGCCGCATCCGTACCCCTTTGCAATCAGGCCTCTTTTTTACCGGTTTTAATACTGGTATCGAGTATATCGCAGTCGGTTGCGTCCGATGGCAACGTTTCCACTTGTTTTTAAAGGATTCCATGCTGAAAAACATATAAAAACACTAAAGTTCATTGGTGGTTCCGACTCACGAACCAAGTGAGTTGGCTGTCCTGAAGGCGCAGCGCAAAGCGATTGATCGTCGGGAGAGGACGTTGACGGCGGCGCAAAAGACGGACTCAAACTTGCAAATTATTAATGAGCTTAGGCAGAAAACGGAAAGCCTTAAAACAAAGCAATCAAAGACGTCGCAAATGGTGAGCAGCATCACCAACAAAATGTCCCAAATGGAGGCCCAAATAAAAAAAATGGATCGAAAAATTAAAGAGATTGAAAAGCAGGCACCGGTTGCGGCTGAGGCCATAAACGAAATAAAAAAAATAAATAATTTGAAAATTGCTATTATTTGTGTCTGTTCATTTATTTTCGTTTGCATATTCTCTGCTGTTGCCTGCTCTGATCATTCGGGCGTGGCAGAATCCCGTTTTGGTATATAGATATGTATTTGTCAATAAGGGCTGCCAGACCGATAAAAATATGTATTTTATATTTCTAAATATAACACATCCATATTTTGCCAAGGTGGCAACTTTGTGTGTATAAATATTCTTGGAATAACGGATCTTTTCCATTATTTACATTCTGCTGCAATATCTGCAAGAACGCGCTTTTGTGTAACAAATCAATTATGGATTGTCGCAAAATAAGTAGTGATATAGCAAATTATATCATACGTATATCTTTAATATATATTTTTTAAATCTTTGCAGCTTCATTTGAAGACAAACGCAATGAGAATTATGAGAAAGGTAAGGTGAAGCTGGATCGCAGGCGTAAGTTAATAGAGGATCAGCAGCGCAAAGAGCGAGAGGAGCGCGAGCGCAAGGAACGCGAGGAGGCGGACAAGCGCGAAAAGGCGCGCCTCGAAGCCGAGAAAAAGCAGAAAGATGAATTGGAGAGATGTTTAAGTATCATGTAGATATAAAATTAGTGTCTATGTTCGACATATCACTAATTATATTACTAGCATCATTGTTAAGTTTAGAACTAGAAATAATATTAGTGTCTATACAAGGTATGTACATATATCACTAATATTGTTTATTTCTAAGTTTACATTATCTAACTTACTCAGAGATTTGCAGCTGCCAGATTTTCCTTCTGCACTGTCCTGAATCTCTAGTAAGCGTTTATTACGAATCTTAAAAAAAAAAATTAATTTATGGTACATAATAAACCTTTATATAATTATACTTACTCGCTTGAAACTTTTTTTGATGATTTTCCTGTTTTGAACATTATCTGTCATTTGATAAACGACCCAATTTCGCTCTATAAACTTATTGTTAACAATAATAATTATAGATGCGAAATCAGGCAGTCTTAGGTCTTCAAATAGCGATATAATGTTCCGAGCTATGGCCTCCTTAATAGCATCTTTGAATATGTTTGATTGATTTCTGTAAAAAAAAAAAATTAATGAGTGTTTGAACTCACTAACGATGTGTTAACAATTGCAAAACCATTCAAATTTACTTTTTGTTTTGCTTTTGACCGCCACCAGCAGAACAACAAAGCGCGCACATGCATACGCATTAGAGGTCTGCACGAATGCACTCAAATTTTTCGGTTATTTGAGTACAACAAGCCTGAGTCGCAATTCGGCGTGCCAAACCGGTTTCAACAAAGTGAATTGCGCATTGGTTAGCGTTGTTTTCGTTGTAAGCGAAATGATTGAAATTTAAACCAAAGCGTAATGGATAGAATGAGTGAATGCAGAGTAAATGTTTCGAGTACTCGGATGAAATTTTGGCATTCTCGTCGTTCATGGCTTGCAGAGCAGAAGCATCAGATCATTGCTTGCCTTGAATGGTGGCACATAAACAAAAATATTTTTCCTTTATTGTATAAAACTAGCTGCACAATTTTTTGTATTCCTGCAAGCAGCTCGGCATCTGAAAGAGCATTTTCAGATGCTAGAAATTTAATTTCAGAAAAACGATGTATTATTGCTAACAATTCAGATACAATAAACAAAATTATGTTTCTGCATTCAGTCATTGAAAAATAAAATAAATAAATTAAATACATATATATACAGTGAATCACATTAATATTCGGTTTTTTTTTTTTTTTTAACTTCAAACCCGAATAAAATGAATAAAACTAAAAATAATAAAAAATGTAAAAATGGTAGATTAAAGCTTGTTAAATTACCTTTTCATAGAGGTATATATATTTAGATTTTATTATAAACTAATAACGAAAATAAGCGTAAACAATAAAAAAGGCCAAAATATGCGCCACATTAATATTCGGTTTTTTTGTAAAGTCGTAGAATAAAACCATGTGGCAACTCCAAACAGCCACAAATAGCGCGAAAAATGGGTTTCCCCGAAAAACCAACACCTTACCAACATTCATTGGCAGCGAACACACCGCAAAATTAAATTGTAATACTTTAAATATAAAATGGGGCGAAAAGGAAAAAATTCTTCTCTGGAGCAGCGAAAACTTGTACTCCAATTGCATTTGAAGAGCAAAACTTATAAAGAAACTGCCCAAATGCTAAACATGAGGCCAAATACGGTCGGGGACATCGTCCGGAGGTTTAAAAATGAGGGAAGAGTAGAGTCTCTAAAGCAAAAAGGACAACCGAAAAAATTGACGATTCGGGAAGAAGCAGAAATAGTAAGGAAAGTCAAGAAAAATCCCCGTGTTAGTGCTCCAGAATTAAAGACCGAACTATTAGCCGACCACGCCAAGACCGTTTCGGCTGAAACCATTCGCCGGGTAATAAAAAAACAAGGGTACAACGGCCGAGTCGCGAGAAAAAAACTTTTGCTTTGTGAGCGCAACCGGGATTTGAGACTAGTTTTTGCCCAGGAGTACTCAAAAAAGGACCAAAGGTGGTGGGATGATGTTATTTTCGTTGACGAAAGCAAATTCAACATATTTGGAAGTGATGGAAGGGCCATGGTTTGGCGGAAGCCGAATACAGAGCTCCAAAAAAAACACATAAAGCCAACCGTGAAACACGGCGGGGGAAGTGTGATGGTTTGGGGATGTATTTCTACAAAAGGAGTGGGAAATCTAGTGTTTATTGAAGGGATAATGAACCAGGACCAGTATCTGAAAATTTTGAAGGAAAATTTGAAGCAGTCGGCTGAAAAAATGGGCATTGCTAACAGTTTCAAGTTATACCAGGACAATGATCCGAAACATAAGGCCCATAGAGTGAGGTCTTGGCTATTGTACAACTGCCCAAAAGTGTTAGAAACGCCACCCCAATCGCCAGACTTGAACCCAATTGAAAATTTGTGGAGTGAACTGGACCGCCGTTTACGCAAAACTCCAATTTCGTCCTTAACAATGTTAAAAGAACGGCTTCAGGAAGAGTGGGCCCAAATCGCCATTGAATATACCCAAAAAATTATAAAAAATATGCCAAAGCGCCTAGGCGACACCATTAAAAACAATGGGTACCACACTAAATATTAGATTAAGTTTTTTAGTTAGTAAAAATAGATTTTAGTTACCATTATTAAAAAAACCGAATATTAATGTGGCGCATATTTTGGCCTTTTTTATTGTTTACGCTTATTTTCGTTATTAGTTTATAATAAAATCTAAATATATATACCTCTATGAAAAGGTAATTTAACAAGCTATAATTTACCATTTTTACATTTTTTATTATTTTTAGTTTTATTCGTTTTATTCGTGTTTGAAGTTAAAAAAAAAAAAAAACCGAATATTAATGTGATTCACTGTAGCATTTAATCCATGTCTTTTCATTTTTCTATGTCTTGTATTGCAAAACAAAAACGAAAAAACAAACACGCAATAAATTTGACGTCGCCAATGCTGAGCACAACTAACCGAGTACTCGGTCGTGAAACTCATTCGTGCATTGCTTCGCCGTTCGGATACGGTAAATTTTCTACTCATGCCTTCACCACATTTGCCAAATCCGTTTTACTCAATGTCTCACTCAGTCAGTCAGAACTTTGAGTGAGAGTACCAAATGCTGCTTTGACTGTATTCATGCAGACCTCTAATACGCATAAATCCCTGCAGTTCGACTGGTATGAATTCGTTCCTTGTCTTTGGTGAATCATCGATTCTTTGGAATGATTCCAGAATCGATCCAAAAGAATGCAGAAGAGAATGGATCGTTTGTACGCGGCAAGATATACACACTACTAAGCATGCAAGCCTTGCTCGCCTTGCTCGCTCTCTCGCTCTCTAAATTTTAGTTTTCATTTAACCCTTATAAAAGACGCATATCCGCGGACGCATATGTTTTTAAGTTGCTATTGTTTTTGCTTAAACCATAATAAGTTTGAAAATAAATATTTGATTAAAATGTTTATGTATTTGTTTTTGGGTTAGTTAAAATACTTGCATACGCATGTACAGATGTACATATTAATGCAATCAACATTTTAAATTCATTGATCTCTCGCTCTTTTACTCTAAGACGCTGTGAGAGAGCGAGCAAAGCGCGCATTTAGTGTACATAGTATGTATAATAAAAAGGGCAATGCAGAAAAATTGGCATGTGAAAAACAAACAAGCAAGAACAAAACATAAGCAAAATATTAGCGCGTACCGTTTTGCTTTACATGCTCTGCGTATAGAGGTAAGCAACAAATACATACACAATAAATTCAAACAATATCTAATCAAAATAATATTATTTTGCAGATACCATCCAGGCATTGAACCAAAATACACCGGCGGAGAAGCAGCTGCGTAGGGCATTGCAGCTACAAAAAAACAGTAAACAAGGCTTCATTTAGGCAAAAAAATTAAACAATATTTAGTTTAATAAAAAAAAATTTTTCAAATAAAAAAAATCTTTTCCGCATATTTATTTTTATATCAATCGATTCCCAAATGGGGACAAGGAATCGATTCCCTGTACCCTGTACGGGAATGGGTACAAGGAATCGATTCCCTGTACTCTGGACGGGAATGGGTACAAGGAATGCAGAGCGGAATTAATTCATACCGTCCAATGACATGCCCATGTTAAATTCACTGATATTTTACACGCGTTGTCTTCCAGGCGGGAAGCGATGGTAGTGAAAATGGATCGATGAATCCACAGTTGATTCATCGATCCATCGAACTGCAGGGTACGAACAGCCACGCACAAACACTACAGACAAACATAGCGAACTTCTTTATTAAGTGAATGATGAGTGTGTGATACCCTACCTAGTTTATTTGCTATATTAATTGATTAATTAATTAATATTATTAACTACTCGCCAACTTATGCTTATTAATTATGCAATTATTGCATATATATTATATCCACAGTAGCACTTATATAATATTAGGGTATCTAACACTCATCATTCGTCAGTTCATTTTCTTATTATAGAAGTCCGCTATGTTTGTCTGTAAGTGTGTGTGTGTTTTGTGTCTGTGCATTCACGAAGAAGCAAAACAGAATTGCCTTGGACGAATGATGATTGCTGCATACCCTAACTAGCTTATTTGCTATATTTATCAATTAATCAATTAATATTATTAAACTATTTTAGTAAATTCTCAATTGTTTGCTAAGCGCCAACTTATACTAATCAAAGTATGCATTTATAGCAAATATATTATTGAAGTACATGTCCACAATAGCACTTATAATTTATTAGGGTATTCAACACTCATCATTCTTGTTGCTTAACAGCTGCATGGCTCGACCGTCCCGGGCTGGGGCTTCTCTGCCGCTGCACCAAGCACCAATACCATCATACTTATTTTGAGCAGAGAAAATGTTTTTACAACAAACACATACTATTTGCTATGCTAACGCTGCGAAAAGTTTTTTGACAGCGTCGACGCTGATCATGTGTGAGATAACGCGGTGTGAGGTTTGCATGTATTGAGCCGCTTGGTTTGTGCTACCCGCGCTTATATATAAGGGAAATGTTCCAATAGTGGACCCCCCATTGGTTTTTTTGACATTAAACTGTCAGAAATCAATGTAAAGCTTAACTGTTGGTATCGTTGGAAAGCTTGTTCAATTTCGCATCGATCTGTATAAAGCAGTGGTGTCCAAAATGCGAAAAGTCGACCACGCGTGGTTGAAAAAAATAATTCTGCAGGCGTCGCAGCCGACACATGTATAGAGAGAGAGAATATGTGTGTTCTATAAATAGAGCGCTTGGCAGCTTGTTCTCTCACGATGCGCGTGTTCGGCTGCATTTGCTGCGTGTTCGGCTGCATTTGCCCTCGCGACTCATGTGTTTGGTGAAGCAGTAAAACGTCTCGTTGCCTTCGTGTTTCGCTGCTTTCGCACACAAGCGCAACTCTTTCATTGTGTGCGTTTGGACACCACTGGTATAAAGCAATATTTACATTTTATTAATTTTTTGAGAGATATATAACATTTAGTGAAAAAAGTCAAAATCACGATTTTCCAAAAAGTGTACCTAATGTGGACCCCCCCTAAATTTTTGTGAAATCCACCAAATAAACTTAAATGGGATGCCAAATCATAGTTTTCATTAAAGTTTTTGTATTTTATGCAATTAAACAATCAAAAACAAACGAATTTATTAATTTATTAAAATTTATTATTCGTAATAAAAAGTATCGCAAGCGATGCAGCGATGTATCGAATAATGTATCGCACGCTTTACATTGCTCACATACAATTTTTAAATAAAGATGACACAAACATCGAAAGTATCGATAACAATTCATAATTGGTGGTGGCCACTATATCAACACCAAGGGGGTCCGAATTAGGAACAAACGACGCTTTTTTATTTTTGAATGTTAAGCCGAAAGTATTGAACAAAAAAAATGTTTCATTGCAGAATATGAAAGAGAATGAAAAAACGAATAAGAAAAAATGTATCTTCACTTGCTTAAAATTGGAATAACTACATTACAAATGCGTTGAAAAATTAAAAACTTAGATCGAAATATCGGTATTTTATTTTTTGTCTCTGGAGCTTCCAAAACTAAGTATAAACACCTGTAGACCACATATTAAGCAAGCTGGCACTGAAACCTATCCAATGACAGTAATTAGACCGTGCTGACATCAAAACTCGCCAAAATAGGCGGGGGGTCCGAATTAGACATCTGCATGAATGCATTCAAAACGGCAAATGAATCATTCATTCTGAAACGCTATGCACGTTTTTTCGTCACACTGCATAGTGAATGCCAAATTTATTGTCACACAGCATAGTGAATGCCAATTTTTATGCATTCATTGAAATTGGAACAGCAATGTTCCTATTCCAACACACGATACACACAAAATCGTATGCTATGACATGTGTACACGTTCTGTACAACACTTAGGGCATTGCACGCATATCGTCACACTTTTCACACGTATACAAAAAAACACTTTTCGTGCGCTGCAGCGAAAAAACGAAGTGTGTATTTTATTCACTGTCGCTTGCTACTGAGGTCTAATGTAAAACAAATGTATTAGAATAAAATTGCAAAAATTAAAAACAAGTTTGTTCGTTTAATATATAATTATTTAATAAAATAGAAAAATTTTTTAAATTAATTAAACAAAAATAATATTATATTTAATTCATTTTTATTATTATAACTTAATATCTAAATCAATTCTAAGAAGCTAACATCAATATTATCAATATTTGAATGTAAAAACATTATTTTCTGTAGAGCTCAATGTAGTTGCGTCCATCTTTGAAAATTTTTGCGTTCGTGTGTTTTACTTCACTCATTCCGTTTGTCTATACACTTCGTTTCATTTCGTCCACTTCATTTCAGTCCATGTAAACCACGTTTCAAATGCTTTACATGAATTCTGGTGTAGAGCAAAAACCAGTACAACACACGCATAGTGTTCCTATTTTAGTGTTCCATTGCCCTGTAACTTTTGAATACAAAGTACAAAAGGAGAATGGGTCCACCAATTTTGCTATACCATATTAGTGTACACTACTATGACACTTCATATGAATGCATTCATGCAGAAGTCTAGTCCGAATTAGGTACACGGTCCACTATTGGAACATTTCCCTTATAAATATCTATAGATGTTAACACATCAAAAAGTAAGAAAGCTTAATCAATATAAATCGACTAGGAGATGAAATATATGTAAGGGAGGATCACCAATGGTGGACACCCCTTTGGTTTTTGTGACATAAAACTGTCAGAAATCAACGTATAGCTTAAGGGTGGCCGCACACTAGAGCCAACAAAACGTTTGTATCATAGAAAAGCTAGTTCAAATGCGCATCGAATATACACATTCCATTCATGTTTTGAGGGATATACAACATATAATGAAAAAAGTCAAAATCACGATTTTCAAAAAAGTGTACCAGTGGTGGACAGTGTTACCGTTTTAGCGTTTTTCCCCAGAGATTTGGCGTTTTTTCAATCGCGATTGCGGGAAAAATTGTAAAGCAGCGGGAAGAAGTTAATTCAGCTTTATTTCAGATCGATTTAGCGTTTTTCAGCGTTTTTGTGTATTAAACGATATTTTCATACATTTGCATTTTTTTAAGGCTTTTACAGCACTAACGCATCATCGATAAAATATTGATAGAATTCTTACAACTCTAATAGTGAAGCAAAAACATCCATATTTATTTTTTAGGGTGATTTTGTCCACCTAAACTCGAATTTTAAGTCAGATTTGTGATTGGTTGCGTCAGGTTGCGCACAGGTAAAAAATTAAAATGACCGCCTCAAGACGGTCACGCCGGTTAGAGTCAACATAAATATTGGTATATATTAAAATTTTTTTTTTGTTTTTACTTTAAACTCTATATTTAGTTAAATTATTACATATTGTGATCTAAATTTCATAATAATAATAATACGTTCAAATTTTTATTGATAAAACGGTTTTTTTTTTTTACATTTATGGTTTATGATAATCTAAAAAGCAATTTTTTGATTGAGTACAGCATAAATTTAATTCGCATTTCTGGCAAAAACATTCTGTGTCAGAGGACTTGCAATGTTTGCACCTTTTTTTTCCACCTTTTCTATCTAGCCAAACAAAAAAGTGGTTAAGCCCATCAAAACGAACATCAGTAATGGGGTACACTGTATAAATATTACAGCTATGTTGAGCAATTTCATATACTTATGTTGCCTTAAACCGGCATGACCGCCTTGAGATGGTGATTATGTTTTTGCTTATAAAACACATCATTTTAAATTTTGTTTAAAAGTTTAAAGTGCATTTCTCAAAAAAACAGTTCTATAAACATTCCTGCAAATATTTAGACACTTTGAAAATCGTTGACATTATTTTTTTCGCACTACAAAATTTTTTTGTCATGTTCACTTCTGACGCTTGTTTACAATGCTTTATGTCAATCAAATGTCAACTACAAGTGCAAATGATAAAACAACTCTACCAAAATTTTTACAAATGATAAATACTAGTGGTATTCATTTAAAGTTGTAAACTAGTTGCATTTGTTGCATTTATCGCAATATGGCAATGTCGCGAAACAGCTGTTCAGTTTTGTATAGAAATTCATTTGCAATAAAGTGGCATTAATGCCATAGCATTTTGTATTGCAAAGTGGCAATACTTGTTGCATTGCATTACCAGCTGGTATCACAATTCAACTTGTCATGGAAGAAGTAAGTAACAGCTGATCAATGCAACATGATTGCCAACGGGGTGTTCATTTAATATTTATTGCAATGTTGCCACTTTGCGATTTTTTTAGCAATGCAACTTTAAATGAATACCACTACCATATTTATAAGGTATTCCCATTCATACTTTTTTAAAAAATTTTGACAGAAAGAAGAAAAAAAATCAGAAAGGATGACCGTCTGGAGACGGTCTTACCAGTTAGAGGGTTAAGTGCGAAAAATTGGGTTAGAAATGTCTAAATCTAAAGTTTACAAGCAAAAAGTACGCGATGCGTGGCTGCAGGACAGCGAGTTTAAGGATCAGCTGCGGAAAGATGTTACCGATTTGACACGGGCTTACTGCAGCTATTGCAAGTGCAGTGTAGCCGCAAAATTAAGCGATTTGCGAGGTCATGCTGCAACTAAGAAGCACGCTGGTTGCATGAGCGGCATGAAGCTGCGCTTTGTCTTTTCGTGGCAAAACATACGGCTATTGCATCGGTGGATCACCTAGGCATGTTATGCAGCACACATTTTGACAACAGCACAGCAAAAAAAATTAAGCTGCACCGTACAAAATGTACCCACATTATAAAGAATGTTTTAGCATGCCACTTTAAGGAAGATCTTCGCAACGATATTGGTGGCGCCAAATATAGTTTAATTATAGACGAATCAACTGATGAATGACTGTTGACACTTTGAACTCAATTTTAAGCATCAGGTAAAATCACTTACATAACTTGTTATGGTCGGCGGGATGTTATCGATGGTTGTGGTGGCTGAACGAGGGGTGGAGAGTCGTGCTGGCATCCAATACTCGATTGCTCGACTGATTAACAGGTGACTGTGAGGGAGATAAGAAGAAGAGGCCGTGAGTAGGCAGAAATTATTGGCGGCAGCAAAAGGTGCGCCGACTGAAATTAAAGTTGAAGGAAATAAGAAGAAAAAGCCGTTAAATTTTTGTGAAGCGCTTACAGCAAGCAGGTATGAAAGAAAATTAGTCAAAGTGGTGAATGTTGTTAACCGTGGTTTTAAGTGTCAGCAGCAGTGCGAAATATACCGGGAACTGCAGTGTCCCCGAGGCCAAGGGAAACTTTCAGACCACCAGACGAGATTGGCCAACCCGTCTGGGTGGTCACCAACTTTGGGTTCTTCGTCAACTTTAATTCACCATCTTCCGGAAATTCAAGTTTGTGCCTTAGCAGATAGCCGCCCCTTTCCATAGCTGCGTTTTCTTTGCGCACGCGCAAAAATCGCCCGCGCACACACACACCTGCGCACAGCTGCCGCCACAAGCACAGTGGGCTGCAACTCCTAAATATTTATTCACGCCCGCCCGAATTAGAATTTAATGCTTACTATTTATTTATCTATTACTAGTTAATTTATTATTTATTTATCTCTATATATAAAAGAGTTCGTCCGCGTTAAAATGGATAGGATATTAGCCTAAACGAAAAGAGCTAGAAGGCTGAAATTTTCACACAATTTTTTAAGCAGGTATTCTGTTTGTCCTAAGAAAGGAATTTTATTTTGGACAACTCCTTCGAGTACCTCCCATACATTTTGGAGCACTTTTACCCACTCCAAAAACAAAACAAATTACCCATTCCACTACTGCCGCCTGTTTGTCGCACAAGCTGAGAGTTTGATCGCGAGCGAGAATACAAAAACAAAACAAATGCGCAGTGACGCCTTCGCGTCGCACAAGCAAAGTCATAAAAAAAAGGTTCATACACTCGCAAATAAGAAACGGATTTTCGCTTCTTAATGAATAAGTGCATACACAATTAAGTAAACAATGCGCTTGAAAATAATTTTCAATATTTTATGTACATGAATCTTTTCGCACAGTGCACATTGTTTTTTTTTTTTCAAATTTGTGTGCCTTTGACAATTGATGTACAACCCAAGTAGCGTTTGTTGTTGTTGTAAGTGTGTTTGTTGGTGTCACTGATTTAAAAAAACAACAACAAAACATAACTTGGTCCGTGTAGAAAAATTTTGCACACCAAAATACATATGTATGTTGTGGGGGTGGATTTGCCTACTTGCTGCTAATATAACTTAGACTAAACGTAACACACTTAATTAATAATATACAATTTCGAACAAGTAAAATAGGTTCGTACACTTGCAAAAAAGAAACGGATTTCCGCTTCTTAATGAATAAGTGCATTCACATATAAGTGAACAATGCGCTTGAAAATAATTTTCAATATTTTATGTACATGAATCTTTTCGCACAGTGCACATTGTTTTTTTTTTCAAATTTGTGTGCCTTTGACAATTGATTTACGACGCGAGTAGCTATTAGCGTCGTCCACCCGGCAGATGCGGCGGCAATTGGAACAGTCCCAGCGTCCAGCATGTGTGTGAATAAGAAATTTGCAAACTCGATAAAACATCGTGCAAATTGTTCAGTAAGCCAAAAAATCCCAGAAAATAAAAAAAAAAAAAAAAAAATAAAAAAAAAAAGCCAAAAAGCCAGAAAAAGCCAAAAAATAAAAAATAAACCAAAAAATAGAAAAAAAAAGCCAAAAAATAAAAAAAAAAAAAAAAATCCCAAAAAAATAAAAAATAAACCAAAAAATCCCAGAAAATAAAAAAGAAGCATATGCAGTATCTGCAGTATTCCTTATTGGTGTCCGCTTCATCGCGGCTTATCCAAACTTTAAAATCTGGCTGCTATAGCCAGCAATCACGAAATTTTTGTTTGTACGAATCTTTCGGCATTAATTAACTTTATTTTTCACTTTTGTTGTACATTGTACATAAAATTACAAATGATATCGAAAATACATACAAAGTATGTAAAAAGATCGCTATTTTTAATAGATTGGATGCCACAATGTTTTTAAAGAAAACTTTGAAAAAAAGATTGAAATAAATGAATCAAATAAAATCTGAAAAAGGCCAGATTTCCGGATAGGGGATGTTTGATATTTTTTTCGGACAAAGGACTTAAAAACAAGACAGATCTGTCCGAAAAAAGGCCAAATCGGCATCACTGTTGTTGGTGTCATTGAATTAAAAAAACAACAACTAAGCAAAACTTGGTGCGTCCAGAAAAATTTGGCACACCAGAAAATGTTGTGGGGGTGGATTTGCATACTTGCTGCTAATATAACTTAGACTAAACGTAACACACTTACATTAAAAATTTACAATTTCAAACAAGTAAAATAGGTTCGTACACTTGCAAAAAAGAAACGGATTTCCGCTTCTTAATGAATAAGTGCATTCACATATAAGTGAACAATGCGCTTGAAAATAATTTTCAATATTTTATGTACATGAATCTTTTCGCACAGTGCACATTGTTTTTTTTTTCAAATTTGTGTGCCTTTGACAATTGATTTACGACGCGAGTAGCTATTAGCGTCGTCCACCCGGCAGATGCGGCGGCAATTGGAACAGTCCCAGCGTCCAGCATGTGTGTGAATAAGAAATTTGCAAACTCGATAAAACATCGTGCAAATTGTTCAGTAAGCCAAAAAATCCCAGAAAATAAAAAAAAAAAAAAAAAAAAAAAAAAAAGCCAAAAAGCCAGAAAAAGCCAAAAATAAAAAATAAACCAAAAAATAGAAAAAAAAAGCCAAAAAATAAAAAAAAAAAAAAAAAAACCCAAAAAATAAAAATAAACCAAAAATCCCAGAAAATAAGAAGAAGCATATGCAGTATCTGCAGTATTCCTTATTGGTGTCCGCTTCATCGCGGCTTATCCAAACTTTAAAATCTGGCTGCTATAGCCAGCAATCACGAAATTTTTGTTTGTACGAATCTTTCGGCATTAATTAACTTTATTTTTCACTTTTGTTGTACATTGTACATAAAATTACAAATGATATCGAAAATACATACAAAGTATGTAAAAAGATCGCTATTTTTAATAGATTGGATGCCACAATGTTTTTAAAGAAAACTTTGAAAAAAAGATTGAAATAAATGAATCAAATAAAATCTGAAAAAAGGCCAGATTTCCGGATAGGGGATGTTTGATATTTTTTTCGGACAAAGGACTTAAAAACAAGACAGATCTGTCCGAAAAAAGGCCAAATCGGCATCACTGTTGTTGGTGTCATTGAATTAAAAAAACAACAACTAAGCAAAACTTGGTGCGTCCAGAAAAATTTGGCACACCAGAATATAATGTGGGGGTGGATTTGCATACTTGCTGCTAATATAACTTAGACTAAACGTAACACACTTAATTAAAAATTTACAATTTCAAACAAGTAAAATAGGTTCGTACACTTGCAAAAAAGAAACGGATTTCCGCTTCTTAATGAATAAGTGCATTCACATATAAGTGAACAATGCGCTTGAAAACAATTTTCAATATTTTATGTAAATGAATCTTTTCGCACAGTGCACATTGTTTTTTTTCTCAAATTTGTGTGCCTTTGACAATTGATTTACGACCCAAGTAGCGTTTGTTGTTGTTGTAAGTGTTGTTGTTGGGCCCGCACTGCTACTTTTGTTGGTGTCATTAATTTAAAAAAACAACAACAACAACAAAACATAACTTGGTCCGTGTAGAAAAATTTTGCACCCAAAATACATATGTATGTTGTAGGGGTGGATTTGCCTACTTGCTGCTAATATAGCCGTACATAAGTTTGTATACAAATGTATGCATGCCTGCGTCGTACGTGTGAAACACGCTCTTCGTCCCAAACTCAAAGAGCCGCTTAAAATTTAACAGAGCGCGCGCGTTGCTCTTATGATACTTAGATAATTTCAAATCTCGCTCCGATCATGCTCCTCTGTTGTTGCTCATTTACTTTCACTCTCTATTTTATGTGCGCGCTCTGCATGTCAATCATAAAGTTCAATAACCCTACTTCCTCCGCACACACTAAATCAAAGCTCAAGGCTAAAGTACGTGTGAGTACTTAACTGCAGCCTCTTAGATATGTTTTTATTTGATTCAGTGCGTGCGAAGAAGGCAGCGATATTACGCTCTATGTTTGACTTGCAGAGCGCGCGCATTCATAAGAGAGTGAGCTGAAATCATGATACAAAAAATACCGATAACGCATTGCGCAAAAAAAGCTGTTTTGCGTGACGTTACATGTGACAGGTTGGGTATGATTTTCATATTGCATATGGCTGTTGATGCTGATCAAGAATATATATACTTTATATGGGGTCGGAGATGCTTCTTTTTGCCTGTTACATACTTTTGCACATAACAATTATACCATTTTTTTTACCCATTTCAGGGTATAAATATAACTGTGAATGCAAAAGATTTGTTGTTGCTGTTTTTGTCTATCGCTTCAGGCTTATTATAAGCCGTTGTATGCACACACGAATTTGAAACAACAAAGGAGGACTAAGAGGAATGCGATTGGCTTAAGAGCATGAAAATGTGATATTGTTCTGTAGATGAGATCAATTCACATAAATAACAGTAACTCTTTCAATCTCAGGGAATTTAACAATTTTTACTTTAGTGTGCCATTTGCGTATTGCTTCATTTCATTTCTAAAAGTTATACAAGAATGAACGTACAAAATTATTGGGGTGCTTTGCCTGCTGTGGCCCTGCCACAGTTTTATATGCAGCCGCTGCAGCCACAGCAGCAAAAGTTTCAGCTATCTTCCTTCCAAATTTGTTGACACTAGCTCAAAGTTTGTTAAAGGTGGGGGAAGGGGGGCTGGGCGATTTATGGGTGGTTATGGCATCCAAATTATTCCTGCAGATCTGCTTGGGATGTCAATTGCTATCTTCCTACCAAATTTGGTGACTCTAGCTCAAAGTTTTTAAAAGGTTGGGGAAGGGTGCTGTGGGCGTTATGGGTGGGCCTGGCTACAAAATATTTTGGGTGTCGCTACTAGTTATGGGCGCGGCATCCAAAGTTTTGATGCAGTTTTTTGGGGATCGTCATCACCTATCTTGGCGCTAAATTTTGTGGCTGTAGCTCAAGAACTGAGGAAGATAAAGTCATTTCTGATTTGAAACTGCGGTAGGGCTGGGGGCGGAAAGGGTGGGCGTGACTCCAAAACTTTAATGCAGATCATTGGGGTTCAATACTAGCTATCTTTTTACCAAATTCAGAGACTCTAGCTCAACAACTCTGAAAGATACACGCATTCCCGTTTTTAACGAAAAGTTGGGGCAGCTGGGGTTGGCTAGGGCGGTATGGGTGGGCGTGGTATCCAAAGTTTTGATGCAGTTTTTTGGGGATCGTCATCACTTATCTTGGCGATTTGAAACCGCGGGGGGCTGGGAGCGGAATGGGTGGGCGTGGCACCACAATTTTTCGGGGATGCCAAAATTTCCCACCAAATTTGGTAACTCTAACTGTAAGGGTGTCCGGAATAGGTGGGTGGTTATCGAATTTATCAATTTGCCAGCCCCCCAGTTATCGTAGAACCCCAATCTTAGAACTTGATCTGTCCCGGCCATAGATAAAGACATTTGCAAAGTTTCAAGTCTCTAGCTTGAAGGGTGTGGAAAAAACTTGCGAACATACAGACGGACGGACAGACACCATGAAGGACAATTCACAAACCCAATATACTCTTTACCTTCGGTATCGAGCATAAAAAAGGACAGAAAACAGGACAAAAATTGTTTTGTGCAATTTTAAGCTTTTAGCATCAAAATGAAACTTGCACAATTCCGTGAGGTGATAATAAACATAAACATATGTAGCTAATACAGCTTCCTGGTGACAAGATTGGGGACAATCCACCGGCTTAAAACCATTTTTGCTTTAAAATCTGGCTGCTGTAGCCAGCAATCACGAAATTTTTGTTTCTAAGAATTTAACTTTATTTTTCACTTTTGTTGTACATTAGATATCAAATGATATCGAAAATACATATGTACAAAGTATGTAAAATAGGATGCCACACTGTTTTAAAAAATCCCTGTTTTTAAAGAAAACTTTGAAAAAAAGATTGAAATAAATGAATCAAATAAAATCTGAAAAAAGGCCAGATTTCCGGATAGGGGATGTTTGATATTTTTTCCGGACAAAGCACTTAAAAACAGGACAGATCTGGTCGGAAAAATGCCAAATCGGCATCACTGTTGTTGGGCCCGCTCTGCTACTTTTATGTTGGTGTCATTGAATTAAAAAAACAACAAAAAAGCAAAACTTGGTGCGTCTAGAAAAATTTGGCACACCAGAAAATGTTGTGGGGGTGGATTTGCATACTTGCTTAACTTAGACAAAACGCAAGAACGATAAAACTCAGATCACGCAGTCAGTGGTTTGCACGTTGTACAGTGAAGTCAATTTTTGACTTATTTTGAAGTATTTATTTATAACACTTACTTTAAATTAAGTTGTTAACTTGATTTGTTTATAATAATAAGTCGACTTTAGACTTAATAATTGAAGCAACATTATATATAGTTGCATAAGGACTACTGAGGAAACCACAATAAAAAGCAAGTGGTAACGTTGCAGTCGGACGCAATCGACTGCGCTATACTCGATACCAGTATTTAAACCGGTAAAAAGAGGCCTGATTGCAAAGGGGTACGGATGTGGCAGGGGTGAAAGCTGCCTCAAAAATTCTGATACAGATGGGCATGCCACCAGCTATCTTCCTTCCAAATTTGGTGACACTTGCTTCAAGTTTGTAAAAGGTTGGGGAAGGGTGCTGGTGGCGTTTAGCTCAAAAACTATGAAACATACACGCATTCCCGTTTTTAACGAAACGTTGGGGCGGCTGGGGTTGGCTAGGGCGGTATGGGTGGGCGTGGCATCCAAAGTTTTGATGCAGTTTTTTGGGGATCTTCATCACTTATCTTGGCGCAAAATTTGGTGGATCGAGCTTAAAAACTGAGAAAGTTGTAGGCGTTTTTGATTTAAAACCGCGGGGGGCTGGGAGTGGAATGGGTCGGCGTGGCACCACAATTTTTCGGGAATGCCAAAATTTCCCACCAAATTTGGTAACTCTCACTGTAAGGGTGTGCGGAATAGGTGGAATTGTCGATTTTGAGTTATCGAATTTATCAATTTGCCAGCCCGCCAGTTATTGTAAAGCCCCAATCTTGACACTTTAATTTACTATGCCATAGATAAAGATAATTGGAAAGTTTCAAGTCTTTAGCTTGAATTGTGTGGAAAAACGTTGCGTTCATACAGACAGACGGACAGACAACATGACGGACATACTCCTTATATACTCTTTACCATCGGTACCGGAAAAGAGAATGTTAAATACTTTGCTTTAATATTTTGTGAAATATTTTCTAATTTATTTATTTTATAACTTCTGTTGCTAAAATTTATACAAACTATCCGCGCAGCGAAGTAAGCGGGCCACTTACTAGTCTATTTATATATTTATTCTTTCTTTGTATATGTTTATTGTTTATTTGTTTTTCGTTTATTAGTTTTTGTGTTTATTTTCCCTAATTATTTATTTGATTCACTTTTCGAAATTCTTTATTATTTTTTATATAAAAGTAAATTTAATTATAAGATTCAAAAATGTTAAATATTAAATATAAATAAATAATTGTTATTGTTAATGTGTAGTCAAACATGTGAGTAGTTATTTATGTGGGTGGGACGAGTGTGTGTTGATGTCGGGGTAAGTTGTTGTTGTTGTAAGTGTATTTATGTTTAGGGAGTCGGCAGTGGCGTATCTAGGGGGGGGGCCAGAGGGGCAGTCGCCCCAGGCGCAACGACTAGGGGGCGGCAAAATGAGCTCCACTGTTCCTCAAAATTAATAAATTATACATAACAATTTTTTTTTTTTTGTATTCTAACCTTAAATAAGCAATATTACTTTAAGGCTCATATTATTTTATTTATTATTATTATTATTATTTAGTTTTATTTTATTTTATTTTTTGTTTGCATCAAACAACCATCTATAAAAAAAAAAATTAAATTTTCTCGATTTACCTGCTGCAAATTCGCGTATTATATCCTCGTAATCTAACATTGCAGAGGTTTCAACTTCGATTGACAGAATTGCGAGGTTTGAATCTACTTTGACTCATATTTGATCTCAAGTAAGATTTGATCAATTTTAGTTTGCTGAATGATCGCTCACAGGAAGCAACTGAAACGGGTATGGTTAGAAGTATTTGCAAAGCTGTCGCTAATGTTTTATAAGCTTCTCAGCCCATTGAAGAAATATACAACAGAAGTTGTTCAGGCGAAAATAATATTTCCTCTTCGTTTTTCTTCGCTCTTTTTAAAAGTAGTAAGACGTCTTGGATATCGTGGAACAAGTCTTCATTGTCTAAGTCATCTGGATAAAACTCGGCAAGTTTCTTGCATTTTACTTCGATTTTGAGAATCTCATCTTTGTAAAATTCACTGGGTAGTTGCATTATGTTTCAATCATGTAGACATGTGTAAACCGATTCTCACAAACACTTTTTTTAGTGCAGTCCCGTCTTTAAAGCAACAAAAAAATCCCTTGAAATTTCGTAGCGCAACTACAAAAATAGGGAAGCCCCGTTACTTTGCTGCTGAGCATAGGCATCGAAGAGGTGAACATATGTAGTTGGAGGAATTCCCTTGATCTAGTTGTTAAGAGCAATACTGTATTACTCAGCTGTACAATCGATCTTAACTGTTTAGTACAACACTGCATGATGCGATAACATTAACAGGTACTTTAACATTAAGCGAGTTAGTTAGTATTTGGCATGTAAAACGAACGGTTGTAGTAAATATGCCAGATTAAATAAAGAACATTGTGTGTATACCGGCATTCTACACATAAAAGAATATGCTAAATTGTTTTTGTATTTCGCATTGCTTATGTGATCTGGAAAATTATAGCAGGACTTGTATGAGGATCATGTAAAACGAGGGGGGGATGGTGGGGCGGCAAATCGATTTTCGCCCCGGGCGGCATATTTTCTTGGTACGCCACTGGGAGTCGGCACCAGAAAATAAATAGGCCGATTCAAAGGAAGGGAGGGCACACATTGGGGGTAAACGCTAACACCTGTTTGCCTTAGAAATCCTGAATTGTCCGATCGCGAAAAGTAATGCCTGTAAAGTAACTGCAAGTCCGATAGTTGTTTATTTCCGTAAAAATATAAATTATTGTTAACCCGGCTCATACTGTATCGAGGTCGTATCCATCCCTGGGTAACCGTTTGCTAGCTGGCTATCGATACAGTGTTGGGAAATCAAGGCCGGATCATAACAAACTCTAAATTAAAAGTATAAACTACATTAAGTCACCATTCTAGATACGGGTTGCAGCGCCATGGCAAGTGTTGCCATGAATACAAAATACCACCGAAGTTCCTAATGATGATCGGAACATGTAAAAATATCTACTCCGAAGAAGAGGCTGTCGATATAGACGAAATAATAAACAGCTTTGAATAAAACGATTTAAAAAAAATCTAGGGTATTTTTTTTTAGCTTTTTTAAAAGGATTTTTGGGGTTTTTTGGCTGTTTTTTTTTTTTTTTTGCTAATCTAGGGTTTTTTGCGCAAAATATTATGGCAACACTGGTGGTGGACACTAGAGGTGGAGAACTATCGATAGCACTATCGGGACTATCGATGGTTGGCCACTATCGACTCGCTATCGATAGCGGCGCGCACTCTCGATAGTGGTCGTTCGCTATCATCGATATTAGTCGATTGTTTTTCTACATCTCTGCATTAATATTGTGGTGAATAGAATACTGTTATGAAACAGCAATATATGGAGAGAGCTTTGGTTAATCAGGAAATGGATCCCCTATTATGGATCAAGGTAAATTTAAATAGCTAAGTAAATACGATCAAACATAATCCTTATATTAAAATTAATTTCCAGATGAACCAGAACGACTTTCCGACATTGAAAACGCTCTTTTTCAAATATCTCTGTATACCCGTAACCTCGGTAGAGTCGGAGAGGGTCTTCAGCAAAGCAGGACAAATATTTTTAAATAGGCGTACAAGGCTTAAGGACGAAAATGTTAATGTTTTACTTTCTCTTAACCAACCCTATTGGTTGAAGTAAATATATAAATAGCAGTTAAGGTAAATCAAAAAATAAAAAATCATATCATTATCCGAGTCATAATTATTTATCTAACTATTTTCAGATGAAGAAAACATTTGGAAAATTTCGTACTCTTTTAAAGTTAATGTAAATTAAAATAAATAAGGAATATTTCTAAAACGAATAAAATTATATTTTTTAATTTACTTACTAGACTATCGACAACTATCGACGATAGATTTTTCTTGCTATCGTCGATAGTCGATAGTTTATGGAAACTATCAAGCACTATCGATAGCGCCGACTATCGATAGTTCTCCACCTCTAGTGGACACCCCCTTTTATCTTGTAAAAATAGAGAAATAGAGTTTGGCTCTGAAGCATCCAAAACTAAGTATGAGCTATCAATCACAGTAATTAGACCGCGCTAGCATCAAAACTCGCCAAAAAAAAGAGGGGGGTCTAACTTAGGCACGGTGTCCACCATTGGTGATTCTCCCTTATGTATGTTTGTTTATACATATGTTTGTATGTATGTATGTAGATATTTCGAGCACAGTCACTGTTTGTATTTATATGAGCCCTACTGCATAGCGACAAAACTTCAATCCGTAAAGTCTATGGTGTTTTCAACCCACTAAGATACCTTTGACATACCTTTTAAACAATCCTGGAGACATTTTATATTGTTTTCTTAATCAAACTTGAATGAAAACACTGTTTTGTTGCAGATATTGCAGCAGAATGTAAATAATGGAAAAGATCCGTTATTCCAAGAATATTTATACATACAATGTTGCCACACAGTTCCATATCGCGCATGTGTTTCTTTGGCATGCAAAGTCAAAATGTAAATAATGATATTTACATAGAGAATGCATGATAAATGGTTCAATAATATTAAAATTATGGTTTAAATGAATATTATAGTTAATATAAAGTAGTTTTAATTGAAGAAAGTTAGTATATAGGAAATGATTTGTTTATATGGCAGCCTTTGTTTACAATGGCATACTTATCGATGTATGTACAGAGCGATGAATTTTATTTTTGCTAAATATTCTAAAATGGCTGGGAAATGATAACTTGCTGATCGATTTTAATGATTAATGCGGCAAAAGAAAGTGGATTTCGTGGCCTAATTCCCCAACTACCCTGCATTTAGGGCCATTCTCTAGGGAAAAAAATAAAAGTTAGCAACGATTTTGGTTTTTGGGCAAAATGTTGCCACATAGTTACACATAGCAACGAAATTATGTACCAGCCAGCTGTTCGTCTGTGAGCAAATGCAGGGAACCACCGCCATATCAGCCAGCTTTCTGTTGCGCAATAGTTCAATTTGGTGTACGAACTACCAGCTCGATAGGCCTTTCACATGAACTGTTTGGGGTTAATTAACATTTAATTAATTTTCTCAATAACTGGCTGATCGATCTTTCTAAATTTAATTGTTATAGCTTCGCAAAAAATGTAGCTTTAATTTGGTAAATGCCTCATTTAGGGCCATTCTCTCTGAGAAAAGTTATTAAGGCTTGAGAACCATGCACCTATTTTGGCGGTCTTTTTGTATGGGGCTGGTACCGAGGTAGCTGCACTCTTTCGCAAATTACGCAAAAACTGGCTGATCGATTTTAATGAAATTTGTTTTATAAAATAGGTGAAATAATAGGCTTTATCCTGTATATGTCATCATCGGTGCCGTGCTCTCTGAGTTGAGATATTTAAGATATGCTGGATATGTGATTTTTTAATCACTTGTGTTACCCACTTGGAAAGCTGAAATACGCCAAACGATGCATAAAAACAATAAATAATTCATTTTTTAACATTTTTGCATCAATTTTTATTAGATTCCATGCTGAAAAACATATAAAAACAGTAAAGTTCATTGGTGGTTCCGACTCATGAACCAAGTTCCGAAATTCGTTGCTGGCGAACCGTTGCTATCTTGACACACATTTTTTCATGTGTGATTGATTTAGTGCGTGAACGATCGCAGAATTTCAGCAAAAAGGAAGAGAGATAAAAGCTGTATCAAATACCAATTTTTCATTTGCTCTGCTCTCGCTCTCGGTTTTCGGCTACAGCTCCGGCAACGCATAGAAAAACGTTTTATTTTTGCTATTGCTAAAGATTATTACGCGAAAAATTATAGAGCAGAGCAGAGCATAAACTTTCTCGTCGTTCAGCTTAAGGCATACTTAACAAGGTAGCCGCACTCGCTCTTCGTTACGCCTTAGCAATATGAGAGGGAGAAAGGAATATCATGCTGTCGTCAACACAATGAAATGTGTGAGCGCATGCATTTGTATATACATACATATTTGTGTGCTATTTTTCCTGCAAGACCAAAATGAAAGAATAAATTTGTCGGCATAATAAAAATCTCGTACAAAAGCGCAAAGCAGAACGCAAAAAAATTGTCCGCGTGATGCGTCGCACACAACGCTCGGCTCGAGACTGAAGTGTAAGGCGTACAAAAGAGGGACACAAGCCGAGTGCGGCTACCTGGTTAAGTATGCCTTGGTTCAGCTACTGCTTTAGATGAATTCGAAGCGAAAGCGGGAGCGAGAGCACAACAAAAAACTGCGGAGTAGCGTAGCATTTTTTAACACTGAACAAAACCATCTGCACATGCTATCCGCTATTGCGCTCACTCACACTTATTGCTTACTTCTTCTGTTTTTTTGAAGACAAAAGAGCTTTCGGCAATTGCAGTATCTTAAGTATTTAAGCTCTTTGGTTCGTTAAGGAACATCACGTTGCTTATTTTTAGAATGATAAGTAGAGATATCTTGGAAAACAATAATGTTTTTCAAACGAGGGAGTTATATGATACAGTTAACCGCTGTCAATGATTTTTGACAACAATTTTAGTTTCATAAAAACAAGCTTATATGCCAGGTTTTGACACGATACATTGAAAAACAAAAACATATACAAAACATACATATATTTTTTTTAATGAGGCGGGACACTACCATTTTATAAAAAAACATTTCCCTGCTGTTCTTAACTCAAAAAACCAAATCAAATATCGTGCGTGGTTTCCGAGTTTTAAATAAATCCCAATTTGTTGGCTAAATCTTCCATAGTGCACTGGCACGCCACCTGTCCTTCATTAGATGGGTCATCGAATGCAAGAGAAACTGAAAACAAAACCGGCTGCACATGCTAGTGTTTACAATGTCAGCTTGACTTGGATAGAAGCTTTTAAAAATTTGAAATGTACGTTGATAGTTTACAATGTCAGTGTGAACAATATTTGAACTATGCAATCAGCTGATTAGAGCTTTCAAGCACATGTTACTAATTTCGAAAATACGACATCTATTGACAACTTTTAAAACTAAATTATCTGATATGCAAGTAAAACCGGTTTGAGATTGAAAGTTAGTGAGACGAACGTGAAAAATATGTGTGTCAGACAGGAACAAAACATTTTCCAATTTCAAGCTGATATTGTAAACGCTCCTACTTACTTTCTCTTTTGTTATACTCTTTACTTATTATATTATAAATTTATGTAAATGAAAATACAGCAAGGAAAAGGAAAAACAAAGCAAATTAGAGCAATGATCTGAGAGCACCTGCCTGAGACGAAAAAAGCTATTTTGAAAGTTCTTGGCAATTGCAACTTCTTTATATTATATGTTCGTTGGCTATGACAGCATAAGCCGGTGAAAAGCTAAATAGGCACAACTTATATATGTATGTATGAACATACACATTTTTAAGACTCTCGCTCTCTGACTGTAGGCATGTGTTAGTTTGTTTTGTTCTGCGTTCTCATTATCGCGCTCATATGTTTATCAACGCTGACGTTTTATACTTTGAGTCGGTTTGCCCTTGCCAGTGGCATTTCATGCTTGCTCCCGCGAGCAATGTAACTGTTAGAAGTCACTTGTGAGTTTTTGTTATTGGTGTTTGCATTATTTTTGTTGCTGCTACTGTCTGCCGAAAACTGGTGTTTTGCTTTTGTTTTTGGCATTCGTCACTGTCATGTGTGTTAACCATGACTACGATCACAAGTATTTGCGCAGCATTGCTGGATTGTGTAAAATTGCCTGCCTGGTAAGCACTCTTGATCAATTATTTGTACAAACATATGTATGTGTATGTAGATGCACCGACCACACCTTACAATTACTCTTTTTAGGTATGCGGTTTTATCGGCTTCCTGTGTATAGTGTGTAGCACAGTCCGACTAAGCAATTTTCGGGGCTGCTTCTACTTAGTCATCGTTCTACTAGGACTTGTGACAACACTGACGCTACTGCTTTGTCGCTATCTACGAATCGGTCAGAGCTGGGACTTTGAACCGACGCTCTGGTCTCTTAGCGTTCACACCACTCTAGCGTTGACTCACTTTGTAGCCTCGGGGCTTGTACTAGCGCTGGACATTGGAGCGTACACTGCCGCAGCGGTAAGTTCCTTTGTTCGTGACTTATAAGTTGATGATTAAGTTGACATCTCTCCTGCAGTTTTTTGGACTTACCATTTTTAGCATAAATGGCCTGGAGGCCTATGCTTTCTATAAGCGCAGTCGGCAGCGCGAGGTATCCACCCAAACGGTCTGAAAGCACCGAATAAGCTTTGTGAAAGTAAATAGCAAACGCGGTATTTGTAGAAACATAAGCTAGTACCAATTGAACGTTTGTGTGTGTAAGTATGTGAATATTATTGGTCAAATAAAGTCTGAGTTTTTTATTGCATGCAATAACATACAGAAGAAAGCATTTTCGATTCCATAAAGTATATGTATCAGGGGTGCTACAGAAAACGCTTGTGAAATTGGATTCCACTAGAAGAAATTCCGCCCGAAGATTTTCAGGGTGCCACAGAGCTCTGAGTGATTTAATTTCTTTAGTGTGTGCACCAACCTAATCGGACTTAGCTGCTAAAGGAGGGTTTACAATGTCAGCTTGGCTTGGATTGAAGCTTTTAAAAAATTGAAATGCACGTTGATAGTTTACATTGTCAGAGTGAACAATTTGTGACCAATGGATTGGAACTCGGCTACAATCTGTGAACAATGCAATCAGCGGATTGGAACTCGGCTACAATCTGTGAACAATGCAATCAGCTGATTGGAACACGGCTAACACATGTGAAATGGCACAAAAATGTTTTTTGATGTGTTAACATCTATAGGCGCGGGTAGCACAAACCAAGCGGTTCAATACATGCAAACCTCACACCGCGTTAGCATCGCAGCGCTATCAGCGTCGCAGCGTTAGCATAGCAAATGTGTTTGTTGTAATAACATTTTCTCTGCTCAAAATAAGTATGATGGTATTGGTGCTTGGTGCAGCAGCAGAGAAGCCCCAGCCCGGGACGGTCGAGCCATGCAGCTGTTAACCAACAAGAATGATGAGTGTTGAATACCCTAATAAATTATAAGTGCTATTGTGGACATGTACTTCAATAATATATTTGCTATAAATGCATACTTTGATTAGTATAAGTTGGCGCTTAGCAAACAATTGAGAAATTACTAAAAATAGTTTAATAATATTAATTAATTAATCAATTAATATAGCAAATGAACTAGGTAGGGTATCCCACACCATCATTCACTTATTAAAGAAGTTCGTTATGTTTGTTTGTAAGTGTTTGTGTGTGTCTGTGCGTATTTATGCGTATGCATGTGCGCGCTTTGTTGTTCTGCTGGTGGCGGTCAAAAGCAAAACAAAAAGTAAATTTGAATGGTTTTGCAATTGTTAACACATCGCTAGTGGGTTCGAACACTCATTAATTTTTGTATTATTTAATTTAATTTAATTTATCACTAAATCAAAACCACATTACTATAACAATTGTATATATTTTTACTTTTCCATAGGTTTCAAACCTTCAACAAATAAAACAAATAAAAAATAAAAAAATATTAATAAAATAACAAAAATATTTTACTTTGGACGGCAACTGTGTTAAGCTAAAAAATATAATAATAATATTGTTAGTGCTTCGACAAAAAATTATGAAAATAATACATGCCATAGTAATTATAAGTTGTTTTGCAAAAACATAAGATTTTCAACTTTTTTCGGCTTTAAAACCGTGCGCCTTTTGCGAATTGTTTCACCAGCACTTGAAAAAATTCGCTCGCATTTCACGGATGCGGCCACAACACAAAGGCGCTTCATCATATAAATATGTAAATGCGGGTATTGGCATTTTTGCTGGTCCCACCATTTTAAAAGGTCCTCTTTTCGAAGCAGATACTCCTCTGAAAGGTATTTGTCGACTTCACGAATTGCAGCGGCTGTATTGTTGCTATGCTTGCTGACTAGAGGTGGGCGAGGGCCTGGTTTCAGAGGCCCGGGCCCGCACGAACACAAAGTCTTCTATAAAAGGCCCGGCCCGGCACAATTTTTTTTCACAGAGGCCCGGCCCGGCCCGGCACAATTTTTTTTCACAGAGGCCCGGCCCGGCCCGGCCCGAAACTAATACAAATATATTTATTTTTGTTATGGAACAAAACTTTTTCCAAATTTGAATTTTTTTTCTAGTGCGTTTTCATCCAATACCATTGCCCGATGTTGAAAACAGCCAGTCGCTAGTTGGCGAACTTGCTGGAAAAGCAAGTATTTATTTTGCTAATATTTTAAGTAAATTTAAATCAGCCATTTGTCAGGCTTTTACGGGCCTTACCGGGCCGGGCCTTTTTGCTTAGGCCCGGGCCCGCACGAAGCCCGCACGAAACTCAATTTTGAGGTCTGGGCCCGCTCCGGGCCTTGGCAAGCCCGCGGGCCACAGAAAAAAGCCCGGCCCGCGTCCACCTCTATTGCTGACCTTATTAAAGTCGTCATCATAATCGTTCCAAATATCGTCCTCGTTTGTATTTTTTATTGACGACTCGTGTGTCGCCTCAGTCGGAGCAGCATCAGGCAATGCGTTGGCTACCCGAGTGAACATAATTTTTTTTTTATGTTGGCAACAGATTTTTTGAATTCATCTTCTGATTTGAAAACACGCCTTTTGAATCTGGGATCCAAAACTGTGCTTTATGCAAATAAAACATTATGCTCAACATCTTTGAACCGGGTATTCAGTTTGCACACAAGCACATTTATAACTCTTTTAATTGTGACATTACTTGCATGCATGCTAGCCACCTTTTTTCTAAAATTGCAACCAAGACTATAACTTTGGAGAGGGTAACGTTTTTTTCCGCAGATATCTCGTTTGTTATTTGGTAAAAAGGTAGCAGCACAGGTAGCACGTCTTCAATGACTTTCCAATCTTCTGTTGTTTATATCAAGTCTGGACGTAAAATTGAAACGGCTACCATAACTGCTTCTTTTAGTACAGAGAGCGGTTGAAACATTTTATATGTTGAATTCCACCGTTTTGCCACATCCTGCGAAAGTTTTAAACTTGGTAATTCTAGCTGAGCCTCTGTATTCTTTTATTTTTTAAGCCATATGAGCTTCTATTGAAAAACTCGACGATTGCCTTGGCCTTTGAACGTATGTCGTCAATTTCGAGCAACGCCTTTTGGACAATTATATTGAGGGTATGTGCAAAGCACGGAATGTGGCGCCACCCTCCCATCTTTATAGCACCAGCAAAATTGTAAGCATTGTCCGATGCCGACACTTTATTTTCAATTTTCCACTGAGAGACTATTTTTTTTTTTTAAATATTCACACATGTTTTGGGAAGTGTGTGCATCTTCAAACGCTTCACAGGCTATGGTATACGATTTTAGCTCGGTGGCTCCAGGCTCTATGAAATGGGCCGTTACGGCTAGGTAACTCTCGGTAGTGAGTGACGTCCAGCCGTCTGTGGTTAGGCACACAGCAGTTGCAGCATTTCTTCCTGTATTTTGCCCCCCCTGCTCAGCGCGTAGTTTTGGGAGCAGTACGTTTGTTAAAGTTTTGCGGGTAGGGATCTTATAGCCTGGGCAGTGCGAGACATCTTCTAGAAGTTTTTTAAACTCTGGCCCTTCGACCAACCTCAGTGCATGATATTCCTTGGCAATCATTTTTACCACTTGCCGATCTATTTGTTGGCTTTTGTTCTCCGACACAGGCCTATAGGCAAAATTTGTAATTTTTGGCTGTGTGTTTACTACAACCACAAATGAACTAAATGAACAGCTGAGCAAATAGAACATACCCAGTGGCGCAAATGCTCATTATTAGATCGATTACGAATGGAATATTCGTCGGCTGTATGCATTACAAAAATGTGTACAAGCTCCATTACTTTCTTAACACAATGGCCGCTTTATAGGCACGATGCATGACTTTATTGAATATCGTAATGCAGAAAGTAATGACGAGCCGAAGTTTCTTTCGGGTCTCCATTACCCAAGCGTAGCCTTATAAAATATTGTAATGCAGAAATTCTGCAGCCTGTATAAAACGTAGCATACAATTTAAAAATCGCTTATGGGATGGTAATGTGCTTACATTACAAGATAATATACCTGCAACGCAGTTTCCCACTATATAAAGTGGCTTACTTTCCTGCAATGTAATTGAATAAATAATTTAATAATAAATAATTTTTCGTTCAAATATTAATATTTATTTTTAAGTTTCTACATTATTTTTATTTTCATTTTTTGGCTTCATATCAAACTTTGGTTTCGCCAGCCGACCTTTTTGAAGGCGGAAGCAGTTTCGAAACGTTGTTGCGTAGGTTTTAGTTGTATACCTTTCTGTTTTAATAGCATCTGTAAATTTAACATTATTAATTTGTTGTTATTGAAAATAAAATAAAGATGATTTATACATACCAACTCACTGCGAAAAGTGCGTCCACACAATACAAGAAATTAGTAAAAATGACGCGTGCCGCGGGTAAAACGAAAACGAAAATCGTCACACACATGCAATTATGAATTTGTATTAAATCACTTTACACTTTTATACCCCGATTCCACTACAGATTCACATATGCACAATGGGAATCTTATTCAAATATTCCCCGTTGGTTGGCTGCATTCCCAGTTGGTTCGAAACCGACCAAGTGGGAATGCAAGAAGTTAACATTACAGAGCACTTAACAGAACTTTAACATAGTCGATACTATGAAATTTGTAGTCGATACTTGGTTTAAACAGTGCCAATTTGAGTTTAAACAGTGCCAATTTGAGTAAAACAGTGCCAATTTGAGTAAAACAGCTTGTCATCCAGTGCAATAAAAACACACATACAAACAAAATTCAAACAAATTTGTAATATTGTAAAGGTAAGTTAAATTTTCTGCAAATTAAATTGAATAATTACTTGCAAAATCATGTCTAAATTTTGCGCACAAACAATAATTTTTGCTTTTTTGGCTTCACTTCAATTAAATACCAATACATACAGCAGTCAGCTGTCACTTAACAGACCCTGTTAAATCAAGATGCAATTATGCAATTGGATTTATAATGGAATCGCCTACATCTTCGACTCGCTGTTAATGAAAGATGCAGCCTAATGGAATCGGGGTATTACACACAAAAGGAATAGGCATAGACAAAGTGGCGCGCGGGCCAAACACAAAACCAAACATGCATAAAACGAAAGACGAAAATCGTTTGTGGGTTAGAGGGGAAGGGACGTACAAAAACGAAGTTGACAACAGCTCGATGCGTTCGTGCGAGCAGTCGTTTTTATTTTGGCAATTACAAATGCGCTGGAAAAAAAGATCATTGGTAATGCATTACATTTCGGCTTGAAATAATGCAATAATTCGACCGACCTCATTCAGCTCTGCGCCACTGGTTTGTTCAGTAGGGTAAACAGCACTTTTTTCTCACTCACTCATGAGCAACCCAACACTATTGGAGAGTAAGCAGCTAAGCAAAAAAGCAGCTAAGCAAAGTGGTGTGAATCCCCTTATAATATCTATGTTTTTGTTTTTAAAGTATACGCTAACTTCATTGATTTTACTGGACACACCACAGGCATTCCAAAAGGCAATGCGAATATTCTTGCCGTCTTGGGGATTCCGGATGTTTTGCATTGAGCTGGGTCTCATTTGTTGCTATTTTCAATAAACTCTCGTTTTGAAGTTTAATCAAATGAAATTTATAATGAGCTGTTGAGATAAAAGGAAAAGGTTTTTCTCGAAATACTAAGGAAATTAATGCCCTGTCCTCATTAGGGCTACATCTCACATCTTCGCATCTTGAGCCAAGATGTTGAACATCTCCCATACAAATTGTATGGGTGCTAGATATGGCAGATGCTGGCATCTAGCCAAGATGTGAGTACATCTGTTGTTAACAGTACTCGATACTCTAAAAAAATTTCTGTTATGCTCGATAATTTCTTTTATCGGCATGGAGACACCACTACAACAACGTTAAAATTTAAATTTATTTTATTAAACTAAATAATTAAATAATAATAAAAATAATAATTCGTCTGCCAACTTGGAAATGACTTCCATACAAAAATCAATCAGTACAGAGGCAACCATCCAATAACTTAGCATAGCATATCATAAAATTAAATGCATAATTTTGCAATATGGGCTATATTGATTATGATTTAATGATGACTGTAGCTCAAAAACTGAGGAAGATAAAGTCATTTCTGATTTGAAACTGCGGTAGGGCTGGGGGCGGAAAGGGTGGGCGTGACTCCAAAACTTTAATGCAGATCATTGGGGTTCATTCAGAGACTCTAGCTCAACAACTCTGAAAGATACACGCATTCCCGTTTTTAACGAAAAGTTTGGGGCGGCTGGGGTTAGCTTGGGCGGTATGGGTAGGCGTGGCATCGAAAGTTTTGATGCAGTTTTTTGGGGATCGTCATCACTTATCTTGGCGCAAAATTTGGTGGATCGAGCTTAAAAACTGAGGAAGTTATAGGCGTTTTTGATTTAAAACCGCGGGGGGCTGGGAGCGGAATGGGTGGGCGTGGCTCCACAATTTTTCGGGGATGCCAGTAGCTATCTTCCTACCAAATTTGGTAGCTCTAACTGTAAGGGTGTGCCGAATATGTGGATTTTGAGTTATCTAATTTATCAATTTGCCAGCCCCCCAGTTTTTGTAAAACCCCAATCTTGACACTTTAATTTACTATGCCATAGATAAAGAGAATTGAAGAGTTTCAAGCCTTTAGCTTGAATTAAGTGGAAAAACGTTGCGTTCATACAGACAGACGGACAGACAACATGACGGACATACTCCCAATATACTCTATACCTTCGATATCGAGTATAATGACGCGCCTGATTCTCTACCTCAATGGTGGCGTGGAAAAGAGAATGTTATATACTTTGCTTTAATATTTTGTGAAATATTTTCTGATTTATTTATTTTATATCTTCTGTTGCTAAAATTTATATAAACTATCCGCGCAGCGAAGTAAGCGGGCCACTTACTAGTAACAATATAATTATTAAATGGTGTTTTAATTAAACATCATTTTATAAAAAAATTGCCTTTTCGTGTCTGCCGCCACGCAGCTAACACTACTAGACTCTAGAAATGTAAACAAACAACAGCTGACAGCTCAAGTTTGAAACGATTGTCACACAAAATCCTGTTCACAAGTTAATCGTTTCAAACTTGAAACTTTGAAATGTTGAAACGACTGTTGAACACCCTAATTGTATTTTCAACAGCTGTTTCAACAAATGTTGTGATCAAAAGCTCACAGCTGATAATTTATGTAAAGTGCAATTATCGATTTGGTTGTCATCGATTTGCTAAATAACCATTTAGCTATCGACTGACAATTAAGTTAAAAGTAAAAAATTCAATTTCGGTCTGCTTTGCTTAAATCGACCACCGTGCGGCCGTTGTTTTTTGATGTGTTAACATATATAGGCGCGGGTAGCAAAAACCAAGCGTTTCAATACATGCAAACTTCACACCGCGTTAGCATCACAGCGTTATATGCGTCGACGCTTTCAAAAAAATTTTCGCAGCATAGCAAATAGTATGTGTTTGTTGTAATAACATTTTCTCTGCTCAAAATAAGTATGATGGTATTGGTGCTTGGTGCAGCAGCAGAGAAGCCCCAGCGGGACGGTCGAGCCATGCAGCTGTTAACCAACAAGAATGATGAGTGTTGAATACCCTAATAAATTATAAGTGCTATTGTGGACATGTACTTCAATAATATATTTGCTATAAATGCATACTTTGATTAGTATAAGTTGGCGCTTAGCAAACAATTGAGAAATTACTAAAAATAGTTTAATAATATTAATTAATTAATCAATTAATATAGCAAATGAACTAGGTAGGGTATCCCACACCATCATTCACTTATTAAAGAAGTTCGTTATGTTTGTTTGTAAGTGTTTGTGTGTGTCTGTGCGTATTTATGCGTATGCATGTGCGCGCTTTGTTGTTCTGCTGGTGGCGGTCAAAAGCAAAACAAAAAGTAAATTTGAATGGTTTTGCAATTGTTAACACATCGCTAGTGGGTTCGAACACTCATTAATTTTTGTATTATTTAATTTAATTTAATTTATCACTAAATCAAAACCACATTACTATAACAATTGTATATATTTTTACTTTTCCATAGGTTTCAAACCTTCAACAAATAAAACAAATAAAAAAATATTAATAAAATAACAAAAATATTTTACTTTGGACGGCAACTGTGTTAAGCTAAAAAATATAATAATAATATTGTTAGTGCTTCGACAAAAAATTATGAAAATAATACATGCCATAGTAATTATAAGTTGTTTTGCAAAAACATAAGATTTTCAACTTTTTTCGGCTTAAAAACCGTGCGCCTTTTGCGAATTGTTTCACCAGCACTTGAAAAAATTCGCTCGCATTTCACGGATGCGGCCACAACACAAAGGCGCTTCATCATATAAATATGTAAATGCGGGTATTGGCATTTTTGCTGGTCCCACCATTTTAAAAGGTCCTCTTTTCGAAGCAGATACTCCTCTGAAAGGTATTTGTCGACTTCACGAATTGCAGCGGCTGTATTGTTGCTATGCTTGCTGACTAGAGGTGGGCGAGGGCCTGGTTTCAGAGGCCCGGGCCCGCACGAACACAAAGTCTTCTATAAAAGGCCCGGCCCGGCACAATTTTTTTTCACAGAGGCCCGGCCCGGCCCGGCACAATTTTTTTTTCACAGAGGCCCGGCCCGGCCCGGCCCGAAACTAATACAAATATATTTATTTTTGTTATGGAACAAAACTTTTTCCAAATTTGAATTTTTTTTCTAGTGCGTTTTCATCCAATACCATTGCCCGATGTTGAAAACAGCCAGTCGCTAGTTGGCGAACTTGCTGGAAAAGCAAGTATTTATTTTGCTAATATTTTAAGTACATTTAAATCAGCCATTTGTCAGGCTTTTACGGGCCTTACCGGGCCGGGCCTTTTTGCTTAGGCCCGGGCCCGCACGAAGCCCGCACGAAACTCAATTTTCAGGTCTGGGCCCGCTCCGGGCCTGGGCAAGCCCGCGGGCCACAGAAAAAAGCCCGGCCCGCGTCCACCTCTATTGCTGACCTTATTAAAGTCGTCATCATAATCGTTCCAAATATCGTCCTCGTTTGTATTTTTTATTGACGACTCGTGTGTCGCCTCAGTCGGAGCAGCATCAGGCAATGCGTTGGCTACCCGAGTGAACATAATTTTTTTTTATGTTGGCAACAGATTTTTTGAATTCATCTTCTGATTTGAAAACACGCCTTTTGAATCTGGGATCCAAAACTGTGCTTTATGCAAATAAAACATTATGCTCAACATCTTTGAACCGGGTATTCAGTTTGCACACAAGCACATTTATAACTCTTTTAATTGTGACATTACTTGCATGCATGCTAGCCACCTTTTTTTCTAAAATTGCAACCAAGACTATAACTTTGGAGAGGGTAACGTTTTTTTCCGCAGATATCTCGTTTGTTATTTGGTAAAAAGGTAGCAGCACAGGTAGCACGTCTTCAATGACTTTCCAATCTTCTGTTGTTTATATCAAGTCTGGACGTAAAATTGAAACGGCTACCATAACTGCTTCTTTTAGTACAGAGAGCGGTTGAAACATTTTATATGTTGAATTCCACCGTTTTGCCACATCCTGCGAAAGTTTTAAACTTGGTAATTCTAACTGAGCCTCTGTATTCTTTTATTTTTTAAGCCATATGAGCTTCTATTGAAAAACTCGACGATTGCCTTGGCCTTTGAACGTATGTCGTCAATTTCGAGCAACGCCTTTTGGACAATTATATTGAGGGTATGTGCAAAGCACGGAATGTGGCGCCACCCTCCCATCTTTATAGCACCAGCAAAATTGTAAGCATTGTCCGATGCCGACACTTTATTTTCAATTTTCCACTGAGAGACTATTTTTTTTTTTAAATATTCACACATGTTTTGGGAAGTGTGTGCATCTTCAAACGCTTCACAGGCTATGGTATACGATTTTAGCTCGGTGGCTCCAGGCTCTATGAAATGGGCCGTTACGGCTAGGTAACTCTCGGTAGTGAGTGACGTCCAGCCGTCTGTGGTTAGGCACACAGCAGTTGCAGCATTTCTTCCTGTATTTTGCCCCCCCTGCTCAGCGCGTAGTTTTGGGAGCAGTACGTTTGTTAAAGTTTTGCGGGTAGGGATCTTATAGCCTGGGCAGTGCGAGACATCTTCTAGAAGTTTTTTAAACTCTGGCCCTTCGACCAACCTCAGTGCATGATATTCCTTGGCAATCATTTTTACCACTTGCCGATCTATTTGTTGGCTTTTGTTCTCCGACACAGGCCTATAGGCAAAATTTGTAATTTTTGGCTGTGTGTTTACTACAACCACAAATGAACTAAATGAACAGCTGAGCAAATAGAACATACCCAGTGGCGCAAATGCTCATTATTAGATCGATTACGAATGGAATATTCGTCGGCTGTATGCATTACAAAAATGTGTACAAGCTCCATTACTTTCTTAACACAATGGCCGCTTTATAGGCACGATGCATGACTTTATTGAATATCGTAATGCAGAAAGTAATGACGAGCCGAAGTTTCTTTCGGGTCTCCATTACCCAAGCGTAGCCTTATAAAATATTGTAATGCAGAAATTCTGCAGCCTGTATAAAACGTAGCATACAATTTAAAAATCGCTTATGGGATGGTAATGTGCTTACATTACAAGATAATATACCTGCAACGCAGTTTCCCACTATATAAAGTGGCTTACTTTCCTGCAATGTAATTGAATAAATAATTTAATAATAAATAATTTTTCGTTCAAATATTAATATTTATTTTTAAGTTTCTACATTATTTTTATTTTCATTTTTTGGCTTCATATCAAACTTTGGTTTCGCCAGCCGACCTTTTTGAAGGCGGAAGCAGTTTCGAAACGTTGTTGCGTAGGTTTTAGTTGTATACCTTTCTGTTTTAATAGCATCTGTAAATTTAACATTATTAATTTGTTGTTATTGAAAATAAAATAAAGATGATTTATACATACCAACTCACTGCGAAAAGTGCGTCCACACAATACAAGAAATTAGTAAAAATGACGCGTGCCGCGGGTAAAACGAAAACGAAAATCGTCACACACATGCAATTATGAATTTGTATTAAATCACTTTACACTTTTATACCCCGATTCCACTACAGATTCACATATGCACAATGGGAATCTTATTCAAATATTCCCCGTTGGTTGGCTGCATTCCCAGTTGGTTCGAAACCGACCAAGTGGGAATGCAAGAAGTTAACATTACAGAGCACTTAACAGAACTTTAACATAGTCGATACTATGAAATTTGTAGTCGATACTTGGTTTAAACAGTGCCAATTTGAGTTTAAACAGTGCCAATTTGAGTAAAACAGTGCCAATTTGAGTAAAACAGCTTGTCATCCAGTGCAATAAAAACACACATACAAACAAAATTCAAACAAATTTGTAATATTGTAAAGGTAAGTTAAATTTTCTGCAAATTAAATTGAATAATTACTTGCAAAATCATGTCTAAATTTTGCGCACAAACAATAATTTTTGCTTTTTTGGCTTCACTTCAATTAAATACCAATACATACAGCAGTCAGCTGTCACTTAACAGACCCTGTTAAATCAAGATGCAATTATGCAATTGGATTTATAATGGAATCGCCTACATCTTCGACTCGCTGTTAATGAAAGATGCAGCCTAATGGAATCGGGGTATTACACACAAAAGGAATAGGCATAGACAAAGTGGCGCGCGGGCCAAACACAAAACCAAACATGCATAAAACGAAAGACGAAAATCGTTTGTGGGTTAGAGGGGAAGGGACGTACAAAAACGAAGTTGACAACAGCTCGATGCGTTCGTGCGAGCAGTCGTTTTTATTTTGGCAATTACAAATGCGCTGGAAAAAAAGATCATTGGTAATGCATTACATTTCGGCTTGAAATAATGCAATAATTCGACCGACCTCATTCAGCTCTGCGCCACTGGTTTGTTCAGTAGGGTAAACAGCACTTTTTTCTCACTCACTCATGAGCAACCCAACACTATTGGAGAGTAAGCAGCTAAGCAAAAAAGCAGCTAAGCAAAGTGGTGTGAATCCCCTTATAATATCTATGTTTTTGTTTTTAAAGTATACGCTAACTTCATTGATTTTACTGGACACACCACAGGCATTCCAAAAGGCAATGCGAATATTCTTGCCGTCTTGGGGATTCCGGATGTTTTGCATTGAGCTGGGTCTCATTTGTTGCTATTTTCAATAAACTCTCGTTTTGAAGTTTAATCAAATGAAATTTATAATGAGCTGTTGAGATAAAAGGAAAAGGTTTTTCTCGAAATACTAAGGAAATTAATGCCCTGTCCTCATTAGGGCTACATCTCACATCTTCGCATCTTGAGCCAAGATGTTGAACATCTCCCATACAAATTGTATGGGTGCTAGATATGGCAGATGCTGGCATCTAGCCAAGATGTGAGTACATCTGTTGTTAACAGTACTCGATACTCTAAAAAAATTTCTGTTATGCTCGATAATTTCTTTTATCGGCATGGAGACACCACTACAACAACGTTAAAATTTAAATTTATTTTATTAAACTAAATAATTAAATAATAATAAAAATAATAATTCGTCTGCCAACTTGGAAATGACTTCCATACAAAAATCAATCAGTACAGAGGCAACCATCCAATAACTTAGCATAGCATATCATAAAATTAAATGCATAATTTTGCAATATGGGCTATATTGATTATGATTTAATGATGAGCTCGACGATCCACATTAATTTAACATTAATAGCGCCTCCACTTTACGGTCGTTCTCCAAAATAGATAATAAAATTGGATCCATGTTGTACTATCGTTGGCTGAATTAATAATTGTAAGCTGTCAAACAAGATGCAGATGCTGATGTTGTGTATGCGGACAGCTCTCCGTCTTGTTATCGATAATGGCTGTAAATGCTGATGTAAAGTACTAGTGAGGAAACCACATAAGATTATAAAATATCTCTTTGCTATCGTATTCTTGTACAGTAATAAATTCAATTTTCATCTAAAAAAAAAGAGATAAAGGCGTCGCGGAATCAAGAGTAAAACTCGGAAGATTCGCTATTCTACACAGATTGATTTATGTGGTGTGGGTGTTTTTTTTTTATATTATTTTTTATTCATTAATGCTTATCCTATATATTATATACATTATTATTATTATGTTGGGGCAAATGCACTGCGATCAAACTGATCTATTGTGCCCCCTTCTTGGCCTATAGCTCTTCCATCAGACCCAGGTCTTGCATGAGGGCAAGTATCTTTGTTGGGTCGATGGTTTCTAATTCGCTAGGTTGTACAATGTGTTTCCCTAGAAAGCTACTTCTTTTCCTTGCTAAGGCTGCACATTCTGCTATAATGTGCAAGGAGGATTCTCCTTCCATTTGGCAGAATCTGCAAATCTCGCTACTGACTATACCTAGCTTTGCTAGGTGACCTCCTAGTCTACAATGTCCTGTCAAAAGACCGGTGAGTATCCTGAGTCTATTTTTACCCATTGCTATTACTTGCTTAAACCGTTTAAGGTTATAGCTGCCTAAGAGAAGCTTTGCTTGTCTGAGTCCTGGTGCTCTTGCCCAGCTCATTCTTCGCAGAAATCTCTCTTCGTTTCTAAGCTCTTGCCGTTTTGTGCTTCTTCCCACCCCACAGTACGGCTCAGGTCCTATAAGGGGTGTCGCTGCCCCCAGTCTTGCTTGCTTATCTGCCTCTTCGTTCCCCGCTATGTCGACATGTCCCGGGACCCATCTTAGGGCAAGCCTATTTTGTGATCCCAGAGTGTCTAGCTTGGTTCGTACCTCACGAACTACCTTTGACCTGATTTCGGTCTTACTAAGTGCTCTTATTGCTGCTTGGCTATCGGATAAGATGGCTATGTCTCTATTCCGATAGTTACGCTTTAAATTAAAGTCCACACACCTCCCTATTGCACACACCTCAGCTTGGAATATGCTGGTGTGCATACCTAGGGGCTCATGGTAGGTTAGCAGAGGGCCTACCACACCAAGACCGGAGCCTTGTTGTGTCAGGGATCCATCGGTGTACCATTTTATGGTATGTGGCTTCATGTTGTGGACCTCTTCTAGAGATGTCCACTCCTTTTTGTTACAGAGGTGAACTTGAAACTTTTGCACGAACATATGTTCGGCTCTCATTTCGTCCCTTGGCTGTGCCAGTAGGGGAAGTTCGCCCGATAGCATATCTGCCTCTACTCGACTAAGAACGTGTCCTCTCCCAACTCCCTCAACGGACATTCTTAAAAGGGTTGCCTTCTGTTGTAGCCTAATTGTGTGATGGAGTGGTGTTATCTCCAATAGAACCTCAAGCGCTGATGTGGGGCAAGTCCTCATCGCGCCCGTGATTCCTACACAGGCCATTCTCTGAAGCTTTTGAAGCTGCTTCTGCACAGTGACTTGCTGTGCCTTATCTCCCCATGCAATCACTCCGTACGTGAGCATGGGCCTTACTACCATAAGGTATAGCCATCTTATTATCTTTGGCGATGTTCCCCACGACTTCCCGGCTATGCTACGACACCTGTACAGCGCTCTGCAGCACTTCGCAATCGTATTTTGAACATGGGTGCCAAAGTTTAATTTACTATCAAAAGTGACCCCAAGGTATTTAACTTCCTTGCTTGTTTCTATTGGACTCCCTGCGAGCCTAATCTCTCTCATCCTTTGTAGCTTGTATCTTCTGGTGAATGGAACGATGACTGTTTTTGCAGGGTTTAGGTTGAGGCCAACCTCCCTGCACCAATCATACGTGATCCTTAGTCCCAGTTGAACAGTATCACAAAGAGTTTCTTCATACCTGCCTCGAGCTATTATCACAATGTCATCTGCATAGCCCTGACATTGGATGCTCCTGTTCGCAAGTCTACTTAATAGATCGTCTACTAGTATACTCCATAAAAGAGGTGATAAGACCCCCCCTTGTGGACAGCCCCTTGTGGTTGTTACTGTTACGGTACTATCTTGTATAGATGCCGTAGCCTGTCTGGACCCTAGTAAAGATGAGATCCATCTATTAGTAGTACTGTCCAGCCCTCTTCTATTCAAGGTAGCCTTGACAGCATCATGTGATGTGTTGTCGAAAGCCCCTTCAATGTCTAAAAATGCACAGACTGCTACTTCTTTGTTTACTACTGCCGCCCGCAGAGTGCGGTGCAGCTCATACAGGGCAGTGTCTGTTGACCTGCCTGTTCTGTATGCATGCTGCGTTGCTTGCAGTGGACTCTGTTTAAGCAGAGTACTCCTAATATTGTAGTCCACCAACTTTTCCAACGTTTTCAGCAAAAACGATGTTAAGCTGATGGGTCTGAAGGACTTTGGGTTGGTGGTATCTATCTTCCCTGCTTTGGGGATGAAGACCACCCTAGCTCTACTCCAGGCGCTTGGTATATGACCAAGTGCTAGGCTACTGACCAGAATTTTTCTTAGAATGGGTAGGAGTATTCCCTGTCCCTGCTGAAGGAATATCGGTGATATGCAGTCCAGACCGGGAGATTTGTAAGGCTGGAAGGTTCCAATTGCCCATTTTCTTCTCTCCACTGTGACCACCGACTTGGCACATGCCCAGTCGGTAGCCGTTGGTCTGTGCTGACCCTCTGCTTCAAGCGATACACACTGTTGCCGGGGGATACTCCCTAGCTTCTGCATATTTGTGCTCGTATACGAGTTATCTCCACGCTTCAGGGCTAAACTAGCCTCCGGCGCCCGCTTTGCTAAAGCCCTATGCAGTCGGGCACCTTCTCTCGTGCTTACTATGCTTTCGCAGAAGTCTCTATAGTTCTTACGCTTGGCCTTCCTAATCTCCTTGCTGTAGGAGGTGAGGCTTTCGCGGTATGTATCCCATGACCCGTCCCTCTTGGCTTTATTGAAGAGGTGACGAGTGGTGTGCCGCAGTCTTTCAAGACTGTCGTTCCACCATGGGGCATCTTTTTCCTTGCGCGTTTTCCCTAAAGGGCAGCTTTCTTCGTAAGCATTTTTAATGCTACTATTTAAATTTCTAACAACTCTTTCTAGCTCACCCGTGTATCTGGGTATTCCAGAGTTTTCAGTGGCTAGGTTAAGTTCTAGGGTAGACCTGAATTTTTCCCAGTTTGTTTTCCGGGGGTTACGAGTTGGTACACTACTATCCGTATTAACCTGAAGTTTAAACAGGATGATCCTGTGATCAGACATGGATTCTTCTGAAGAGACATGCCATTCTCTGAGATGTGGCCTTAGGGACCGACTTATCAGAGTAACGTCTAATACCTCTTCCCTAACTCTAGTTACGAATGTCGGTGACGATCCGACATTGCCAATTTCTAAATTATATTTGAATATAAAGTTGGTAAGGCACTCACCCCTTGTGTTGATGTCAGTGCTACCCCATATGGTATGGTGTGCATTGGCATCGCAACCGATTATCACTGGCAGCTTCTCTCTCCTGCAGTGGTCCATCAGCTTTTCTATTTCCGGTGGCGGGCAGTCCACCTCACCGGCAAAATAGGCAGATACTATCACCATAGGGGGGGGCGTTCCCTCTTGCCCTTACGGTAATCGGTACACAGTCCCTAGTGAGGAATTCTGAAAGAATAGTAAAATTAATACATTTTCTTACCATTATGCATGCTCTAGGTATAGGATCTCTTTGATCCCAGATTACCTTCGAATCAGCGGTGTACAGGCCTTTTATGCCATTGTTGACCCATGGATCCTGTACCAGGGCTAGCCCAAGATGTTGGGTGATAAACATCCTGGCCAAGACAGCAGAGGCTGCCTTAGCACGGTGTAGGTTTATCTGGGCTAGCCCAGTGACGGTGACGTTGGGCGTCACTATCACTTGTCCGCCGCTCCAGCTCCTGGTGATGCGGGTGGATAGTCGTCCACATCACCGCTGCTCGTCATTATGACGTCAGCTTCTTCGCATACCGCCATATGCAGCTCCTCAGCCAACTCCTGCGAGGACATCGGCACCACCTCATCCATCCCATCCAGCTCTGCTGGACCGAGCGCCATGTCGGCCAGTTCCTCATCATCAGCCACATCCTCTGATGCATCGGCAACTGCCGGATGAGCCATCGGAACAGTGGCGGTGGGCGGTGCGGGTGCCGAGCCTGCGACTTTCGGGGCTGTGGGGGGGCTGCGGGGGGCAGTCCTCGCGCCAACTATCTTCTTTTTCAGCCCGCTAACGGAGATGGTCCCGTAGCGGAATGAAATTTGGTGGTCTTTCGCCACAATCGCGTCCTTGGATGCCTCATCGATGCCGATCACCATCAGCGCACCTCCGCCTTCCGTCCTTCTCGACAACACCTTCCACGAATTGGTCTCGATCTTGTTTTGGTTCCTCAGCAGAGCCAACAAGGATTCGGTTGACCGATCCGCACTTCTTGGGCAGAAGATTGTGATGTTGTGAGGTGATGGGATGTCATCTCCATACTTGCAATGCAGTGGAGCACCTTTCCACGATTGTGTTCGTCAGAACATTCAATCACCAGGTAGCCAACCCGGAAATGGATGCCCGCGAACGCGACCGCAGTGTCTCATCCTGTGAGGATAACCTCATCCAGGATGGCCTCCTCCAATGCGGACAAGTCCCCATGGCTGAGCATCACCTGCGGGTATTCCACAGGTTACACGGCCACCTTGACTTTTTTCGCAATCGCTGCGTACGATGTGCGAGCTTCGGTGGACATCGGGGAGGAAGACCTCACTGCTGCTGCTATAGCGGCAGCCGACGTGCATGGTCGCTCCTCCGGACACACCCTCTTGGGGGGTGCAGTGGGTGGCGTCAGCGTGCTGTTGAGGCGTTTGGGGGCTGGTCCCTGTGCCTGGCTCGCCGCGTCTCTACCTGCCATCGCAGTGCCTCAGCTGGAGGTAGTCCCTGCTGAAGGTACCTTAGGTACCATTTGGTCTTATATTATATACATACACAATGACTAAAATTAGTTAATATATAAGCGGAACACTGCAATAGCGATACGGCCGTGAGGTAATGCGTCGCTAATGCCAAAGTTCCACCTAATCTACATGTCCTCTACGCTCGCGCTCAGCCTTGCGCATATCAGTCATGACTGCCGCCGCAAACGCGCTGAACGCCAACAAATTTCCGTCGCTGACCAGCATCAATGTCACGAGGCTGTCCACCTCGATGCTACAGCCGAAATTCCTCTCCAGATCATTTCGAAGCCCAGTGAAGCGTCCGCAGTCTCGACAAAACTGTCTCCACAGAAGGTGCAGAACGGGGTACCCTCATGCCCAAACCGGTGCAAGTATTCTCGGAAGCATCCATGACCACTTAGAAGTTGCGTGGTGTAATAGTTCAGCTGACCATGCCGCCTGTTTTTCCACGCTGGAATGCTCGGGATGAGGCGATGTGTCCAGCGCCCTTTGCTAGACGCATCCCATTGCCTCTGCCAGTTTTCCAGGGTGCGCGTTTTGGCTGAAGTGCGCACTGCCTGCTTTTGGGGAGCGGAAAGTTCCTTGCCGTGCGTTCCCTCGTAGATCTCTGAGGCTTCCCTAGCCAGCTCGGCTATGGGTACTACTCCAGCCAGAACCAGACATGCATCATCCGAGATGGTTCTGAAACCACTACAGACTCTGATCGCTCCAAGGCGGTGGGTGGCTCTCAGTCCGCGGGTGTAGCTATCAAAGCGGCAACCTGGTTGCCATATCGGCGCCGCATACAGCATTGTCGCTCTTATGACGCTGGATAAGAGGAGCCTCTTGAAGTGCTTTGGGCCTCGCGTATTAGGCATGATTCGCGAGATTGCACGATTTGTTAGGGCGGCCTTTTTGCTAGCGTACTCCATGTGCTCTTTAAAACATAGCCTGGTATCCAGCATCACGCCCAGGTATTTACCATTTATGTTAGACACAATGGTAGCTGTCTCCACTGCTTTTCGGGTGCTAATGAGCACTGCCTCCGTTTTTTGGGGTGCTGTCTAGAGGCGGAGAAACATCGATGACAACATCGATGTCATCGATGTTTCCGAAACATCGGTATCATCGATGTTTGGCAGGGCATCATCGATGATTTTTCCTTCTCTAACTGCGGAGTGAACAAAAAAGACGAGAGAATTTGTAAGTACATTCAAAATATAATTTTTATTTATAAATTATTAACATAATGTCAAAAATTTAGTGATTTGTTTCTGGTGTTGGTTGAAGTCGTGGAGGAAATGGATAAATATCTGAAAAGTAAGTTTTAATAATATAAGCAGACCAAAATTTTTAAATTGTATGTACATCTGTGTGCTTGCGTGTTCGCGAAAATAACGTAGGCGCCAAAAATGAAATTTTACAGTAGAAGGTTTTTTATAGTTAATATTAACGTTGATTTGCAGCTTTTGTGTCGCTTTCTTTATAGTTGTTAGGTGGATATCTCAGTTAATATAGTGAATTGGCTTTGCATTTTCACATATTTATTATTTTTTTAGGAACATCAAATTTTGAGGTAAATGTGGAGGAGACAGCCCCAAAAAAGAAGCGGGAGACTTCAGTTGCTTGGGACCATTTCAAAAAAAATGTTGGAAAAACACACGGAATTTGCCACTACTGCGGTAAAGCTATAAAGACGTCTGGTAATACCACAAACCTTATCGACCATCTTAAGCATGTACATCCAGATCGCCTTAAAGATGGAGAAGGCCAAAAGTCAACTGCAATGGACATTTTTGTCGGACGGTCGACGGTGTATTACAGCAATGACTCTCCTCGGAAACTCTCAATCGATCAAAAGGTAATGAATATGATAGCCGTCGATGTCCGACCATTCACTTGTGTAGAAGATGAAGGGTTTACAGAACTAATGACGCATATGGACCCACGCTACAAATTGCCAAGTAGAACACACTTGCGCGATGTAGTTCTTAAAAATCAGTACAAGTCATTGAAATCAAAACTGAGTTCCTTATTGAACAATATAGATTATATGGCATTAACCACAGATCTGTGGACTTCGAAGGCCAATGAGGGGTATATCACGGTGACCTGTCATTTTGTCTCGAATTGCGTTAAACTAGAATCTGCTATTTTAGCAACAAGAGGACTTATAACATCCACCAATCACACCGCACCTAATATTGCCGAAACCGTTAAATCGGTGCTAACAGAGTGGGATGTTGCACATAAGGTAGTTTGTGTCGTCACTGATAATGATTCCACCATGAAGAAGGCATGTGAGCTGCTTCAATATAAGCACTTGCCGTGTGTAGCACACTCAATTAATTTGCTGGTTCAGGACGTTCTTAAACTGCCAACTTTGGATCCTGTTCTTAAAAAATGCAAGCGCATCGTTGAATTTTTTAAAAAAAGTTCTGTCGCAACTGCTAAATTAAAGGAAGCGCAGGGGGGGAAGTCGTATGGACTGCTACAGGAGGTGCCGACTCGCTGGAATAGCGCTTACAAAATGATTGAGCGAATTCTTAAAACAAATGAGCACATTACTGTTGTTTTGATAACTTCTCGCAATGCCCCTTCGCCGCTTTCTGCAGAAGAAATTTATATGTTAAAGAACATAACCGAAATGCTATCGCCTTTTGAGGATGCAACGCTGACTGTTTCGACAAATACAAAAGTGTCAATTTCGATTATAATTCCTGTTATATGCGAACTCCATCATAAAATAAATTGTTTACGGAATAAACTCCAAACACCGGAAAGCAATATTGTTTGGGAATTTATTAAAACTCGATTACATGAGAGATTGGCACATTTTGAAACGCGTACAATTCCACGCATGGCCACCATAATGGATCCCCGCTTTAAGAAGCAAGGTTTTCTCAGCGCATCAAATGCTGAAGAAGGTGCTAAAGCTCTGCAAGATGAACTGCACTCCACACTGTCCACGAATCCGCGACAACAGTCAACACCACAGACACCACCAACACAAGAACCAGCTCGGTTCTCTTTTTTGCAAACAAAAATTCAGAGCAAAATACAGTCTTCCAGGGCAGATGCCATCATCCTGATGCGACAACATTTAGAGAAGGACAACCAGCCCGAAGGATGCGATCCACTTGCGTATTGGGAAGTAAGAATTTATGAATTAATATATTTATTTAGAAAATTAATGAAAAAATTATCTTATTGTAGATGACAACCGATGACGTTTTCAAAAAATTATCTAAAAAGTTCTTATGCGCTCCGGTTTTTAGTACAGCTGGCCAACTAATTTCCGACCGTCGCACAAACCTGACACCTGATGTTGTAGATGAACTTTTGTTCCTAAATAAGAACAGAAAATATACGAAAATAGCATAATTGTTTTGTTAAAAAGTGTTTTTTATTTCAAACATCGATGAAACATCGATGTTTTCCACCATAAAACATCGAAACATCGATGTCCGCCAACATCGATGTTTCTCCACCTCTAGTGCTGTCTGCAGTCCTACTGAAGAGAGCCACTGTATGACTTTCGCGATGGCTAGGTTGCACTTTCCCTCCACTGTCTTGAGTTCCTTGGCGACGACCACTATTGCCACATCGTCAGCAAAGCCCACAAGGTGAACATCATCGGGCATCGATAGACGAAAAACGCCGTCATACATGACATTCCAGTGGAATGTCGGTAGTGGAATGATTCCACAGTAGAGGTCCCAGTACCGACCCTTGTGGCACGCCTCCAGATACTTCGTGCTCCTCTGTCGCCTCGCTGGTACCATACCTCAGGATTCTATCTTTGAAGTAGCTTCTTGTTATCCTCAGTAGGTACTCCGGTACGTTGAGCGCCTCGAGGGCATCCAGGATGCAGCCCCATTTAGCCGTATTGAAGGCATTTTTGACATCTAACGTTGTCACTAGGCAGTACTTCTTAGCGCCGCCTTTTCATCTACATCCGACCAAGGGCGTAACCAGGATCTGAAATAGGGGGGGGCAGAAGTTATTATTTTTTAAATGTTAATATACCTTTTTAATACTTACAAATTTTTATGCTAATAATAGACGTCTAGGGTTTTCTGCAAATTTATTCAATATTTGCTCTTCAATAAGCTGTGTGTTTTCTTTTAAAACTGTTCGATGTACGCTCAACAGACATAGTCCAACCAGTCTTTCTTGTACCATCGTGCTCTTAAGCCACGTTTTGACTCTGCGTAACGTACTGAAGGAACGCTCGACCGTTGCTGTAGTACATGGTAAAGCACATAATATTGTTAATGTGTTTCGAATGGAAGGAAAAAATTCATTTGCCTCTTTGAACAATTCCACAACTTCAATATCCTTTAAATCATTTTCTGGCAAATTCTTTTTTTCCACAGATTGTACCACAGTTCTACCTCATTACTGACATCTAATTCATAATTCTTTTCAAATAATTTTGAATTTTCATAAAGCTTTTCAAGAGAATATTTAAGCATATGCAATGGATGCAGCTGAGTAAGCGCAAAAGCTGGAGTATTTTCACTGGAAAATCTTACTTGCAATGAACAAATTATCAAGGTATGGTATAATTATACAACGACGCCAATATTCAGTATCATTATTTGACGGAGGATTGCTTCTGTGTTTTTGTTGTCTAGCTATACGAGGCAATGATATTTCTATATTTAGTTCATTTGCAATTGTCCGCGCCTTTTCAAGCAAATAATTTGTTATTTCATCTGCATTGGTACGACCGTTTTTGACAAGTTCCAGTATTTTCGCTATGTGCTCACCAACTGCAATCAAATCTATTGCCTTATTTTGCAATACGTTAGCGGTTGGTTCCAATACCGCCGAGTATTTTGCGATTGTCATCAAAGAAACGATAAATCCTGGTCTTGTCACCGTGGAGTGGAGCTGGTATGCAGACTTTCTTGTGGCAGAGTTTCCATCTGTGTGCAATTTTTCTAAGGCTTTGACAATTTCAAGAAAATGTTCAGAAAATTTTCTGATTGCCTTGTACTTCTCCGACCACCTCGTTTCACACAAAGTTTATAACATCCTTGACAGTAGAAATAGTGTTTCTTATTTCTGGAACCTGGTTTAAGTCGTTCACTACAAGATTGAGCTTGTGACTAGATGAATGAACATATTGCGCCCGAGTGTATTTTCTCCTTAAAATGGCTTGAACTCCACCTTCTTTTCCAGACATCGTAGAACAGCCGTCGAAGCCAAATCCAACGCAACATTCTGGTGAGAGGTCATGGTTCATCAAAAACTTATCAATTTCGTCAGCAATGGTTTGAGCATTTTGTGCTGTGAGCTCAACAAACCCAACAAATTCTTATCTTATTTGTCCCTTTTTTTCGTCATAAAAGCGCAAACCGATTGAAAGCTGCTCTTTCCCGGCTATGTCAGCAGTTTCATCTGCCAAAACGGAGTAAGCATTTGCCTTTTTCACTTCAGATATTATTAGTTCTGTTATAACTTCTCCACACATTTTTATTATGTCATTTTGGATTTTTGGTGAAGTGTAGATTGCGTTGCGACTGCATTTCTGTAGATGATCCTTCAAATTCTCGTCGCCAGATTCGATTCTCAAGTTAAGGAGATCTAATAGTACGCCTCCATCCGCCTCTGCTCCCCTGAGTGGCATATCGTGCGTACCACAAAATACAACACATGATATAATGGCTTTTATTATATTTCGATTATGCTCTATGATTTTGGCGTGGCTATTTTGTATTTGCACATCCACAGGCACATCGTCAATAAAAGCTTTCGCTGCAGCTGTGGCGACTATGTGCAGATTTGTTCTAGCATGTTTTTTGCAGTCCTCGTGCATATTTTTAAACTTAGTGAATGGCCGGATCATGAATGATCCCAAAACACCTTTGACCGATCCCGGGACGGGCGGAAACAGAACACAATGCTTGCAAAGAGCACCTTTTAAACGCTTTGAATACACTAGCCACGGCGCATTTTGGTCTAGCCAATCGTAGTTAAATTTCCTTTGCAAAGCTTGTGCATCAGTTTTAAAGTCGTAGCTAACATCTAACCCACAGACGTATCAGAATATCTTTTTTTTTTGTCTACTGATAGTTGGTTAGCTCGTCCAACATAGCGGCCCACGTCATTTATGTGGCAGTCCTCTGAAAAATCAATTTGCTCATTGATCGCAGAAGCTTCCTCTGTTTGCGCCTCTGAAACAGTTGCGGGCGATTGTGGCAAACGAATGCTCACGTTGCCTTCATCACTTCCACTGCTGCTGTCACGACCTTTCTTCCTCTTTACAGAGGAGATGCCTCCAAAATAGTCATTATTAATTTAAATGTTACAATTACTTAGAAAAGCTTACCTTTTTGAAAAAAATTTCTTATGTCCATTATGGTTTACAGAAGATATTCAAAATAATTTAAACTCCACTTCGGAATATCGCGAAAATAATAAATCTAACTAGCTGCGCACTTTTTTCAAAACCACGTTAAAGCAAACCAGAATAAGGCAGTTTCAGTTAGGGATGCAAAAGTTACATCGATGTTCGATACATCGATGTTAAGCCTTAAGTTTATACATGGTCTAATAATTACAAGGTCTGGTCACTGCAAAAAACAGCTGTTTGTGTGACGTCATTTTGTAGAATTGTGTTATTGTTATGATGTGAAATACGTTATTATTGATTTATAAAATGAATAAAAAAATGTTTTATTTCTTAATTTATTGTTAAATTAGCGTATAAGAAGCACAATGTTTGAAAATGATTTGAATAAACATCAGCCGGTATACATACATATTCTACAAAATGACGTCACAAAAACAGCTGTATCATGCAATATGGCAAGCAGTCGTCAGCTGGTAACCAGACCTTGTAATTATTAAACCATGAGTTTATTAAAGCGGTGTCTAGAATATCGATGTACAATTCTTTCGATGTAATTTCACATTAGAAGTTTCGAACATACAAATCTGTTTTTAAAGTGTTGGCATAGCGCGGGTTTAACCATCAATTTTTCCTTCATCAATGTTGCATCCCTAGTGTCAGTGGCGGGTCAGTTTTAAGGTATTGTCAGATAAAATACGTAGATTGCGTTCAGGCAAAGCACACTACTGACAACTATGTTGTTTACATGCAAGTGGCACGTAAAAGCGTTACCAGAAGCTACTCTTTTGAATTGTTCAACTTTTAATTTTGCTGCAGTAGGTACATAAATCAGCTGCTGTTTTACATTAAGCGGCTCACCATTGTTTGCAACTGTTTTTGGCAAGCAGTTTTCATAATGAATGAATGAATAGTTTTTAAATAATCTAAATAATTTAAAACAAATTTTTTTTTTTAATTATTGCTGGGCAGAACGTCTACTGAACATCTTTAATAATGCCGTCTCTTTTCGACGAAGTAAACATGTACTTGCAGAGTTAAATAGATCAAAATTTGATTCGAACTGAAGCTGCCCCCCCCTGCCACTACCTAGTTACGCCCTTGCATCCGGCTATCGCTCCCGAGGCTAGCTCGAGCACCTTGCCGATCGCATCCAGCGTAGATCTCGCTTTGCGGAAGCCATACTGCTGCGGTGAAACTTCACCAGCAGCTGCAATAGCGCCGTCAAGCCGGGTGCAAATCAGGTGCTCCAGTAGCTTACCGACCGTATCGATCAGGCAGATCGGGCGATATGCAGCTGGATCTTCGAGCTGTTTGCCAGGCTTCGGTAGTAGGACCAGGCGCTGAATTTTCCAGCGGTTTGGAAACACTCCGCTTCGTAGGCAGCTGTTGTACATACTCGAGAACACCTCAGGGCGGAGCGCGATTGCCAATTTGAGTGCTCGGTTGGGGATCCCATCTGGGCCAGGCGACTTTCTCGGCTTCAACCTCGATGCAGCGTGGCGAATCTCATCATGTGATGAGCTCAGCTGCAGGAGGAATGCCTGGCACGGGCAGGAGCTCGCCGATATCCTCAGCCATACTGGGAAAGAGATGCCTAATAATCTCTGTCAACGATGCTGGGTCCATGGGGTGGCAGCGGGAAGAGGCGTTAAAGCGTTTAACTACCAACTTGTAGGCATTGCCCCACGGGTCATTTTCCGCTGTATCGCAGAGGTCCAGGAAGCATCTGCGTTTGCTATCTTTAATAAGCTTTTGGAAGCGTCTCCTGCTGGCAAGCAACTCAGCCTGACGTTCCTGAAACACCAGCGATCCTCGAGAGAGCTGATAGCGGCTTCTCGCATAGTTGCAGTCGCTCCGAGCCTCGGCTATCTCCTCGTTTCACCAGTATACTGGGACATGGTGCCTCTGGTATCTTCTGCTCCTGGTCATGCTAGCATCGCACGCACTGCTTAGCATCCGCATCGTTTTTTCAACCACATCTTCGGTGCTATCAGCTGTATCGGGGACCTCAGCAGACTCTAGACAAGCACTTAAAGTCCGCGTGTCAAGCGTCTCGACGCGATACCTAGGCCAATGCTGTGCTGGAGCATTATGGCGATCCGGGCGTACTCCAACGGTGTACCATATGGCGACGTGATCACTTGCATTAAAAGAGTCGTCGATGCTCCAACAGGACGAACTAAAAAGCGAGCTACTGACAAATGTTAAGTCCACGACAGAACCCAGTCCAGCTCTGCTGAACGTGTGCTGCGTTCCGTGGTTTAGGAGCGCCACGTCCAGGAGAGAGAACGCCTCGAGCAACGCCCGTCCCTTGGCATTGGTTTCTGATCTGCTCCACTCCTCTGCCCACGCGTTGAAGTCGCCCGCGATGACGATCGGGTTACAGCTGCCCATAAATTTTTTCACAAATTGCACAACAAGTAAAAGAATTTGGCCGTCAAACTTGTTTTAACTTCAAAGAGCTATTTTTTTAATGCTTAATTAAAAGAAAACAGAAGTGGTTCCATATATATTTTTATTAAACACATCATTCCGAATTTTGTTTAAGAAATGTGGCATTACTGCATTGACAGCAAAAAATGTCAATAAGACTAGGTGGCAGCTTCCGTTTCAATCCGTTCCAAATGACAGAGCGCTTTGCTCTGTGTCACTGTGAAATAGAATTTACATGAAATTCGGGCGGAAGCGTTTTGTGATATATATTATATGTATAATACTAGTAAGTGGCCCGCTTACTTCGCTGCGCGGATAGTTTATATAAATTTTTGCAACAGAAGATATAAAATAAATAAATTAGAAAATATTTCACAAAACATTAAAGCAAAGTATTTAAAATCGACAATTCCACCTATTCCGCACACCCTTACAGTTAGAGTTACCAAATTTGGTGGGAAATTTTGGCATCCCCGAAAAATTGTGGTGCCACGCCCACCCATTCCGCTTCCAGCCCCCCGCGGTTTGAAATCGCCAAGCTAAGTGATGAAGATCCCCAAAAAACTGCATGAAAACTTTGGATGCCACGCCCACCCATACCGCCCTAGCCAACCCGAGCTGCACCAACTTTTCGTTAAAAACGGGAATGCGTGTATGTTTCATTGTTTTTGAGCTAAACGCCCCCAGCACCCTTCCCCAACCTTTTACAAACTTTGAGCTAGAGTCACCAAATTTGATAGGAAGATAGCAAGTGACATCCCAAAAAGATCTGCAGGAATAATTTGGATGCCATGCCCACCCATAACGCGAAAAGCCCCTCTTCCCCCACCTTTAACAAACTTTGAGCTAGTGTCAACAAATTTGGAAGGAAGATAGCTGGTGGCATGCCCATCTGTATCAGAATTTTTGAGGCAGCTTTCACCCCTGCCGCATCCGTACCCCTTCGATTGCGTCCGGCTGCAACGTTTCCACTTGCTTTTTATTGTGGTTTCCTCAGTAGTCCTTATCTAACTATATATAATGTTGCTTCAATTATTAAGTCTAAAGTCGACTTATTGTTATAAACAAAACAAATTAACAACTTAATTTAAAGTAAGTATTATAAATAAATACTTCAAAAAAAGTCAAAAATTGACTTCACTGTACAACGTGTAAGCCACTGGCTGCGTGATCTGAGTTTTATCGTTCTTTCGTTTTGTCTAAGTTAAGCAAGTATGGAAATCCACCCCCACAACATTTCTGGTGTGCCAAATTTTTCTGGACGCACCAAGTTTTGCTTTGTTGTTGTTTTTTTAAATCAAGGACACCAACAAAAAGTAGCAGAGCGGACCCAACAACAGTGATGCCGATTTAGCCCTTTTCCGGACAGATCTGTCCTGTTTTTAACATCAAACATCCCCTATCCGAAAATCTGGCCTTTTTCAGATTTTTTTGATTCATTTATTTCAATATTTTTTTTCAAAGTTTTCTTTAAAAACAGTGTGGCATCCGATCTATTAAAAACAGCGATCTTTTTAAAACGGTGTGGCATCCTTTTTTACATACTTTGTATGTATTTTCGATATCATTTGTAATCTAATGTACAACAAAAGTGAAAAATGAACTTAAATAATGCCGAAAGATTCGTACAAACAAAAATTTGGTGATTGCTGGCTACAGCAGCCAGATTTTAAAGATTGGATAAGCCGCGATGAAGCGGACACCAATAAGGCATACTGCCGATACTGCATATGCAGTCTTAACAGCAAAATAGATCACATTCGCGCGTATATGGCGACAAAAAAACATATGCAAAACGCTTTGTGCCTCGCACAAAAAAGCATAATTTGTTTTAAGCCGGCGGATTGTCCCCAATCTTGTCACCAGGAAGCTGTATTAGCTATGTTTATGTTTATTATCACCTCACGGAATTGTGCAAGCTTCATTTTGATGCTAAAAGTTTAAAATTGCACAAAACAATTTTTGTCCTGTTTTCTGTCCTTTTTTATACTCGATACCGAAGGTAAAGAGTATATTGGGGTTGTGCAATGTCCGTCATGGTGTCTGTCCGTCCGCCTGTATGTTCGCAAGTTTTTTCCACACCCTTTAAGCTAGAGACTTGAAACCTTGCAAATGTCTTTATCTATGGCCGGGACAGATCAAGTTCTAAAATTGGGGTTCTACGCTAACTGGGAGGGCTGGCAAATCGATAAATTCGTTAACTCAAAATCGATAAATCCACTTATTCCGCACACCCTTACAGTTAGAGCTACCAAATTTGGTAGGAAGATAGTTACTGGCATCCCCAAAAAAATTGCATTAAATTTTGGAGCCACGCCCACCCATTCCGCCCCCAGCCTCCCTGCAATTTTAAATCAGAAACGCTTATAACTTCTTCAGTTTTTGAGCTGGAGCAAGCAAATTTTGTGCCAAGATAGGTGATGACGATCCCCAAAAAACTGCATCAAAACTTTGAATGCCATGCCCACCCATACCGCCCTTGTCCACCCCAGCCGCCCCAACTTTTCGTTAAAAACGGGAATGCGTGTACCTTTCATAGTGTTTGAGCAAGAGTCTCAAAATTTTGTAGGAAGATAACTGGTAGCGACCCTCAAATATATTTTGGAGCCAGGCCCTCACATACCGCCCCCAGCCCCCCTTTCCCCTTCCCCAACCTTTTAAAAACTTTAAGCTAGTCACCAACTTAGGTAGGAAGATAGCTGGTGGCATCCCCATCTGCATCAGAACATATTTGCGGCAACTTACACCAATGCCGCATCCGTACCCCTTTGCAATCCTTTTTTTTATGACTTTGCTATGTGACTTTGTGCGATGCGAAGGCGTCACTGCGCATTTGTTTTGTTTTTGTTTTTCGCTCTCGATCAAACCCTCAGCTTGTGCGTCAATCAGGCGCCAGTAGTGGAATGGGTAATGTGTTTTGTGTTTGGAATGGGTAAAAGTGCTCCAAAATGTATGGGAGGTACTCGAAGGAGTTGTCCAAAATAAAATTCCATTCTTAGTGCCCACTTTAAACCTGCATGGAATATCGTGTGAAAATTTCAGCCTTATAGCTCTTTTCGTTTAGAATTTGTACACTACGTGAATCAGGACAAACTCTTTTATATAAATAGATATAAATATTAACGAACGGAACTTTCCGAGCTTATTTCGCCGAAAAATCATTAGTGCTTTCGCTGAAATCCAGCTCTCGAAGCAAATCACTTTCAATGCTCAGGAGAGAAAGATTGTTTCATCGTGGTTCGAAGCCTGTTTTTTAAAATTTTCATTTTTGAAAATGACCGCTCTCCAATGCAATTTGATACCATAAAAATTATTTAAATTCTCAATGCAATTTCAAAGTTTGGGAATGTAACTCTAAAATTTTGATCTTCGAGAATTTTTTTGTGAACGCTGTAGTCCCGGTTGCCCTCCCCTCAACCCGGTCCTGGTGTTGGCCATTGGTAATTCAGTAATATGTACAAAAATTTTTTATACATGTATAGTAGTTTAATATAACATGTTATCCTCTAAAATAATGATCAATCGATTATCCAGACTTTTTACATTAACGTCACACACAATGTAAAATGTCAACAAATAAAGTCACTAATGAATTTCAAAGGAATAATATCTTTTAGTTGTAAGCCATATAATATAAGCAGTAAATTTAATGATACTTGTAACTTATAATAAAAACAATATTTTCCTGCGTGTGGTTATCCATTTGCATAGATTTATTTTAAAGGAATGACGTGGGCGTATCAGTTGCATGCTTCAAATGCTCGCTACAGCACAGCAACAGCTGCCACAACAGCAGCAGTAGCAACTACTGTGAACAACATTTACAACGAATACCGGTTTATGGCACAGCTGATCGATAGACTTCTTCATTCATGAAGCGCCGACTTTTACAAATGCTCGTTTGCTTGCTCTCTGACGCTCTCCAACTCTGTTGGTCTGTAGCATTGGTGTTCTCTTGTACTAAGTCTTTTTTACTCTATCTCTCTTTTTCTTGAAATTGTTACAGCGCTTTATACGTGTAAGAAGGCGCTTGCGCGCAGCTCAGACAGTTGGCGACGTTCACTGCGAGCGCTTAGGCATACGTCGCGTTTCTTTCCGTTCCTAGGTTTGTGTTCACTACCGTTTATCCCGATCGTCCGTCCAACCATTCACACTCATCTCCCTTTCAGCCGAGTAGAACGTAAGCAAATCAAAATGCTGGCGCGTGTGCTAATACATGTGTGAGTGCGCGTGTACGGAAGTGGAATGACAAGTCCACGCGACGTCTTGATACATATATCCTGTAATAATTCGCTCTGTCGTCGTGTTTGCTCTCGTTTAATTAAGAGCTTTAGTAAACACATTTCATTCCGTTTAGTTAATATTTTTATTTATTTTTGTTCAAGTGCTAAGAAAGTTGGATTGGGACACATTATAAAACTAAAAAGTGCTTCAAGCAGGTGCCATACAGTTAATTTATTATTTTGAGTGGATCCGCGCTAGTAGTGTTCCAAAAGAAAAAAAATTGTATGCCAGCCCTCAACAAAATCTTAAAATAAAAATATTTCAGTACAAAAAATGTTGTTGAAAAACTTTTGATATCTGGGAGCAGCAACGACTACAACAACAACATCATAAATAGCAACAGCTGCTGCTGCAAAACAAGTGATTGGATTGTGGATGTTGTTATTCCTGCTGAGTAAGACGCTTAACAAAAAACTTTTTATGTTGCAGAAGTCGCTGCAACAACCACAACTAGAAAAGGAGTGCATGACCTCAACATACAGCTCAGTTGTCGCACTTGCTGTGTGCGTGTGTGTGTGTGTGTGTGTGTGTGTGTGTGTTTGTGTTGCATCAGTACTGGCTTCCTACAAGATCACTTGAATGCATAAAAGTGAAATTTCCGATTGCAGCCTGCACAGTTGTATGTTGTTGTTGTTGCTTTTGTGATTGATGCTGTTGTTAATGTCGCTTTCCATTTTTGCTTGATTATCAACGCATTTTCTTATATTTTAATTCGAAAGTGAATTGCAGATGCAACAGCATTTAAGAGGTCAATAGCAAATTATCAGCACAAAAAACGAAAGCGCAAAACAATAAAAAAACAAACATACAAACGATATTGCACAATTGCAAATTGCAATTGTTAGTTGCCTACATACAAAAGGAACATGGCACCAATTGGACGTCAACAGTTATATTTTTGCCGGGCCGGCATCCTGCTGATCCTCATACTGATGTTAAGATCCCCGCTGGCTTTGGCCAAGTCGCCCTCTGCTTTACAACTGGAAGCTGAGCATAAAAGTGGTAAGCTACCTTTTGACCCCAACCCCTGTGTTAAGTTTACTGCAGACAGCGAAAGTGACACCTTCTCCCTAATTTCCCAATTCCCTTTCCCACCACTTCGAAACCCTCCTAATGAGAATTGTGGCGCATAAAGCTATTATCAAAAGCAATATATGTATGTAGCAGAAACAGCAACACGAAAAACACAGCAACATTAGCGCTGTTTACATGAACCGGTTGCAGGGGCATTATGTAGAGAGAAGATGTGGGTAAAACAGGGGGAAAAGTTTTTACTGCTGATGGCTTTGACTTGTGGCATCGCTTTCACTTTGGCAGCTGCTTTTGTTGCTGTCGGTTGTTGTCTGTTTGGTTTCTTTGGACGAGTGGAGTCCAAACATTTTTTTTTTTTTGTACCCAATACCAAAAGCAAAGAGTACATTGGGTTTGTTCAATTGCCGTAATGCTGTCTGTTCGTCTATCGGTCTGTTTAAACGCTCGTTTCTTGGACACGCGTTAGACTCGAGACTTGAAGCTTTGTCCATGCCAAAGTGTGAATAAGAAAGATGGACAAATCGATAAACTTCGCGGTGCCAATCGATATACCATTTCCGACTTTTAAACAGCTGCAGTCACCAAATGTATTTGTACGAAGGTAGCAGGCAGCTTCCCCCAAGGATCTGCATCAAAAGTTTGGATGCTAATTCCACTCTTGCCGTCCCAAGAGCCCCACCATATAACAACGGGAATGCGTGTATATCACACAGATCTTAAGCTGGAGTCACCAAATTTGTTAAAAAATTGCTGGTGACTTCTCCCGAAAATCCAAACAGCAGTTTTACAGACCACGCCGCACTACATCATAAAAAAAAATAAAAACAGGAAAGCGTACTTATAGATTCTACAGTTTTTAAGTTAGCGTCACCAAAAATGGTTGGACAGCTGGAAACTTCCCCCAACGATCTGCATCAAAAGTTTAAATGCCACGCCATGCGAAAAAATCGAACGTTCCCACATTTTTTGAGCTAGTCACCAAATTTGGTGGCAATGTTGATGGCGGTGTCCCTCAAATCGTGTATCAAACTACCTTTAAACGCAGCGCCCATCCCTGAAGCCCCCTCTACACTCTTTGCAAGCAAACTTCTTAAAACTTTTTTTATGCTGGTATGAGAGTATGGCTGAGTCGGTTTCGTCCGACTGTATCGTTTTCACTTGGTTTTAATAATATAATTTTCGTCTCAAAGCCGCCAGCACATAGTCGAGCTCAACTTTATTGCTAAACATTAATTACGTATCATTTAGATTGTACGTTATTGAAGTTCGTTGTGAACTTGACTGACTGAAAACGAGCGAAAATAAAAGTTGAGCAGTTAAAGGCAGCACACTTATACCCCGATTCCATTAGGCTGCATCTTTCATTAACAGCGAGTCGAAGATGTAGGCGATTCCATTATAAATCCAATTGCATAGTTGCATCTTGATTTAACAGGGTCTGTTAAGTGACAGCTGACTGCTGTATGTATTGGTATTTAAGGCCCCTACGCAGATGACAGTACAGCTCACGTACCGTACTACACACATTGTACGAGCCGTAACGACCAGTTCTAAACAGCGCACATATTGTGACTACTTTCTCTAAATAATTCGGAAATGCAGCAGTTTTTTTAAATTTATCTGAATTTTAAATAATAATTAACGAACAGCGTACGCTACTTTCGTGTTTCTGTACAACAAACGAATTGCTATTGGCGGCTATAAAAAGAAAATCAGGCTGCAAATGCATAAAAAAATAGTAGCATTTTAGTAAACCCATGTTTGATGGGCACAACTGAAATTACCAGAGATTATGATAAACATAACCGAAACCACTCAAAAGACTCAAAGCAAATTCACCTTACAGATCTTTGCCCGGGCAGTACAGGTCGGCTTGAGTTGAAGAATAAAAATGCATATGTTATTTAAATTGTATCATATGAATTAATTTATATATTTTTATTAATTTCTTGTTGTGCAGCATTGACTGCCAAAACAATAAGTATGGCGCTATTGGAGTTCAATTTTGTCAATATGTATGTATGTATAAGCCGGCTCTTGCCCGACATGTTGTTGCACTTTTTACGAGCCGTAAAGATATGCTCAGCATTCATTACTAGCCGTACAACAGCCACACTGTTATTTAACATTTTCATTGTTCAACACTTATTTAAGGCCAGTAACTAATAGCCTATTTCCACTGCTCAGTTATTCACTTAACAGTGAGTTAACAGTAACTGAGGTTCCGTTTGCATGTATTCTCCCATAAGGAATTTACTGAAGTAAAACTGACCGTAAATATTTACTGAGGCATAACTGAAGAGAAACCAGTTCATTTGAACACTTGTTCGATAAAACATCGCGATGTTTCATCGAAAAAGTCACAAAACAGCTGATTGAACGTTGAAAAGGAGAATTATATTTTTAAAATATGTAATTAATATACTTCTTTTTTAGATGTATTTACGAACAAAATACGTAATTTGAGAGCAAGGCATGGAGAACTTGTTTCAGGGTAATGCAGAGAAACTCCCAGGGCGGGAATGTGGGACGTGGATGGAAATTCTCCATGAAAAACGCATCACTATTTTGTGGCACATCCAGCTCCCAAAACTTTTAATGCCTTGGCTATTTACAACATAAATATAGAGATATTATACTGTTTTCAAATATGCTTGCAATTTAATTTTAACTTATAAATGACCACTCAGATGAACGCTTTCGTTTTCTGCTACATATTTGCAATGTTCGTGGCCAATGTTTCTTTAAAATTACATTGCTCCTTCATAATAAGCAAATCAGGTTGTAGAAATAGCATGTATGTCAATCAAACTGACAATAATGCACTACAAATTTGTAATAATGAATTTCGCTCCATGATTAATTCGTAATTTTAGCTATTACAAACCAAAACAAAACAAACCGAACAGCTGATTCATTAACTGAGGTTCAGTTCCAGTGCAATGGAAACAACTTTCGTAACTGACTGTAACAGTAACTGAGCAATGGAAATAGGCTATAAAATACTGCGTACCAGGGTCTCGTAGTACTGTACGGGCGCTGTACGAGACCATTTTTTTTATATGAAGTTTTTACGGTACGAGAGCTGTACTGTCATCTGCGTAGGCCCCTTTAATTGGAAAAAATGAGCTCGAACGTAAACAACATAAGTGAAGCCAAAAAAGCAAAAATTATTGCTTTAATTTGTGCGCAAAATGCAAACATGATTAAATAAGTAATTATTCAATTTAATTTGCAGAAAATTTAACTTACTTTTACAATATTACAAATCTGTTTGAATTTTGTTTGTATGTGTGTTTTTATTGCACTGGATGACAAGCTGTTTTACTCAAATTGGCACTGTTTAAACTCAAATTGGCACTGTTTAAACCAAGTATCGACTACAAATTTCATAGTATCGACTATGTTAAAGTTCTGTTAAGTGCTTTGTAATGTTAACTTCTTGCATTCCCACTTGGTCGGTTTCGAACCAACTGGGAATTCAGCCAACCAACGGGGAATATTTGAATAAGATTCCCATTGTGCATATGTGAATCTAATACAAAAAGATGCAACATCTTCAAATTCCAATTACATAGTTGCATCTTGCTGTAGTGGAATCGGGGTATTAATGTGCTTTGATTCAGTTTTGAGGGGGACGTTACCTACCATCTTTTCATAAAATTTGGTAACTCTAACTATAAGGATGTGGGATATGGATTTGCAGTTATCGATTTTAAAACTTTAACTGATCACCCCATGACAAAGATATTTGCAAAGTTTTAAATATCAAGGGATAAGTGTCGAAAAATACTTAGGTTCACATAGACAGAGGGACAAACACAGCATGACGGACGGTGCACAAAAGCCATATTCTCATCAACTTCGGTATGGGGACATAAAAACACCAAGACGTAAAACAAAAGATAAACAAACATTCATACATGTACACTACATACTTACCAACTGCAAGTGAATACGAATACTTATTCAACGCGGTCCGACAACATTTTCTCAGATGCTGTAACTTACGAAAAAGCCAGCCAATGTTGATGCTTTGAACTGACTTTGCTTCGTATCATCTGCTGAGCAGCCACAATGCACCATTGGCTTCCTCATTTTTGTGTTTATTTTGCCAACTCAATTTTCATTCCCGTTGCCACGTACCTCGCACTTTTCTTTTCGTGTGCATCGTCTGTGTCATTATGTCATGCGGTCTTCAATCTCAGTTGCCGTCGCAGTCCCAGTTTCATTTCCAATCTCACTCTTTGTTGCTGATGATACAACGCAACTACATATTTATGTATGTATGTAAGTATATAATACTAATACTACTGAATTAAATAAATTTTTCAACATTATCCATTTTACAAATTTTTGATTGCAAAACGTTAAAGTTCAAACTTTTGTGTTTTATACTCAGAAGTTTATATACCGCGGGCTTAGTCAGGTAACAAAGCTGTCGAAAGAGCTGCATTTGTTGAAAGCAATCAATTTGCACACCTTAGTGCTGTTTTTCATTTTGTTGCCAATGTTTTTTGGCCATTAATAGAAAATAAAAGCATTTTTACACTCCGTCCGTCAGTCTGTCTGTCCGTCCGTCCGTCAGTCTATATGAACGCATCTTTTTTCGACACCTTCAAGATACTTGAAACTTTTCAAATATCTTAACCGGGACAGATAAAGTGTCAAGATTGGGGTTCTACGATATCTGGGGGGCTGGCAAATCGATAATTCGATAGCTCAAAATCTATCAAACCAACTCTTTTACACATCCTTACAGCTAAAACTACCAAATTTAGTGAGAAGATAGTTACTAGCAATCACCTAAGATCTGCATCACAGTTTTGGAGCCATGCCCACCCATTCCCAGCCCCCAAGATTTACCGGTTTTAATACTGGTATCGAGTATACCGCATACGGTTGTGTCCGACTGCACCGTTTCAACTTGTTTTTATAAAAAAGGTGATGGTAATCGATCAGTATGGTATGTACCTTGTGTTTTGTGTATATGTCTTATACCCCAATTCCACTACAGCAAGATGCAACTATGTAATTGGAATTTGAAGATGTTGCATCTTTTTGTATTAGATTCACATATGCACAATGGGAATCTTATTCAAATATTCCCCGTTGGTTGGCTGCATTCCATTGGTTCGAAAGCGACCAAGTGGGAATGCAAGAAGTTAACATTACAGAGCACTTAACAGAACTTTAACATAGTCGATACTATGTAATTTGTAGTCGATACTTGGTTTAAACAGTGCCAATTTGAGTACAACAGTTTGTCAAAAAATGCAATAAAAACACACAAACAAACAAATTTGTTTTGAGTGGCTTTTCTTTTGGGGCAACCTTGTCTTCCAAGTTGGAATATACATTTTGTAGAGTATTCACAAAGTGCGCTTTTTGCGATTGTTTTAGAAACGCATTTGTTCAGCAGATTACCTCCAAATGAAAAGTTGAAAAATAATTAAAATAAAGAACGATATTTTAAATAAAAAGCCACAAACATTTTGTCACAAACGATCTATATCGCGAGTTATCAATTCAATGCCAAAAAGTGGCAAGTGGTGTACTGCAACTTCTAACAAGTGTTCAACAACAATTTATTTCCCTCAATGTTGTCTTAGAATTCCTCAGCAACACAAAGAACAAAAGAAAAATAATAATATACACTTAAGCAAAAATAAAAATGAATGAAACATAAACTTGATTGCTGTCTTCATCAGTTACTCGCATTCGCTTGCTTCGAATGTGTATGAAATCACTATCATCGCTGGAATATTTTTGAACAATTTACAATTGCTCAACCAGTAAACTTGCTTGTATCTACAAAAAAGGAATTGGTATGAACATATTTCGCCAAAATTAAATCTAGCAAAAAAATACATATGAGTCTATTTATACTCCGTTTATGCCTAATGAATTTTATTGGAATATTTTCTGTTAATGTCTTTTTTGTTTTTTACTAATTTTTATATTTGTATACATATTTGCCAAAAATAATAATGCTGGAATCGTTGCAATCGGACGCAACCGACTGCGGTATACTCGATACCACTTTATCGGCCCCGGCCATATATAAAGATATTCGGAAAGTTTTGGGCACGGACGGGCGGACAGACTGACACCATGACGGCGAAACCCAATATACTGGGCCACTTAAATATACTGTACGTTAGTTCATCTACTACCATCTACTTCCAATTATTAAAAATATTTTATGTTATGTACATATGTTCAAGAGGATATGCTGGAAATTGCGATGAAGCCCCCAACACATACATATGTATGTGGTTCAATAAAGCAATAAGCAAACAATTGAAATTCATTTACACAATAAATTAAATTGAATAGGTGCATGAAATAATACAATTAAAGTAATATGATTTCAAATATAATTCATAACGATATTAAAGCTACGGCTTACAGACCATAACGCAATCGCAATTGACGTTGCCCAAAACGTAGGAAAAAACGGCGTTTGATTCATCGCGCCTCAATTTGAATATCTGTGCTTAAGTCACACATGCTCAATTTATTAATTATGATACTCATACCCATAATTATCATTTTCACGATCGAAATGGGAACTGGGTCGATGACTGTATACGGGTCAGTCTTATAGGCAATAGTGCTATCCATGTGTACTGTAATTAAACATTTGTTTTTACTTTTTGACTCTTATATAATAAGCAATAAAAACAATTTAATGATTTTGTGTACATGACTATATCTGCTCGAAAGTTTATGCTGATCAAGAAACAGCTTTATAGGGCTGGGTAAGCTTTCTTTGCTTTTTTATTATATTATATATTTAACTAGTTTAAAATCTGTCCTTTGACAATAAATAAATTTTAGGACAAAATGTTGAAAATTGGAGTGATAATTTGGTAGAGTGGTTTCTAGTCGTCTACGACCATGTAACAGCGGATTATACAGCACCATATAAATAAAACTCACAATTACAGTGTACATCATAAATGTCATTCTGAAAGAAAAAGAGATGTTAGGAAAAAAATTGGTGTGTTTGTTCAATAGGTAAAAAAAGAGCCACACTTACAAGTTAAAACAAAGTGCATTTTTTTATTGTTGTTATTGTAAGCGTTGTGCTTGTTGTTCTTGGTAATTTGCCATGCAATGGCTTTTAAAATTAAAATGCAGAGTCTTAACCTTTAAAAGCAACAAACTATGTGCCTGTCGGACTGCCGAACCGATCGTAATTACATAGTTTATTTTTGAGCTGTTTTTCGTTTCGTTATTTGTAATGCCAAACAACTTTTTGGCAATTAAGCGATTAAGAAATTGAAACCAAAACCAAAACAAAAACTCAAACCGAAATGGCACCTAAAATTTAAATGAAAAGAAAAGCTGCCAGCCATCAATGGTCGATCTAAAGCTTTTGAAAGGGCATTTAGAAAATGCCACGAATTAAATAGCTTCGCTTAAACGTAACGAAGTAATTCTCAATTTAAAGCATATTTGACGCAGATCTTTGGTGGATCATCAGTACAAATGTGCGAAAAATGTGTGGTTTATCGAATTGCACCTATCAATTATCCAGCACAAGGCAAAGCGCACCAATTGCGACACTTCGACGCAGACCTGGTTCAAAATATTGGTTTTTAATATCGGTTCTATTAGGTTTTTGACAGTTAACTGTTCTTTGTTTGTTTGTACGTGTGATTTTGTTTGCAATTTGTTATACAAGTCTAAATTTGGAAACAAAATTAAGGCCGAGTAATGTCTTCATTTTGGACTCGCTTGCTTGCTGTTTAGGGCCCGTTGGCTATTTGGACACGCACCGTTGGACATTGCAATCAATCACAAAGTTCCATTTTCCATTCGCCTCACACAAACAAACACAGATACATATGTATATACAGAGTCTCAGATGGGATAAACTGTTGAATAGGCGAATGCAAATTGCGTTATAAACATAATGATCAGTTAGGTCACGTTGTAGTCCAAAGAAATCAATTAAGCTACACTTAAAATTACCAACAAGATGGCTTTACTATTGGGCAAGACAACAACCGAAAACCAACAAATATCAGTTTGTTGTGTTTGTTACTTTTGTATGCTACATTTTTCCACTTGGACCAACAGGTACGGTATATACGCATAAGATTAATAATTGCTTTGACAGATTGGCATCTAATGTGCTCAACACTGATTACAATGCGTAAAGGTGTACAATAAACATCATCAATAGATGCTAACCCAATTATATGTAGCTCCCAGAACCAAAAACGTCGTAAAAACAAACTTTATGTAAGGTGACCACGACTACAATAATACAACGACAATGCCATGCAGTACGAGGCATTGGTGAAAAAACGGCGAAAGAATTTATTCTCATTCACCACCCTCGATTTCCAACTAGATTTCTGTCGTGTCAAAAGCTGGTGAATTTAACATTGCTATGTCATTGGAGGGAATCTATTTAACCGCACTGCAATCCTCTTCATCCGTTCAAAAATCTTTTCTCAGAATCAATTCAGTCGTTAACTCTTACCAATTGAAAATGGTCAAACCAGTTAACAATTCCCACTGTATTTTAAAAATTTTTATTAAAAACAAATATTTGTAATAAGTTAGTTTAGAAATAGATATTTCAATTGCATAGACTTTTCAAATAGAATGGATTTGTGGACTCTATTTTGTTGCAATTGCATAACCTTTCGCAGCTACTTTTATATGACTTTAAAAAAAAAAAATCATTTATTTATACTATTAGAGTTTTGACTTTGAAAATACTATATTTGCCTATTAAAAATCAATGAAATTTTGCTGCCTCTTCTGTCATAAAATTATTATTTTGCGCAGCTTATATTGAACTAAATACATGATGTTAACTTCTACCAACGAGCTTAATATTTCAAAAGAGCTTTCTCGTCTCAGACAGGCGCTCTCAGATCATTGCTTTTGATTTGCTTTGTTTTATATTACCCAACACAGTGCTACTTTTTTTCGCCCTTTCTTGCTATTTTTCTTTTCATATGGTAGGTAAGGTTAACCTCATATGGTAAAGAAAATAACAATTTCGTAAGATAGCAGTACAAATTTTGACGAGACTTATTTACGGGTCGTAAAATGCATTAATTTGGATGCGCGCAAGATTTGATTTAAAAATTCTAAGTCAAACCTATGTTGAGGGATTTTTTCCAGCCTCATGCAATTAAATGCGGAGATGGCCGAAGCATCTTGGGCTTAAACTGGCTCGGAATTAAATAAAGATGGTTAGACCTGATATGAATGTGTATATGTACATATATATGAAGTCAAACCTAGATGGTGTGAATGCCGGGGTGGTGTGAACACTGTGTGGTATGAACAAAATATTTGCTTCATTGGCACCTCTACAGTGTGAATCAATAAAAATAAATGTCCTCCAAGAACGCAGTCATAACTTTGTCAGCTGCATGGGATAAGGCTAGCGAGTCAATTATCGCTAAATGTGGGAATATTTTGCTGGATGTTCCAAACGAAGAAGACTATGAAGATGACATACCTTTGAATATATTGCAAAATATATGGAATGATGACAGCGAAGTGCTCATCGATGAAACTGTTGATTTGCTATAAGAGATTGCAAAGGTACCAAGATAAAAACTTCCACTAACTTCAATGAATTTTCTATTACTATTGAATTCTTTTTTAAAGGAAGCATTTTCTGTTCAAGAGATATTGGAATAGAACGCAGATGATGTTCATGATGGGACGGGCCGTGGGCACCCGTTGGTAGCCGTGGCTACGGGCTGAAATATTATATTTCCGTTCAACCCGCTTTACCACAAATAAAGTAAGTGAATATATTGGTTAATGTTCTGGTAAATACTTAAAAGTTTCCTTTTTTGTAACTTTGTGTACACATTCGACTTATTTTTTTATCGATCATCTCTATCACAATTGCCATCACTACTTGAAAAATTAACAAAGCAAGAACTACTATGTATGTATGTATATGTCTTACGCTTATAATAAAGAGCCAACAATTCACATATATGCTTTATGGTTCGAAAAACTTAAAAAACATTGCAAAATAGACTTATATGATTCCAATGTAATGGAACAATTAAAGGAGAAAACCTTAAGTTCTTCAGAAAAACGCTTTCAGCCAACTCAAGTTCACTTAGTTAGATTATGTTCAAGCCCTTCTTTTAACCCTCGGATACAGGAACAGGTCCCTAGGGACCTATTGCGTTTTCAAACGCAATTTACTCCTATTTCGGCCAAGACAACACCCCACCATGTATTCCAAGAGAATACAATTCTGCGTCTTTTAAGATATTCCGCGTTCTGATCGGAGCAATGGTTTAGGTTTTATAGGCTTCTAAACACTTTTACCCCTCGGATACAGGAACAGGTCCCTAGGGACCTTGTTTTTATTTTTAAGTTTTTTACTATCAAAAAAAATCGCAAAAATTTTTATTTTTTTTTTTAATTGTTTATTATTGTCTAAAGAAGAAAACTGTATATTTAGAATTTTTTATTTTTTTATTTTTTTATTTTTTTTATTTTTTTACATAGGCCATATAAAAGTCAAAAAATGTACATATAAAACACCTTATTTTCTATTGTTGTTTTTGCTGCTGTTGGTCCACCGAGGCCTGTTCGCAGGTATAACAGCGGTGGAGGAAAAATAAAAAAATAAAAAATTCTAAATAGCTAAAAACTAATTTAAAATTGCTAGAAATATAGCTAATTTTTTAAAGAGTTAAATTGAGAATATGAATTGAAAATAGACGATTTTGGTAAGTAAATAAAATACAATGTTTTTATTTAGTTTATTTTCTTACAACAACAACGATATTTCGTCAATATCAATGACGTTTTCAACAGTATCTTGATATTTTTCGGATTCCGAAATCATCCTCAAATAATTTGCTGGCCGTGTGTAATTAATGCAAAACATCCCACTTCTTTTAAGTCCATATCTGTAAATCAACAAGATTTTTTTGAATTTTAAATCTTAAAATTGAAATTATTAATGTAACCAACCTTATGGCTAAAATAGCATTAAGAGTTTTTAAATTTATTCTGTTCCTTATTTTTATTATTATTTTCACAAGCTGAACTTGGCTAAAAACGCGTTCCACCTCTGCGTTTGACCAAGGCAAGCTCATCATTTTCACAGCAAAGTCTGCTAAGGGGGCGAATGTGTTGATACTTCCAGCATCTCTATACTCAAAAACTTCTGCCAAAACTTTGCAGTATCCTCCGTGTTCTCCCATTTTACAAAATGTATTTTTTCGTTTTGAGTTGTTGTTTTGTTGAGTGAACTTTAAAATAAATCCTATCGGTAGAAAAACTATTGGAGCTATTATTAAAGTGCCAAAAAATATCCGATTGACTTTTTAAAATAGCTAGAATTGTAGCTAATATCATTTCACTAAATGTTATAGCTATCGCAGTTTCAAAATAGCTAGGTCTAGCTATTATGGCAACACTGATGCCCATCTCTAATTCAAACTGCACAGATGTCAATGTAGAGCACCCACCACAAAAACAGTGACGCACGGTCAAACAATTGAATACCAAAATGATCTGTCGCTAAATGAGCTTATGGTTTAAAAGTCTATAAGAGAAAGATCCGTTTTAAGGAAAACTGAACAAAAACAAGTGGAAACGTTGCAGTCGGACGCAACCGACTGCGGTATACTCGATACCTGTATTAAAACCGGTAAAAAGAGGCCTGATTGCAAAGGGGTACGGATGCGGTAGGGGTGTACGCTGCCTCAAAAATTTTCTGATACCAATGGGGATGCCACCAGCTATCATCCTTCCAAATTTGGTGACTCTAGTTAAAAGTTTCTAACAGGTGGCAGCTGGGGGGCGGGGGGCGATATGGGTGGGTGTGGCATCCAAATTTTGTATGCAGATTTTGGGGGTCGTTACCAGTTATCTTTACACCAAATTTGGTGACGATAGCTCAAACACTATGAATGATACACGCACTCCCGTTTTAAACGAAGCGTTGGCAGTATGGGTTGGCGTAGCATCCAAAGTTTTGATGCAGATTTTTGGGGGTCGTCGTCACCTATCTTTTCAATACCAGCAACATGAAAATCTTTTCAATCTTTGAAAAATCTAAATTTTTATTGAAAAAATGCACGCAACTATTTGCAACGTGTCAATGAGAGCTGCACTACTCAGCAACTTTCAAAAGAGGAACAAGTAAGTTGCATTTAATTAGTTGCACCGTGTAAAACAGGACTTATAATAAATGACTTGCACTAAGGGCCAGTTTCTCAATGTCTGGTTAGCTAAACTAACAGATGGTTAGCTTAACTATCTGATGGTTAGTCAAAATTGAGTTTCTCAATGTCTGGTTAGGGTTGTTCGTAATAAAAACTAACATGAGGCCTGAGTGCCGGTTAAAATTTGTTCTCTCGTTAAGTGCCGATATAAATATCGTTTAATCATCGTTAGGCAAACAGCTGACTGTGGCTGACACTTGCATTGTTTACAATTTATTATTCAAGCAAAATGGCATCGGATCAAAGAGTTTTTGACATCCACGCAATTGAAACACAATATGAAGAAATGGAGCAGCGCGTGAATAGTTCTAGATATTTTAGACAAAGGGTGAATTATTTCACTGAGTTGGATGAAGCCAAATTTGTGCAAAGATTCAGGGTGGCTGATACTTGGATCATGCCAGCAATTTTTTGAGAAATTTGCGTCACTCCGCTATTGCTGGCTACGCCACCGCCAGTGCGATATGTTTCCCGCTTTTCATCGGCGTATTCCTTGCGCGATTTTCTTTTTAAATTGTCGTATTTGTATTTTAAGGCCTTCCAGGAACGACTTACTCCAGCTTGAGCACCGAACTGAACGGCCAGTTTTTGCCAGGCTTCGTCTTTTTGCTTCCAAGTCACAATATCGCTCCTTTTGTTTTCCAGAATACTTTGTTGTGACTCCACAAGGTCAACAAGTATGTGCTCCTCAGCAACTGAAAAGTTTTTTCCTCGTGCCCGCTTTCTTTTCTCAGCTGAGCTCATTAAACTTGTTTTTTTTATCATTTCCATTTTTTTAAATGTTATTTTTCAGTTGGAAGAAGAATTTGGCAGTCACAAAACAAAAAATACCAAACAAAAACAGCTGTTTTGCTCGAAAAGGGCTCGATCAGGGTGGCAGCACCATCAATGCGATAGTATCATATCGATTTAACTTAACCATACATTGAGAAAACCAAATTGGCTTAACGCGAGCGTTAAATTTATCTGGTCGTTAGCTAATTCTTAATTTAACCAGACATTGAGAAACTGGCCCTAAGACAGTTTACGTTTCGACTTGTTTGTTTATGGAGCGGCATACGCTACAAATGCTCGGTCCAATGTCTCCCATATCTTTGGTCGTGCATTGCATTTGGATACAGTTCGCTAACCTTCACCTTGTTGGTCAAAAGCTGCCAAAAAGAAACATTAGACAGCAACAAAAACAAACCGTTTGAGTTTTTAGCACTGTACTCGAACGTGCCATGGCTCCACTTCCAGGTTGTATTTCCATGTATGTGTAGCTGGCCAGCTTTTGGGCTTAGATTTGGCCAAGAAACGTGTTTGAGGGCCGCTGCTGACTCAGCTTAAAAACGTGCTTATTCGACCAGACCCAGATAGAGCTGTATGTCAAAGAGCGATCACGAGACATACTACATGCAGCGCGCTTTAAAGCTTGCACATAGACAAATAAATACATGTATAAAATTAAATTTGCAAAGCTTCAAATCTGCAGCTTATAACTACGGTCGGTATGAAAAAAAACTTAAGTGTGTACCGCACACACTTTCTCTAAAAGTAATACTTCTTATGGGTTTAATAACCTAGAATTGTTATATATATATTTTTTTTTTGTATATTTACAATATATAAAGCATTTAATATTTTTATACACAGAGAAAAAAAATCCGTTCTCGCTAGTGCAAAATCAAGAACATCCGTTTATGAAACCCAGCCATGGATTTTTTAAGACCGCCAATCTTGCTTTAAGAACGAAATGTTCTCGAAATTGTTCTTACTATGATAACATTGGTTCTTAAATTAAGAACAATTTGTTTTTGAATTTTATCTAGTAAGTATTATTTAGTGTTTTAAAAAAAAATTTAAGGTTGAATCACAGCTAAGCTAATAATAGTTAATAACTTTACTTTTAATATGCTAGAAAAATATTATAATAATCATTTAAATTAATTTGTTAACTCTTACCGATTCCGAAAAGCCATTACCTTTGCCGCGACTCGAACCTGAGACCTCACGATTAACACTCGGGCGCCTTAACCATTGCGCTGTTGCCGAACATGCTTCGTGAGCAGTTAAGTATAATGTTAACCAATCAAACTTCGGTTCGGCTTCGGGTGGTAAATGCGTTCATATTTTATGAACAGTGTTCTTAATTTGGTACAAATAGAACGAAATTGGTTCCATTTGTATCAAATCAAGAACCAATGTTCTTATACATAATAGACCAATATCAACAAACGGTTCTTAAATCAAGAACGTTTGTTCATAGTTCAAGAACAAAATCAAAATTAAGAACATGTTTTAAGAACGCCGTTCGTTTTTTAATACCAAAATATCATGAACGAAAACTCTAAAAAATTAAGAACATTTGTTCTTATTTGTTTTTTTCTCAGTGTAGCTTTCATATAAAATGTAGCATGCGTTTTTCTTAATATAAGAGAATATTGGGTTTGTGCAAGCTCCGTCTGTACGTGCGCAACTTTTTTCGACACCCGTAAAGCTAGTATGAAGCGTAAAGCTTTATCTTTGGCCGGGACAGATAAAGTGTCAAGATTGGGGTTCTACGATAACTGGGGGGCTGGCAAATCGATAAGTTCGATAACTCGAAATCGATAAATCCACCTCTTACGCAAATCCTTACAGCTATAACTACCAAATTTTGTGAGAAAATAGCTACGAGCACCCCCCAAAAAACTGTGTCACGCCCACCCGTCCCGCCTCCAATACCCCCGCAGATTAAAATGAGAAACGCCTATAACTTCGACAGTTTTTGAGCTAGAGCCACCAAATTTGGTGCCAAGAAAGGAGATGACAACTCCCAAAATACTGCATGAAAACTTTTAATGCCACGCCCACTCATACCGGTCTGGCCGCCTCCAACCGCCCCAACGCTTCGTTAAAACCGGGAATGCGTATATATTTCATAGTGTTTGAGCTAGAGTCTACAAATTTGGTATGAAGACAACTGGTAACGATCTTAAAGATCTGCATCAAACATTTGGATATTACGCCCACCCATACCGCCCCCCGCCCCACCTTTTACAAACCTTGAGCTAGAGTCTCCAAGTTTGGTTGGAAGATAGCAATTGACATCCCACAAAGGTTTGCAGAAACATTTTGGATGCCACGCCCACCCATACGCATACCACCCCCAGCCCTCCTTTCCACACCTTTTACAATCTTTGAGCTAGAGTCACCAGATTTGGAAGGAAGATAGCTGGTGGCATCCCCATCTGCAGCAAAAAATCAATTTTTACCGGTTCTAGTACAGGTATCGAGTATATCGCAGTCGGTTGCGTCTGACTGCAGCGATTCCACTTGTTATTATTATTTCTTTGCATGTTTTTACAACTTTTTCCAAAACGCAAAAAATAAACAAGTTAAATCGTTGCAGTCGAACGCAACCGACTGGGGTATACTCGATAACTGTATAATGACGAGTACGTCCATGCGTTTGATGCACATCTTGAGGAACATTGCCAGCTTAATTATAACATAATTCTGTAACTCTAGCGTAAAATCTGTAAGAGATATGAAAATTTCCGACTTAAAAGGTGGGTGGGCTTTGAATTCAAATTTTTGATGCCAATTTTTCGGGGAAGTAGCAAACTATCTTCCCACCAAAAAAATATGTGTGCTTTATCGATTGTCACCTGGAGGTGTATCGTTTTCTATCAATTTTCTAGCCCTTCAGTGGGCGTAGACATGACGCAGACATGGATCAAAATATTTATTAAAGCTTCAAGTCTTTAACTGGAAGGGTGTCCAAGAAACGCGTGTTCATACTAGAGAGCTGCATGAATGGCAAAAAAACGGCATTCGAATATACAATGTGTAAAATGAATTGAACGGAATAGAATACTTCTACAAAATTGTATGAGTAAACGTGGTGCTCTGGCAACGTACACAGTCGCACAACATTCAAACGTCAGGCCACGGATCAAATTAATGAAAATATACAGTTATATTCGAGTAGTACTGAATGTATTCGAGTATGAAGTCTGCTATGTATGTTTGTGTTTATTTTTTTGTCTGCTAATATGTATGTGCATATGCCGTTAGGTCACTTTTATGACCCTGTGCCCGAGTTGCTTGTGCGTCAGTCTGGTGACGACACGCATGTACTTTGTTCTTGTGTGCTCGCTCGCGATCAGGTGCCGTTAGGTCATAAATCGATTGTCAGCGCCGCGAAAATATCACCAAAAATGTGTGCACTGAGCGAAGTGATATATGCACAAAAATAAGAAATTTCAATTTGGCAGGGCATTTGCCTATGCACGCATTCTCTAAGAAGCAGGTATATATTTTTTTATAAGTGCACACACAGAACCCTTTTTTTATGACCCTATGCCCGAGCTGCTTGTGCGGCCCGCTGACGAGGCAGCTTGTGCGTCGGTCTGGCGCCGTGCATTCATATATACGTAATTTCTCTAGGCCCACGAAATGAATGGATTCATTACAAATCAATGGACTCAGTCTACGCCTGAGTATGTATTCAAATTCAATGTCATGAATTATGATGTATTTTAGTATCGACACATACTACTCTTGATATTCACTCATACTATGTTTTGTCAGCCACTCATTCTACTATATTATACTCGAATACATTCTATTAAATTACAGTTGTGAATGGACTCATGCAGCTCTCTAGTTCATACCGACGACAAGACGGACAGACAGCATGATGTATACAACTCAATATATGTACTCTTCTCCTTTGGTATCGAGTATAAAACATGCTCAGATTTAATATGCATAAAAAATTATTCTCAAAATTAAAGGAAGTTCTTAGCATTATAAAGTAAATACTCACTTGACAAAATTTCAAAGCTAGATATTTGTTTTTTGGTCTGTAAGAAAAGGTTGTTTGGTGGTGCTATTATTATTTTCGTTGCTGGATGTATGTACATACAGATAATACCACCATATCATATTGATTCTATTTTAGCCCTAGAACGGTTTTTTTTATACTCGATACCGAAGGTAAAGAGTATATTGGGTTTGTGCAATGTCCGTCATGGTGTCTGTCCGTCTGTCCGTCTGTCCGTCTGTCCGTCTGTATGAACGCAACTTTTTTCCACACCCTTCAAGCTAGAGACTTGAAACTTTGCAAATGTCTTTATCTATGGCCGGGACAGATAAAGTGTCAAGATTGGGGTTATACGATAACTGGGAGGCTGGCAAATCGATAAATTCGATAACTCAAAATCGATAAATCCACCGTTTCCGCACACCCTTACAGTTAGAGCTACCAAATTTGGTAGGAAGATAGCTATTGGCATCCCCGAAAAAATTGCATCAAAAATTTTGGGGCCACGCCCACCCATTCCGCCCCCAGCCCCCCGCAGTTTGAAATCAAAAACGCCTATATCTACCTCAGTTTTTGAGCTACAGCCACCAAATTTTACGCCAAGATAGGTGATGACGATCCCCAAAAAACTGCATCAAAACTTTGGATGCCACGCCCAGCCATACCGCCCTTGCCAACCCCAGCCGCCCCAACTTTTCGTTAAAAACGGGAATGCGTGTATCTTTCATGGTGTTTGAGCTACAGTCTCCAAAATCGGTAGGAAGATAACTGGTCACGATCCCCAAAGATCTGCATTAAAAATTTTGGGGCCACGCCAACCCATTCCGCCCCCAGCCCCCCGCAGTTTGAAATCATAAACGCATATATCAACCTCAGTTTTTGAGATACAGCCACCAAATTTTACGCCAAGATAGGTGATGACGATCCTCAAAAAACTGCATACAAATTTTGGATGCCGCACCCACCCATACCGCCCTTGCCCACCTCAGCCGCCCCAACTTTTCGTTAAAAGCGGGAATGCGTGTATCTTTCATAGTGTTTGAGCTAGAGTCTCCAAACTTGGTAGGAAGATAACTGGTAGTGACCCCCAAAGATATCTTGGCGCCACGCCTACCCCAAGCCCCCCTTCCCCAACTTTTAAAAACTTTGAGCTAGAGCTACCAAATTTGGTAGGAAGATAGCTACTGGCATCCCCAAAAAAATTGCATCAAAAATTTGGATGCCACGCCCACCCATTCCGCCCCCAGCCCCCCCGCAGTTTGAAATCAGAAACGCCTATATCTACCTCAGTTTTTGAGCTACAGCCACCAAATTTTACGCCAAGATAGGTGATGACGATCCTCAAAAAACTGCATACAAATTTTGGATGCCGCAACCACCCATACCGCCCTTGCCCACCTCAGCCGCCCCAACTTTTCGTTAAAAACGGGAATGCGTGTATCTTTCATAGTGTTTGAGCTAGAGTCTCCAAACTTGGTAGGAAGATAACTGGTAGTGACCCCCAAAGATATCTTGGCGCCACGCCTGCCCCAAGCCCCCCTTCCCCAACTTTTAAAAACTTCGAGCTAGATTCACCAAATTTGGTAGGAAGATTGCAATTGGCATTCCACAAAGATCTGCATCAAAATTTTGGATGCCACGCCCACCCAAAACGCCCCCAGCCCCCTTCCCCTTCACTTAACAAACTTTGAGCTAGAGCCACCAAATTTAGCAGGAAGATAGCTGGTGGTATCCCCATCTGTATCAGACAATTTTTGATGCAGCGTACACCCCGGCTGCATCTGTACCCCTTTGCAATCAGGCCTCTTTTTACCGGTTTTAATACTGGTATCGAGTATATCGCAGTCGGTTGCGTCCGACTGCAACGTTTCCACTTGTTTTCAAATTTGCATTTATAACAAATAATTAAGAAGGTTCACTCCAATTTAGGAGTGCAAGGCTTTATACATACATATGTATGTATTTAGGTGGGTAGCATTTCCGACTTTATGATTAATAATAAAGAAGCCTTCAAAATAATTAATTTAGATTATGAATATCATCAATCAATCAGAGTCAACTTGGGACGGCTTCACATGCTTGAAAGGCAGTGGTGGCCAAGCAAAATATAAGTGTTTCCCAAAGTGGGCTAATAACGGAGCATACACCAACACAATTGAAAAAAAAAACGAACACAAAACATCCAAATTTTTATTTTAAACTATCTGTACCATGTTTCCAATGACGACACTTGGAGGAAGACTGTAATCATTATAACTGTCATAATGGTATGCACCAATATTTAAATCAGCGTGCAGTGTTCGTCTTGATCGAGCGGTGGTTATTCGAGCATTTTGCAGCCTTCTTTCCTCTTCTTTAGTTGTCTCAGACCAACGGGCCTGAGTAGAACGTATTCAATCAGTTTCTAACCGCACTTCTTGTTGTTCAGATGATTCAGACGAACGGGTCTCTGCGCCATGTACTCGAAGATTTTAAAGCCTTAATGCTCGATGCTCGTCTGATTCTGAGGCTCCTAATGCTCAATTCTTACGTTTTTGAGGTGTAGATTGGCCAATTGGTTGTCGCTTTGGAGGCATAACTGTACGGGAACGACGTGATAAATGCGTTTAAATTTATTAGATGTTAATCAGCAATCCGAATCTCACAATGTATCCAATCCAATTGAACCGGCGGTTCACACACGGATGGAAATGTTAATATTGACGGTGAACACCAATTCGCTAAGGAAAATTTTAAGTGAACAAAAATCATTGTTCGAGAATTGTTGAAATCGATTTCAATTCCACTCACGAGTAACTGGCTAGAGTGAAGGTGAGAATTTCTAGCTACACTTTCCGTTAAACTTCTGTGCATTCTCGACATATTTCTCGTAGAGTTCTTAACAATCTTTCTACTTTACTCTAATTTTTGTAGCAAGTAAATTTTTATACTCGATACCGAAGGAAAAGAGTACATTGGGTTTGTGAAATGTCTGTAAGACTTACTCAATTTGGAAGGAAGATAGCTTCTGGCATCCCCCAAAAACTGCATTCAAAACGTCTATTAACTATAACGGCAATGCGTGCATCTTTCACAGTTTTTAAGCTAGACTCACAAAATTTGGGGGCAATAGTGTATACCGAGTATCGAGTATACCGCAGTCGGCCCAATTCCATATATTTATCAAAATTAACTTAACTCGGAATGAAATGCACAAAACTATTCGAAAAACGCTCTGTTCGATGGGAGCCAGACATGAATTTCACAATTTACATATGTAAATACTTACATATGTCACCCACAACTCGAAACGTCATCATTTGTTCGCTGTTTTCGTTTCAATTCAAATCAGCATTAACTGTCACGGCAATATTACAGTAGAATCCGGTTATAACGACTAAGCTTATAGCGTCCGTCCGGTTATTGCGACTCACTGGTTGGTTTCAGACAAACTTAAACTTATACAAACTCCTTTTCGGTCAGAGAGTCTTCCGGGTATAACGACGGTCCCTTAAAAGTCGCTCATTCACAACTACTTTGCTCAAGATTATCACATGATCAAATGCATAGTTTATAATTCTATACAGCACATACAGCCAAACATTAATTTTTATACATAAGTACTATATACAATAGTTGGAACATGCACAACCTTTCTTTTGTAATTTTGTGACCGAGCTTTGAGCTTCATGCATGCACACACAGCGTTTATTTTGTTTTCGTCATAATCTGGTGGTTGTGCGTCTAGCTGAGCTCGCTCGTGATCAGACCCTCAGCTTGTGCGTCAGTCTGTTGCCAATTACAAAAAATAACAGATTGAGCCCGGAAAGGTTTGTTAGCCACGGTAACTATAAGCTTCACAGTGTAAAGCAAGCATGCTCGTTACTCTCAGTTCTCCGTTGTTGTTGCATTCGTAAACTATAAGCCCTATGCAAAAAAAACAATGACAGTAAAAACACATTTTTTGCACCAACAGTTGTTTTTTGTGAATTTTGCTTAATCTACGATCTTCGCTGTACAATTTGTTGTTGCGACTGCCGGCGTCAGTGAAATTTGTTGTTGGTTTGGTCTCAAATAAGCACTTAAAAAAATCGTTGTGTGTTTAATTTGCCGACAACATGTGCGAGGGTTCGGAAAGTGCTTTCTTTGCACAAAACTATATGAATCAAGGGCAATGACTACATTGATTTCAAATATTTGAGTCAATCAGACGTTTAAAAAATAACAAATATTTTGACCGTTATCAAACGAAGAACTTGCTTCAGTATATACATATATGAAAATGCATCTGTAAGTTTTTTCAGTGTACAAGTGGAAAAATAATACCTTTATAGTACCTTTGTATTTTTCTTTATTTGTGTATGGTTTTGTTCCGTCATAAGCGCACTTTGGGCATCCAGAGTGTAAATCATTCGCGCCATTGCAAACTGCAAGCAAATGATTGATCGACTAACTGACTGACAATGCAGACTTATGTATGTAATGTGGTTCATAGTAATTGCTTCTACAATATTTATATACATATCTATGTATAGCAAACATATGTTATACGTAATGCATATTATATATGTATTTTGCCAACATAATCGACTCGGCACTCAGTAAAGCGCGCAGCTAAGGTGGAATCAATGACTGCACAACGATCATGACGACAGTCAGACACACAGACAAACAGACGAGAGCGGCTTGAGATAGTCAGTCATGAGAGAAGAAAGAACAAAGTAAAATTGCGAATGCTTCAGTAACAAAATGAAACTAACTAGCGCATCCTTGGCCAATTAACATTATATTCATTTATGTTTTAAGTTTGGCACCATTTATATGTATGTACGTATATTAAGCTTTAAGCTGCGGGAGAATATCAAAGGGCATATGCCAATAAACACCTCTAACATTCCCCGTGCCCAACCACTTCAAAGCACTTAATTTCACGACAAAGACAAAGGTTAAAACATTAATTAGACATAACAATGGGGAAAAATCAAGATAATCTATGTACATATGTATTCAAAAGGCAATGTATGTGGCCTTGATTCTTATAGACTCTGAAACCGCTTAACCGATTTTGATGAAATTTTGTTGTGATCACGGGAGTATTCTAGGCAAAATAAAAAATTAAAAATGTTCCATGCCAACCATTTACGCCCACTTTGTCTTATCTGACATCATTACCTCACAAATATTTAAACAGTCAAGAAATTTTCTTATTACATCGTATTTTTTAAATGTGAATTGTGTAAATTGATCGAAGAGCCTCCAAGCAAATCAATTATTGGGAAAATAACATCGAAAGCAAGAAAACATAGAGAACGTTTAAGAGGTGAATCAAATGAACGAAGAGCATGTCGATTTCAAACACAACGCGTCAGAAACTCTACTTCAAATGATGCACAAACAAGCGAGCAAAGAGAATCTCGCCTGCAAAACAAACGCGTCAGAGCATCAACTTTAAGAAATGCAGAAACAAGCGAACAACGTATGAAACGACTTGACACCAATCGAGTAAGTCTGGTTAACTCAAGGGAAATAAGTGGAAACGTTGCAGTCGGACGCAACCGACTGCGGTATACTCGTTACCTGTATTAAAACCGGTAAAAAGAGGCCCGATTGCAAAGGGGTACGGATGCGGCAGAGGTGTACGCTGCCTCAAAAATTTTCTGATGCAGATGGGGATGCCACCAGCAATCTTCCCTCCAAATTTTGTGACACTAGCTCAAAGTTTGTAAAAGGAAGGGGAAGGGGGGTTGGGGCGGTATAATTTAGGTGAGAGTAGCATCCAAATGTTTGATGCAGATCATTGTGGGACGTCAATTGCTATTTTCCTACCGAATTTGGTGACTAGCTCAAAATTTATACTAAGTGTAAGCAGATCCCCCTGGGGGCGGTATGGGGTAGCGTGGCATCTTGGCATTTTTGATGCAGATCTTTGGGAATCTTTACTAGTTATCTTCATAAAAAATTTTGTGACTCTAGCTTAAACACTATGATAGATGCATGCATTCCCGTTTTTAACGAAGCATTGGGGCGGTTGGAGGCGGCTAGGGCGGTATGGGTAAGCTATCTTTGATCAAATTTGGTAGCTCTAACTGTAAGAAATATAAGGATTTATCGATTTTGAGTTATCGAATTTATTTCCAGCCACCCAGTTATCATAGAACCTTAATCTTGAGACTTTATCTGTCCCGGCCATATATAAGCCCATTTGGTAATTTCAAGTCTCTAGTTAAGGTTGTAGAGAAAAGTTTGGTTCATCCAGACGGACGGACAGACAAGCCCAATATGCTCTTTACAATCGGCAACGATTATAAAAATGAATTGATTTGGCGGCATCATCACGACGATGTTGCCATTGGAGCGATGAATAAAATATGTGTGCATTGTGGAGGTTCAAAGTTTGCAAAGGAATCACCAGGAATGTGTTGTTTAAACGGTAAAGTAGTTTTGCCCCAGTTGACTGAACCACCTGACCCGCTTTTAAGTTATCTTAATGGAACCCCTCCAATTTCAAAGAAATTCCTGGAAAACATACGAAAATAAAACTTTTCCTTTCAAATTACGTCTTTGTATTATTATTTCTACTATAAACAGCATTATATGTTTCGAATATCAAAATCTCAAGTTGCTCATTTCATTAAAAACTGAAACTCGCGGTCATTTAACTGCTGGGGATACCTGCTTATAAAATATTTCACTGACAAACTAGGGACTGAAAAACACAAAATAATACTAATAAACGAAATCGCCAATTGTTCTACTTTTGATCGATATCTTTAGCTTTGAAGTTTGCCTAATCGTGTGTAGCTGAACTACACAACAATTTTATTTCCCGATTCGTGTCAGTGTTACTTCTGCTTATAATGAAACAGGCCCACCTTAGGCTTCCCCCACAATTTGAATAATATTATGCACGGAGCACGCAACCAATTGGATAATATATAATAATAATAATAATAATAATATATAATATATATTATTATGAATTATAAAAAATAGTTATGAAAAAAAACCACAAACGTTTCTTTTTTAATCAACTTGTAATTAAGAATCTGATTAAACAGTTAATGATCATGCTTTTAGAAATTAGGATAACGGTTTTATAGTCAATTTTAAATCACAACCGCTATTCGGGACGAATGGTCAGATGGGGTAACAACGCAAATCGAGCATGAGATCCTTAATCGTGATAAGTTAGCGAACGAGGGCTGCGCTCAGTCAGAGCGCGAGCGACAATCGAGTTTGAGCGAAAAGACGTGCGACGCACGAAAATTAAAAGTGCACAGAAAGGGAAAAGGAAGTATAGTTAACCAGCAGACACGCGCCATTCCACATTAAATTATAAAATCCCGTCTATCTCTCCACTATCATTAACATCAATAACACTGGTCAACACAACATTTTACCTAGACCTTTAAGTATTTAATTTCGATTCTTTAGTTCGTGAACAGACAAAAAAATGTATAGCATGAAAAAGTTTCCTTTTTTTAGGAAACCAATTGGACGATATTTTTCGAAATGCGTGGTTTTAATTATCAATTAAAGATGAAACCTTTAAATGTTTTAACCATTTTAATTATTTTTATTAAGTTTTCCTATCAAAATAAGTAAAAAAAAACTTTTTTTTTTATGTTCGTAAATACTTTCTCTCTATAAGCCCCAAATATTGTATTTTTACTTTAAATAAATATAATATAATAATATATAATAATAATAATATAATATATAATAAATGTAAGTAAATTTTTATTACCAAAACAAGGTATTTTCTTATCGTTTTTGCTTATAACCAACCAGATACTCATAATCAAAACTTTATGAAGAAAAACAAAAATTTTTTTTTTGTTGATCGGTGTATAGTCGTTTTCATCAATGATAGATTATTGAAACTCTTCATAAAACCTCAGTAGTAGGAGATTATAAGTTCTAAGCTACAAATGAGCCCACCTTTTATTTAGCATTTTCAATTTAATGATCCCTATTATACTTTATGACACTTTTCCATTAGCGTGACCCTTTTTAATAAGGTTTCAAGATAAGAGCCAAGGAAGACCACCTACAAATAGGTCAATATCAAAAGGGCACCACTCGTGAAAATCAGTGATCAAAGAATCAGCATTAGGCTGACCGCACACCGGAGCCAACAAAACGTTTTTTGTCGGTCTTTGTTGGTCCGAAAAAACCAAATTTTTTAAATATATTTTTGTCTGAGACCGACATAATTCCAGCCAACAGCATTCGACAAAATAAAAACATTTGTTGGCCTATGTTGGTCAATGTTGGTCTTTGTTTTGTTTGTTGGATTCAGTGTGCGCGGCTCCATAAGCAAGCGTGTAATGTGGGTCACGAAAATTTGTATAAAATGTTGGTTGCGTTTGGTGTGTGGCCTGTATGAAACTCTATATAAAACCGGCTTTCGACAAAGATCGCCCCGACAAATTTTATGTTTTTTTGTTTGTCGGTCTTGGTGTTCGACTCGACATCAAAAAATGTCGACCAACGTTTTGATGGCTCTGGTGTGCGGATACCCTTAGCCTTAAACTTGTTAGAACCAAGTGTGCGCATGTTTTGAGTACGTTGCCTTGCACACCTCCAAACAGATCATAAACAATGGTCATAAACATTTATGGAGGGGCCGCATTGTTATGGACCGCAATATTCGTGAGAGTTATCTCGAATTTGCTTTCTTACCAGCTGCAGCAATATCAATACATAGGTTATTAACAAGAGTAATGAGACTTCAGGATTAAGCTTTTTTAAGTGTTGAATGGTGAAAGCTATCCTCCTTATATTAATATAATAAAACGCGCCCCTTATGCCATCCCATACATAATCTCAACAAATTTTTTTTTGTGCGTACATTCGATTATTGGTCAATTGCTAAGAAAATATTAAATTGTGCATTGACTTCTATTACTTTTTTAAAGATTATAAGATTACCTTTTTAATAAGCCAATGATAATTTTATAAGTTGGTTATTTTGTTAATAAATGTTTATCTTATGGGTGTATTCTAATTTTTTTTATACCTTATTGCATTAGGCTAATTTTTAGATTTACACATACACCGAACATTAAGATTAAAGCCGCATACTTAAAGCCGGTATAAGGACGTTCGTATAAGCAGTATTATAAAATATGTTTAAATAAAATAATTTAGATCTTAATATTTATACTTCATCGTTTATTGAGATTATTTTTGAAGTTATACTTCTATATCGAGGGTTTTATATGGGGGTAAAAATTTACAGAACGACATACCAAAGAAACGACAGAAAACAGAACGACATACCAAAGAAACGACAGAAAATTATCGACATGCCAAAGCATAAACACAAAACAAAAATACAATACTACAATACAATACGTGTTTATAAATATGTGAGCGCGATGGAGAGATATACGTGAAAATATAGCACAAAGCATAAACACAAAACACAAATACAATAGAGCGCGATAGCACGATATATGTGAAAATATTTCATATTGCTAATTCCTTTTTCTATAGAAACGGTACTGCCATACGCATAAATACGCACAGACACACACAAACACTTACAAACAAACATAACGAACTTCTTTAATAAGTGAATGATGGTGTGGGATACCCTACCTAGTTCATTTGCTATATTGATTAATTAATTAATATTATTAAACTATTTTTAGTAATTTCTCAATTGTTTGCTAAGCGCCAACTTATTCTTATTAAGTATGCAATTATTGCATATATATAATATCCACAGTAGCACTTATATAATATTAGGGTACATAAGATTCTTCATTCGTCAGTTCATTTTCTTATTACAGAAGTCCGCTATGTTTGTCTGTAAGTGTGTGTGTGTGTTGTGTCTGTGCATTCACGAAGAAGCAAAACAGAATTGCCTTGGACGAATGATGTTTCTGCATACCCTAACAAGCTTATTTGCTATATTTATCAATTAATCAATTAATATTATTAAACTATTTTAGTAGTTTCGCAATTGTTTGCTAAGCGCCAACTTATACTAATAAAAGTATGCATTTATAGCAAATATATTATTGAAGTACACGTCCTCAATAACACTTATAATTTATTAGGGTATTCAACAGTCATCATTCTCTTTGCTTAACAGCTGCATGCCCGGGCTGGGGCGCTCTGCCGCTGCACAAAGCACTAATACCATCATACTTATTTTGAGCAGAGAAAAAATTTTTACAACAAACACATACTATTTGCTATACTAACGCTTAACGCTTTTTTTGAAAGCGTCGACGCTGATCATGTGTGATCTAACGCGGTGTGAGGTTTGCATGTATTGTACCGAGATAGTTGCGCTACCCGCGCCTATAGATGTTAACACATCAATAAAGTTCAATTAAAGTACTTGACAGCACTACTATACAAACGGCCGACAAGTAACTTTACCACAAATTTATATTTTAAGTGTAATGGATCCAAATGCAAATGCTGTAAAACAAACCCAGCAACAACAAAATCAACAACAACAACAACAAGTAGAAACAAGAAGTATAACTTCAGTCGTGCGTGAAACACACACACACTTTTTTTTTTTTTTTATACCCATAAATTAGATTCTATCAGTAATAATTTATTTAGCTTTTACATTCTTTAAATTTTTTAAGCTACTCTTTTAGGCATAATAATTAATCTTTTGTTATATTTGCGGCTTATGTTGTTAAGCCAGCACTAGAATGCTAGACACGGCACGAAAACCGAACTTCAAAACTTAAACTGAAACATAATTTTTAGCTGGAATTGAAACTGAAACCGGGCCGAGACAATTGGCTTTGATGGGTAATTGCGAGCGTATGTTATTGAAATCGGAGCAAACTCATTTGTCACTAGAAAAACCACATTTGAGTCGCTGCATAATCTTATTATAAAAAAAAAAAGCTTTGTCGCTTTAACAACTATACTTTGTACGTAGTAATAGAGTTAGGAGATGAAGCAATAAAATTTAGCAAAACTCCAGTAATGGCAGTATAATGCAAAGCAAAAATATCTTTGAGCTTGTACGGGCATAAAAAAGTGAAAACTGTGCAGTCTGGCACCATTTACTGAATGTCACTCACATAAATACACACTTTTGTTGATGCTACATACCGAGCAAATGTTAAGTTTTGAGAAATACTAGTATGGATTCCTTGACTGTCATTGTTGGAAGTTTCATTCTTTGGTGTGTTTTTAGCTTGTTGCTATTTGACATTTTACCAGCAAATTTTTTTCGCTCTTTGTTTAAGTTATATGCCATTTTATCGCTTTGAACTTTAAAGTTCAAGTGCAAAATGTTGGCTTGAATGTTGACAACATTTGCACATTTTGGGTAGGGTCAAAATGCATTTATATATGTATGTGGTTGACTTTCCCATATAAAAAAAAAACAAATGAACAAAAAAAGGTGGCTTTGACTTGCGTCGATTGCAACTTAATTTTGAAATGTCATCCGTTTGTGCTTTGTTACTAATTGAAGAAGAGTGTATAGTGTTTTGTGAATGTCCCTCCTGCAGTATGTCTGCCAAATTTGGCACCATAGCTGGTGACATCCACCAAGGATTTACATCAAACTTTTTGAAGACCACACCCACCCCTCCCGACCCAGCAAACAAACAAATGAGAGATTAAGTGTAAGAAAGATACATTTAGTTTATCTCACCTAAACTAAATTAATCGCGAATTTAAAGGTTAGAAAATTTTAAAAGTATTTTGATATTGCAAATACTAATTTTTAATTTAATGAATTTAATTTTTTAAGTTAGCTTTAATAATCAAAAATACTAAAGCTAAGTGAATTTACGAGCGCTAGCGTCCAGGCCTTCAGCTCTATTAAGATTTAAATAATTTGAATTTAGTTGTAAGAAATGTGAAGATGAGAGATTGGGTGTAAGAAAGGTTAATTTAGTTAAGGTGAGATCGCGAATTTAAAGGTTAGAAAACTTTAAGAGTATTTTGATATTGCATATATTAAGATTTAAATAATTTGAATTTAGTTGTAAGAAATGTGAAAATGAGGAATTGAATGTAAGAAAAAATAATTTAGTTTAGGTTAGATCGCGAATTTAAAAGACGGAAACATAGTAGAGTATTTTGATTATGGCAGTTTAAAAATTGGAATAATTTGACTTTAGTTGAAAGAAGTGTGAAAATGAGCGATTGAGTGTAAAGTGAAAGTTGAGTGAAAGGTTAATTTATTTAGTTAAGGTGTGATCTCGAATTTAAAGGTTAGAAAGTTTATAGAGTATTTTGATATTGAACATTTTTTTTAAATTTAAATGGTTTGAATTTAGTTGGAAGAAATGTGAAAATGAGAGATTGAGTGTAAAAAAGAGTAATTTAGTTTAAACGGGATCGCGGATTTAAAGGTTGGAAAAATTTTAAGAGTATTAAGATTTTGCAAACTTTAAAATTGAAATATTTTGAAATTGGTTGTCAAAGAAAAAAGTGTTTGGGTGGTTTAAAGAGAGAATCAAAGAGTTGATGGTAAAAAAAAATTAGCTTAGACATTTTTAGGGCTAAAACTTATTAAGCTATGTGAACAGAAGTGATAATAATATTTTAATTTTAACGCAAAGTTCTGACTAATAATAATAATTGTGTTTAGGGCGTTGTTTTTGTTGTTGTAAGAAGTGATGATATCCGAATAGACTGCATACTGCTGCGAATGTTGCTGATTAACAAGAGAAGGGTTGCTGCTATTCAATGATGGTGGTGGCAGCGGGATGGTGTCTGTTTTCAGCTGACTGCAAATGGTGCTATTGATCGAATGCTGATGGCAACCTGAAGACGGCAATGATGATGATGGTGACGTTAAATGGTGACGGTAACGGCTACCATTTGGCAAAATAGCAGTGGCAGGCCGATTTTGGTACATGAGCTTGCAGGGCATACGCTGTATGCCGCTCCGATGGCACGCAAATCCCGTGTATGCACATTTGACGCAGCACAGGACGTGGGTACAGCTCCAGAACGCGATGCTGATGTTGATGATGTTGTTGGCTACTGCCAAAGAATGTCGTCTGCATGGATGTCCTTGATTGGTCGTTTTGATTGGTTGTCTGTTTCGTTTCGGAAGTGAAGTTTTTTTGGACGTTATTTCTTGTGGGTTTGAAATGGGGCTTGCATTGGCTTTTGCATTGTTGTTTGAGAAAGGGTTTCCGTCCTTGTTTTTGGGATATGATACGTTGCCTGGAATGTCAGAGTCCGAGTCAAACTCATTTAAGTTCTGTTGCTGTTTTGGATTATTAGCTGAGGGCTGATGTTCTGGGCATGGTAATTTAAGGATGTCTGAGATGCGGGAGCTTTTGGTTTTGGCATTTAAAATTTTTGCCGCCGCTTCTGCAGATGTGGATGGAATGTCGTCTGCATGGATGTCATTGATTGGTCGTTTTGATGGTTGATTGTTTCGTTTCGGACGTGAATTTGTGAGCAGTTTGTTTGGGTTTGTAACGGCGTTTCTATTTGTGTATGTAATGGGGCTTCCATCCTTGTGTTTGAGATCAGGTACGCCTTTTTTCTTACGTATTGAATTTCTTTGATTTTTATTGCTTTTATCGATTTTAGCATTTTGGCTAATTTTTGTTTCCGTTACCATTATAAACATTGGATGTTGGTTTGGTAAGCTGTTTAGATGCAAGGAGCTGCATCCTTTATAAAGACAGCAAATAAGATTTCAAAGACGAATGAAATATCAAAACAGCAAATAAGAGCTGAAATCTTATGTTAACTAAAATGCTCGCAACCTCGGAGCGGACACCTGGGGAGCGAGTAATTTTAATGGTTTGCCTCGGCTGACAGCCAGCTGATGCATAGTCGGCCATCATTGTTTAGCTTTTTGTCTTAACTGCAAAGAGTGCGATGCGTGTGCCAAAAATAAGATGTTGCCGTGCTTCATTTCTCTTGTTGTTGTCATAAAAATTGGATTTGGTATCTTTAAACTTTTGCTTTAATCCACTTGCTGCTGCCCAACATGGAAGAGTGGTATAGACTTTCTATGAGTTCTGCACAATCGTGGATACGCAAGAAACTTAGATATGTACTTACATATGTACATATTTTAAGCATTTGAATATATAACATACTAATACACCCAAAGTGTTTAAATAATAATGAATCTTATTCCTAATAGCCAAAATATTAGTACAGGCAAACCTGGATAGTGTGAACTCCTGGATAGTGTGAACACCTGGATAGTGTGAAAAAAATATTTTGCTTACACTATCCAGGCTTGTTCACACTACACAGGTTACAAAATGTTTGTAAAAATTATACGCCACCAGGAAATGAAAAAATATGAATTTTTCTTCATGCGAAAACACTTTATTGACAGATTGTTTATCTAACAAACTCAGCACACCCAAGCAATGTATGTATAACGAAATAAAAAAGCGACAGTCCATAATTAAAACAAACCATTTAAACATGGCGGCATGCACTGAAACAACAAAGCGATTATCCAAACATAAGCAGCTGGTCGACGTTAAGGGCCATTAATTTAAATTAATATTTGTAAACACTTACCAGATAATAGTGGTATTCATTTAAAGTTGTAAACTAGTTGCATTTGTTGCATTTATCGCAATATGGCAATGTCGCGAAACAGCTGTTCAGTTTTGTATAGAAATTCATTTGCAATAAAGTGGCATTAATGCCATAGTATTTTGTATTGCAAAGTGGCAATACTTGTTGCATTGCATTACCAGCTGATATCACAATTCAACTTGTCATGGAAGAACTGGAAAACAGCTGATCAATGCAACATGATTGCCAACGGGGTGTTCATTTAATATTTATTGCAATGTTGCCACTTTGCGATTTTTTTAGCAATGCAACTTTAAATGAATACCACTACTTTGATTTTAAGCAGTTGCGCAGATCACAGCAGAAAATTGAACTGTCGACGCGTGGTAAAAGCAAAGTCGAACAATTCAAAGGGATAAACCGAAAAAGCCCCGTTATACTAACATGCATACATACATTAATTTTTACATTTGTATGCGCAAACGTCATTGAAAATCAAAAATCGTTCACGATCGTGCTCAAGCAATAGAATGAACTTAGTAGCCGAAGTAAGAAACGAGCGAAACAACTACAATTTTGTACAAAACTTCCCATTACAGCATTGATTACAAAAGGCTACACCTAACATATTTAGTGGGGTCTTTACGAAATGCATAAAGTATACGTATCGAATATGTGTTCGCCACTGGGGGTACTGCCCGCTCTCGTTACTTTGCCCGAGCCTAAACCAATGGCTGCGTTCACCAGGAAGTTTTGCTTCACGATACTGAATCAGAAAAGTGATTCTTATCGAAGCGTTCTGGTGAACGCTATGCTCCATTTTTGTGCATTTACTGCCAGTTTGAAGAGTTGCTAACTTATTCAAATCTTACAGCTGATTTTTGTTTGGGAGTAGAAACTGCTTTTGTTCGTTTTTTTTATTTGTTTCTATTAAAGAACTTATGCGCTTCGGCCTGCACTACTGAAATTAATTATTGAACATATTTTTATAAGATCTTAGATTGTGTTGTTTTCAATTACCCAACTTCAATTAGCTGTTTTTATAGAATTTCAATAAATAAGGCGCAAATGTCACGAATGAAGCGATCTTTTTTTCCGCTTCAAGCGTTTCATTTACGCTTCAAGAATGTTGAATCATGATTTAGCAGCGGTCGCGTTCACCAGGAAAATAAACGGCAGCAGATAAATGATTCTGATGCAAAACGACCTGGTGAACGCAGCCAATGTTTGGTAATATACGGCTTTATTTCAGTTGGCAGCTCTGAACTCCGGTCTGTCTATACTCGTTGACTATAAGCAGTATGATGTAGGAGCGCTGAGCACTTGTAAATTTCTTATTCTGGCATTAACATAACGATATTCCATCTCTATATATAAAAGAGTTCGTCCGCGTTAAAATGGATAGCATATCGGCCTTAACGAAAAGAGCTAGAAGGCTGAAATTTTCACACAATTTTTTATGCAGGTATTCTGTTTGACCTAAGAAAGGAATTTTATTTTGGACAACTCCTTCGAGTACCTCCCATACATTTTGGAGCACTTTTACCCACTCCAAAAACAAAACAAATTACCCATTCCACTACTGCCGCCTGTTTGTCGCACAAGCTGAGAGTTTGATCGCGAGCGAGAATACAAAAACAAAACAAATGCGCAGTGACGCCTTCGCGTCGCACAAGCAAAGTCATAAAAAAAAGGTTCATACACTCGCAAAAAAGAAACGGATTTCCGCTTCTTAATGAATAAGTGCATTCACATATAAGTGAACAATGCGCTTGAAAATAATTTTCAATATTTTATGTACATGAATCTTTTCGCACAGTGCACATTGTTTTTTTTTTTCAAATTTGTGTGCCTTTGACAATTGATTTACGACCCAAGTAGCGTTTGTTGTTGTTGTAAGTGTTGTTGTTGGGCCCGCACTGCTACTTTTGTTGGTGTCATTGATTTAAAAAAAAAACAACAACAACAAAACATAACTTGGTCCGTGTAGAAAAATTTTGCACACCAAAATACATATGTATGTTGTGGGGGTGGATTTGCCTACTTGCTGCTAATATAACTTAGACTAAACGTAACACACTTAATTAATAATATACAATTTCGAACAAGTAAAATAGGTTCGTACACTTGCAAAAAAGAAACGGATTTCCGCTTCGTAATGAATAAGTGCATTCACATATAAGTCAACAATGCGCTTGAAAATAATTTTCAATATTTTATGTACATGAATCTTTTCGCACAGTGCACATTGTTTTTTTTTTCAAATTTGTGTGCCTTTGACAATTGATTTACGACGCGAGTAGCTATTAGCGTCGTCCACCCGGAAGATGCGGCGGCAATTGGAACAGTCCCAGCGTCCAGCATGTGTGTGAATAAGAAATTTGCAAACTCGATAAAACATCGTGCAAATTGTTCAGTAAGCCAAAAAATCCCAAAAAAAATAAAAAAAATAACCAAAAAAATCCCAGAAAATAAAAAAGAAGCATATGCAGTATCTGCAGTATTCCTTATTGGTGTCCGCTTCATCGCGGCTTATCCAAACTTTAAAATCTGGCTGCTGTAGCCAGCAATCACGAAATTTTTGTTTGTACGAATCTTTCGGCATTATTTAAGTTTATTTTTCACTTTTGTTGTACATTAGATTACAAATGATATCGAAAATACATACAAAGTATGTAAAAAGATCGCTATTTTTAATAGATTGGATGCCACAATGTTTTTAAAGAAAACTTTGAAAAAAATATTGAAATAAATGAATCAAATAAAATCTGAAAAAAGGCTAGATTTCCGGATAGGGGATGTTTGATTTTTTTTCCGGACAAGGGACTTAACAACATGTCAGATCTGTCCGGAAAAAGGCCAAATCGGCATCACTGTTGTTTGTGTCATTGAATTAAAAAAACAACAACTAAGCAAAACTTGGTGCGTCCAGAAAAATTTGGCACACCAGAAAATAATGTGGGGGTGGATTTGCATACTTGCTGCTAATATAACTTAGACTAAACGTAACACACTTACATTAATAATATACAATTTCAAACAAGTAAAATTGGTTCGTACACTTGCAAAAAAGAAACGGATTTCCGCTTCTTAATGAATAAGTGCATTCACATGTAAGTGAACAATGCGCTTGAAAATAATTTTCAATATTTTATGTAAATGAATCTTTTCGCACAGTGCACATTGTTTTTTTTCTCTCAAATTTGTGTGCCTTTGACAATTCATTTACGACCCAAGTAGCGTTTGTTGTTGTTGTTAGTGCTGTTCTTGGGCCCGCACTGCTACTTTTTGTTGGTGTCGTTGATTAAAAAAAAAAAACAACAACAACAAAACATAACTTGGTGCGTGTAGAAAAATTTTGCACACCAAAATACATATGTTGTGGGGGTGGATTTGCCTACTTGCTGCTAATATAACTTAGACAAAACGTATAACTTACATTAATAATATACAATTTCGAACAAGCAAAGGCCGTTCACATTAGTTTTTACACAAATCTATGTACGTTGTTCGTCCCAAACTCAAAGAGCCGCTTAAAATTTAACAGAGTGCGCGCGTTGCTCTTATGATAATTAGATAATTTCAAATCTCGCTCCGATCATGCTCCTCTGTTGTTGCTCATTTACGTTCACTCTATATTTTATGTGCGCGCTTTGCATGTCAATCATAAAGTTCAATAACCCTACTTCCTCCGCACACACTCAGTCAAAGCTAAAGGCTAAAGTACGTGTGAGTTTAGGCTATGCAATTCACTTAACTGCAGCCTCTTAGATATGTTTTGCTTTGATTCAGTGCGTGCGAAGAAGGCAGCGATACTACGCTCTTTTTTTGACTTGCAGAGCGCGCGTATACATAAGAGAGTGATCCGAAACCATGATACAAAATACCGATAACGCATTGCGCATAAATAGCTGTTTTGCGTGACGTCACATGTGACAGGTTGGGTATGATTTTCATATTGCATATGGCTGTTGATGCTGATCAAGAATATATCTACCTTTTATGGGGTCGGAGATGCTTCTTTTTGCCTGTTACATACTTATGCACAAAACAATTATACTCTTTTTTACCCATTTCAGGGTATAAATATAACTGTGAATGCAAAAGATTTGTTGTTGCTGTTTTTGTCGATCGCTTCAGGCTTATTATAAGCCGTTGTATGCACACACGAATTTGAAACAACAAAGGAGGACTAAGAGGAATGCGATTGGCTTAAGAGCATGAAAATGTGATATTGTTCTGTAGATGAGATCAATTCACATAAATAACAGTAACTCTTTCAATCTCAGGGAATTTTACAATTTTTACTTTAGTGTGCCATTTGCGTATTGCTTCATTTCATTTCTAAAAGTGATACAAGAATGAACGGACAAAATTATTGGGGTGCTTTGCCTGCTACAGTTTTATATGCTTTCCCTGCCACAGTTTTATATGCAGCCGCTGCAGCCACAGCAGCAACAGTTTCAGCTATCTTCCTTCCAAATTTGGTGACACTAGCTCAAAGTTTAGGTGGGGGAAGGGGGGCTGGGCGAGTTATGGGTGGGTATGGCATCCAAATTATTACTGCAGATCTTCTTGGATGTCAATTGCTATCTTCCTACCAAATTTGGTGACTCTAGCTCAAAAATTGTAAAAGGTTGGGGAAGGGTGCTGTGGGCGTTATGGGTGGGCCTGGCTACAAAATATCTTTGGCTGTCGCTACCAGTTATGGACGCGGCATCCAAAGTTTTGATGCAGTTTTTTGGGGATCGTCATCACCTATGTTGGCGCAAAATTTTGTGGCTGTAGCTCAAAAACTGAGGAAGATAAAGTCATTTCTGATTTGAAACTGCGGTAGGGCTGGGGGCGGAAAGGGTGGGCGTGACTCCAAAACTTTAATGCAGATCATTGGGGTTCATTACTAGCTATCTTTCTACCAAATTCAGAGACTCTAGCTCAAGAACTCTGAAAGATACACGCATTCCCGTTTTTAACGAAAAGTTGGGGCGGCTGGGGTTAGCTTGGGCGGTATGGGTAGGCGTGGCATCGAAAGCTTTGATGCAGTTTTTTGGGGATCGTCATCACTTATCTTGGCGCAAAATTTGGTGGATCGAGCTTCAAAACTGAGGAAGTTATAGGCGTTTTTGATTTAAAACCGCGGGGGGCTGGGAGCGGAATGGGTGGGCGTGGCTCCACAATTTTTCGGGGATGCCAGTAGCTATCTTCCTACCAAATTTGGTAGCTCTAACTGTAAGGCTGTGCCGAATAGGTGGATTTTGAGTTATCTAATTTATCAATTTGCCAGCCCCCCAGTTTTTGTAAAGCCCCAATCTTGACACTTTAATTTACTATGCCATAGATAAAGAGAATTGAAGAGTTTCAAGCCTTTAGCTTGAATTAAGTGGAAAAACGTTGCGTTCATACAGACAGACGGACAGACAACATGACGGACATACTCCCAATATACTCTATACCTTCGATATCGAGTATAATGACGCGCCTGATTCTCTACCTCAATGGTGGCGTGGAAAAGAGAATGTTATTTACTTTGCTTTAATATTTTGTGAAATATTTTCTGATTTATTTATTTTATATCTTCTGTTGCTAAAATTTATATAAACTATCCGCGCAGCGAAGTAAGCGGGCCACTTACTAGTTTACATATATCGATAAAGAATCCGTTTTTCACTTCTATCGCATTATTTCCCATTTATAGCAGTTGCATTACTTTTGTCGCTTCCGGGGAAAAACAAATTATGCCGAAAGAAATTTACAAACAAAAAGTCTGAGATGCCTCGTTGGAGAGCTAATTGTTTTCAGAGTGGCTGCAGAAAGATTTAACAAATCCCACACGGGAAATTCAGCATAGCTACAAAATTAACACTCATCTGTCCCTAAGAAAAAATTACAAATAAGACCCTGGTGTGTCAATTTGACACAATCAAAAAAAATGTAAGGAAAAATATTTTTAACATTGAAAATATTTTTTTAAATAACAAAATTAAATAATAAAAACAAATATATCTATGAATCGCATGCTTCGCATAGAACAAAGCGATGCTGCGGGCAAACTTTTTTCATGCGCCTATCGCATTCGGCAGAGTGGATGGTTGCATTCTTTGCCAGTGGGCACATGTGGCACCTTGCCCGCTTCCCAGTTGGCGTGTGGTGCATCAAGCGACTGTGCGCAGATGCATCAGCTTCGGTTTGGACTAGCTGCTCGCCGTCCTGAATCCCACGGACTACCGACAACGCTCTCTCGCCTCGTGGTGCTCGTTCCCGTTGGTCGATGTGCGGCGTGACTAGGGAGTTCCCGAGCTCAATCAATAAAAGGCGGGTACGGATGTTTTTTTTTGGCCAAATTCCAGTTTGGGTGAATGATGATTTGAATTCCGTGAATAAAATGAACGCATTCAACGCAGATAAAAATGTATAATTTTCCGGCTTTTTTTTGAGGTCTTTCTCATCTATTTGTGTCGATAGATGCATTGTGCTGAGCATTGTAACGAAACGTCGCGACGTCTCTTCGTTACGTACGAAACCACTGTCGAGTTTAGCACGTGATCGAACACAAATTGAGAATGGTACAGTGGTTTGTTCTTGATGTCCAATACCAGAGGTGGCAGTTCCTTTCTGTTTTTACGAATAGTGCCAACGCACTATGGTCCAGCCGACCACTTTTTTTGGCCAAAACCTATTTTTTAAAAGTTAAAAAAATAAAGTACTTTTGATCAATATAGGTTAGAAAAAGAGTGACCAACACATCTGCGTACCAGAAATTCCCGTAGATGGCGCCACTTTCGAGAAATCAACTGTTAAACCTGGCGGAAGTTTTTGTGGAAGCACGTTGTTTGAAGTGTGAAAATTTAACAACAACTTTCAATATCTTGCAAGTGCATCACTTAAGTGATATAAAAAACTGTTTAAAACCAAGTTTAGTTATGCAATCTTTTAATTTGGGTTTGTACTTCGTGCTTTGTAATGTGTCTTGTTTGTATTAGCTGTGGTGTCTTCGTAATTTTATGTTAAAGCGTGTCGTCTTACATGTGTCGATTTGTAATTTAATCCAATTTTTAAATAGGTATATAAAACGATTCCGACCTATTCCGGTCTTGCGACAAATTGCGTATCGTAGATTTACAAATTCCTGTTGTAATGCATGTTTCAAGTTGACTTGGTTTCACTTGGTTCTCTTTTAATTTGCATTATTAAATCATAACCCTTAATTCAGCAATGCGGATTTGTTTGTTGTGTGGAGGTCAGAGAAAACCAAAGCATCCCAGAAAAATTTATGAAATCAATACTTTGTGGCGACATTTCAGATGAAATGACTAAAGCTGTGACAGATGCTTCAAGGAGATTTTTTTTTATTTTTCTAAGCGATTTTCTCCTAGCAACTAAATAAATTTATAAATAAATAAATTTTTTTTTTTTTGATGAAATGAATTTTTATTTGGCGTTTCACTCCATTATTATTTAAGAAAAATTTAATAAAAAAAAATTGCTCAATACTAGTGGTGTTATTCCCTATTAATAATACCTTTACTCTGCATTATGAAAATATAGGCGGTGCCACACCCATATCTCTTGAAAATAAACTTCCTACTGATTATATATATCGAATGCAAAAAACCAAATCAAAATATCTTGCTTCGTTCGCGAGATATTAATTTTGGCCAAAAAAAGTGGTCGGCTGGAACAAAGTGCAACGGTTGTCATTTGTCTCTGCTTCAATTTTACCGCGAGAGCGTGGGATGTGAAGAAATTTTCGGTTGTAACGTTTCTTCCGTTGTGTAAGCTGCAATACGACCCGTTCTCCTTGGTTTACTTCGGGTAAACAGTTGCGGTTACGACCAATGTAAACATCAACAGCATACACGTAAAATGTTGATGCCCGCAAACACCGAGTGATCTGCTTATAACGCTTGAGCGACATTGTTGCTGCGAATATCGGACGTCCACTTTTTAGATTCCACAGCTCAGTGATGCATTCACCATGCGACCGATACACTCCTGCAAGCAGCAAAACTCCATAATATGCTCGCATAGTGCAAATGTCGACATTCTTCCAATCACTTCCACATGTCAGTATGCCGTACAAATTGATCATGTCGACAATGGTCTGCTCCATGGGTTCGAGAAATAAGAGCATTGCAGAGAGCTTATCAACACAGCGTGATGCTGCGAACACTGGGCACCTAACAACGAAAACAAGATGAATAATAAATACCCTGTTGAATACTAAGCTTGCGACGCAAATTATTTGTACCTGAGCTTACACGCAGGTTACAAATAGCTCGTCGTATAGTATTCAGTGTTACCATAATTTTTTGCGCAAAAAACCCTAGATTAGCAAAAAAAAAAAAAAAAACAGCCAAAAAACCCAAAAATCCTTTTAAAAAAGCTAAAAAAATACCCTAGATTTTCTTTAAATCATTTTAGTCAAAGCTTTTTATTATTTCGTCTATATCGACAGCCTCTTCGTCGGAGTAGATATTTTTAGATGTTCCGATCATCATTAGGAACTTCGGTGGTATTTTGTATTAATTATTCGAGTATATTATTTGTTTTTCAAAATCAAAGCCCAAGTATAAGTCAATGACGACATGTTTTTCAAAATCATCAATCGATGGTTTTGCTTTGGAAGCATTTGTTTATATTTTGCATTTCTTTTAAAATTGGCTGAAGAAAAAGCAAGTATAAAAAATTCGTCTCTTTTTTATAAAGCGAGTGTAGACTTTGTACCTGATAGCACTTCTCCCGCGTCACAGCCAATTGAAAATGCAGTTTTAACTCCTCACACTCCCACTATTCGTTTGACAGCCATTTCAATAGAAAGCCAATTCGTGTCGCACACTTTTGGTATTTTAAGCGGGGCCTTTTAGGAAACCAAGTAATAAATATTAGTTTGCTACAAATCAATGATAAGGACAAGCACATACACAATTTTACGAAGGTTTGAGATAGAACGGTTAATACATGTTTACATTGGGAGATTCAGACATGTCACATGGAGTTGTAAGAATTCTATCGATATTTTATCGATGATGCGTTAGTGCTGTAAAAGCCTTAAAAAAATGCAAATGTATGAAAATATAGTTTAATACATAAAAACGCTGAAAAACGCTAAATCGATCTGAAATAAAGCTGAATTAGCTTCTTTCCGCTGCTTTACAATTTTTCCCGCAATCACAATTGAAAAAACGCCAAATCTGGGGGGGAAAACGCTAAAACGGCAACACTATTAGCATTCGGTTGGTCCAGCGAGTACTCCATTGTCTTTTGACAAAAATGCTAAGCTGGGCTCTGCAACCAATTCTCTTCTCACCTCCTCGCATAAAAAGTCGGTATCGCTATCAGATTCAGTTTCCACATCAATCTCATTTTTATTTGGCTCGTAGTCGCTGTCATCGTCATCTGATTCAAACGGATCGATCTGCTCGTACTCCTCGTCGCTCATCACTATATTTCCCGATGCAGACGCCATACTCTTGGTTTTTGATATCCTGGTATATTTTTTGTAGGTCCTCCATTGAACCAGTTTAGAATTACAAGAAGAAGAAACACAATGCCTACCTTTTCTGGTAGTACATAGTAGGTAACAGGCAATAAGGAAAAACCAAAGTGCCCGTTATTTTCCCATATGTGTCAAATTGACACGCCAGGGACTCTTTTGTAACCTTTTCATTTGCAACGAAAATAACAATGGAAAAATATTTAAATTATGATTTTCTGAAAATTCGTCAAAATTCGTTCAGTGAGCCAAAATTTTATTCACATTCGATAAGTAGAAAAGCCGCAAAAGCATTTTGAATCTCAAAATTGTGTGAAATTGACACGCCAGAGACTCTTTTGTAACCTTTTCATTTGCAACGAAAATAACAATGGAAATATATTTAAATTATGATTTTCTGAAAATTCGTCAAAATTCGTTCAGTGAGCCAAAATTTTATCCACATTCGATTAGTAGAAAAGCTGCAAAAGCATTTTGAATCTCAAAATTGTGTCAAATTGACACAAGGGACAGATGCGTGTAAAAGGATTTGCGTGCACATGCGCCAACAAGCACACAAGGCTTGCGCACCAAAATAAAATAGTTAGTTTTGTGTTACTGCCCACAAAAATAATAGAGCATGAAGCAGCGCTTGGCATTTTGTTGCTCATCACACGGCAATCGCCCAAGTTGATCACTTAAGCGAGTTAGTTTGCTTTTGGACGAATCTACTGATATTAGCTTCACTAAATTACTGGGTAAGACAGAAATGTACGCGCATTTATACATTAAAAGTATGAATTTGTATATATTGAATCGATTTATTTTTAATTTGTGACGCGTAATTACACAATAAGATATTTAATTGTGCTTATTTACGTTCATTAGCACACATGTTGATATTATATAAAAGAAATGTTTAGGTGTGGTCGTTAACTACTTTTCTGTGGAACGTGGGGGGGCAGTGTTTACGTTTCTAAGTTGAGTACGACTACAAGAAGAAGGAGATGCCTTGTCTATAGTAGATGGTTTAAAAACTGAACTTAAGTGTCAAAAATTAGACATGGAAAATTTAATCGGTAGTGGAACTGACAACGCAAGTGTTATGATTGGGAACAACAACAGCGTATATCAACATTTGATGCACCGTCCCTAATTTTAATTAAGTGCGTTTGTTTAATCACGCATGCAAGATGTTTCTTCCAGAGGAGTTGGAGTTTTTGATTTAAGAAACATACAGCTTCTGGAGAGCTCGATTCGGCAAATGATGTATTAAAAAAATTTATGAGTTCATAAATAACGAAAAGGTATTCCTAGTCAAGAAAATGTATATGCTTTAAATGTGTTTGTCGTAGCCAATCTAATTATGTATGACTATTTCATTATTGTTAAAAATCTAGTGTTTACTAATATCAAGTTAATGTTCAACTATAGTAACTGTTTTAAGTGTATATGTAATTGTTCCAAACATTGGTAATTATTAATCAATATATTTTGAAAATTCCAAGGGTTTGTGACACAAGGTGGTTGTCTAAAGAAATAGCATTTGCAAGAATTTTAGTTCAGTGGCATGAGCTAAAAACACACTTTGGAAAAGCTGCTACACAAGAAAAATGTCAAAAGGCAAAAAAATTGTACAATTTGTTTGGAGGCAGCAAAAACCGTTTGTACATCCTTTTTCTTAAACCCATTTTCCAGGACATGCAAAAAATTAACATATGCTTTCAAAGCAATTGCGTTAATGCGACATATTCATTAAATGCTCTCATTAAATCTAAAAATAATTCCGTCTAATAATGAAATCGACATTTTAACGATGATGATTTCGAAAACATGTAAGATATTTATATCTAGGATATGAATTTGAGAATTATCTAAAAACGTTGAGTATTGAGGCATAGGAGGACAGTGTTGTAAGAGCTGTTGGCACTAAAGACATTGACAAGGTGGAACGTCAGTATTATGACACCTTGTACAATGGGAAAATGTTCAAGGAACATTGAAGTTTTGGAGTGAAGTGCTGAAGTTCCGAGATTCTGGTGGAAATTGCTGGCTTCTCGAATAAGCTTCAGTTGCTCTTCAATTTCTTTCGTTGCCTTGGTCCAACGCCGAGGTGGAGCGGGTCTTTACCCAAGGCAATCTTATAAAAACTAAAATCAGGAATAGGATAAAAATTGACAAATTGAATTCTATTTTGAAAATCTGATTTTTTTGTATCAGTTTATTATACTCGATACCGAAGGTAAAGAGTATATTGGGTTTGTGCAATGTCCGTCATGGTGTCTGCCCGTCCGTCCGTCTGTCCGTCCGTATGAGCGCAATTTTTTTCTACATCCTTCAAGCTGGAAACTTGAAACTTTTGAAATCTCTTTATGTATTGCCGGGACAGATAAAGTGTCAGGATTGGGGTTCTACGATAACTAGAAGGCTGGCAAATCGATAAATTCGATAGCTCAAAATCGATAAATCCACCTACTCCGCGCCCCCTTACAGTTAGAGATACCAAATGGTAGGAAGATAGCTACTGGCATCCCCGAAAAAATTGCATCAAAAACTTTGGATGCCACGCCCACCCATACCGCCCTAGCCAACCCCAGCCGCCCCAACTTTTCGTTAAGAACGGGAATACGTGTATCTTTCATAGTGTTTGAGCTAGAGTCTCGAAAATTGGTAGGAAGATAACTGGTAGCAACCCTCAAAGATATTTTGAAGCCATGCGCACCCATACTGCCCCCAGCCCCCTATCCACAACCTTTTACAAACTTTGAGCTAGAGTCACCAAATTAAGTAGGAAGATAGAAATTGGCATTCCACAAAGATCTCAATCAAAAATTTGAATGCCACGCCCACCCATAACGCCCCCAGCCCCCTTCCCCACCTCTAAAAAACTTTGAGCTAGTGTCACCAAATTTGGGAGGAAGATAGCTGGTGGCATCCCCATCTGTATCAGACAATTTTTGAGGCAGCTTACACCCCTGCCGCATCCGTACCGCTTTGCAATCAGAACTCTTTTTACTGGTTTTAATACTAAGTAGTATCGAGTATATTGCAGTCGGTTGCGTCCGACTGCAACGTTTCCACTTGTTTTTTACTTATCTAGCTCTTTTTTTAGCTCTTTAAAAATGGCAACACTGCTTGTAACCAAGGTATATTTAATTGGGTAGTCCAAATCGCTCTCTAAGGTGTTAAATAGTTGTACAAAAAAATTAGTACAAATAAGTATAGTTTAAAAAACCTAAACAATAACTTTGTGCAATTAAAAAAAAATCAATGTAAAAAAACGAAAGTTGGCTAAAACATTAAAATCATCAATATGCCCATACTGGGAATTAAACCCGGGCCTCCCGGGTAAGAGCCGGGTATCTATCCTAACAACTAAATTAAGTATATGGGAGTGTTGACATAGGGCCTTTTCAAACCTAATAAGGTTTTCAAAATTTTACATACAGAAATACAAGTGAAGCTAATAAAAAGCTATTAAAAAAGAGCGAGAGAGAAATGAATTTCTTACTTGCGTCAACACAAAGAAATTTGTGCGTGCATGCACATACAAACATACAGACTGAAATATAAGGCAACAGCAAAAGAGGGCGACAGAGCGAGTTCGGCTACCTAGTTAAGTATGCCTTGCTTGTAACATGATGAGGGTCAGCATCATGACAGTGTCGAGACTGGCGGTACATCAAGTCGTATGTGTTAAATTGAGCGCGTTGTGCCCACAAAAAATGTATACGTATATTTACGTATAATTAGGCACCATGACAAACACAACACGATCATAAATAAATACATAGTAAAAATGTTGAAGTCCGACGAAACCTACTGCGAAATACCCTGGTACAAGTATAAAAACGGGCTCTAATATTTTTTTTAAATTTATACATATTGGTTTAATTGGCGTAAAGCATATAGTTATTTCGTCAATGTTTTCCAGTTTATCCTTTTTCCATGGTATCGCGTTTAAATTGTGTATTTAGCTTTTGAGTTGGTTTGACTGCAGGATATGTACATACCAGAGACCGCAAATAATAATTATGAGTTGAAAAAAATTGAAGGCCATAAAAGCCTCCACGATGAGTGTGAAATACACAAATATATTATTTTTGTATGCCATACTCAGAAACACGATAAATTTTTATTTTCAATTTTTTATTTCTCAAGTATATTTAATTATAAAATTAAATTTTTATGATAAAAATACAAAATAATTATTATTTTATGATTTTTATATTCAAACTAAACCATAACTTTTATTTATAATTTTTATTTTAAAAATCGAAAATAAAAATTATTTTTTGGTTTTTATAATAAAAATTGAAAATAAAAATCAGATTCAAATAACTTTTGAACGGAGGGAGCTAGACAATATTTCAGCATATAAAGATATAATCTGCGCATCAACACCTTTCAGTTGATGTACAATATGTATGCACATATTATAATTATGTTTCGCGTTTGCATTAACAATAAAACACGGTTTGATTTTCATTCAAGAGTTGTTTTACTTAAGTTAAGCGTTGCACGAATGGGATGAGCTAACGGAGTTGGTGGGATTCTTAATTATGAGCGCGGCTTGATTAAAATCGTAATGCATTAAGATTTAGTTTTGTTTATTTATGTTAGCTGCTGCTCATTGGCTTCTGAAATATCGGTTAGCGGGAGAAAAGAAAATATTGGTTTAGCTCGCTTATGAGTTTTTGGTTGAGGCGAACTATTTACTATTTCGTCACTATATGTATGTACAAACGCATGTACAGACATACTTATATTCATTTATGTATATGATTTATCAAATTATTCTTTAGACGAGTCAATTTGTTTTGCTATTTCTTGTCATTCCATAACTATTACCAGTGGCGTACCAAGAAAATATGCCGCCCGGGGCGAAAATCGATTTGCCGCCCCACCATCCCCCCCTCGTTTTACATGATCCTCATACAAGTCCTGCTATAATTTTCCAGATCACATAAGCAATGCGAAATACAAAAACAATTTAGCATATTCTTTTATGTGTAGAATGCCGGTATACACACAATGTTCTTTATTTAATCTGGCATATTTACTACAACCGTTCGTTTTACATGCCAAATACTAACTAACTCACATGCATCGCTTAATGTTAAAGTACCTGTTAATGTTATCGCATCATGCAGTGTTGTACTAAACAGTTAAGATCGATTGTACAGCTGAGTAATACAGTATTGCTCTTAACAACTAGATCAAGGGAATTCCTCCAACTACATATGTTCACCTCTTCGATGCCTATGCTCAGCAGCAAAGTAACGGGGCTTCCCTATTTTTGTAGTTGCGCTACGAAATTTCAAGGGATTTTTTTGTTGCTTTAAAGACGGGACTGCACTAAAAAAAAGTGTTTGTGAGAATCGGTTTACACATGTCTACATGATTGAAACATAATGCAACTACCCAGTGAATTTTACAAAGATGAGATTCTCAAAATCGAAGTAAAATGCAAGAAACTTGCCGAGTTTTATCCAGATGACTTAGACAATGAAGACTTGTTCCACGATATCCAAGACGTCTTACTACTTTTAAAAAGAGCGAAGAAAAACGAAGAGGAAATATTATTTTCGCCTGAACAACTTCTGTTGTATATTTCTTCAATGGGCTGAGAAGCTTATAAAACATTAGCGACAGCTTTGCAAATACTTCTAACCATACCCGTTTCAGTTGCTTCCTGTGAGCGATCATTCAGCAAACTAAAATTGATCAAATCTTACTTGAGATCAAATATGAGTCAAAGTAGATTCAAACCTCGCAATTCTGTCAATCGAAGTTGAAACCTCTGCAATGTTAGATTACGAGGATATAATACGCGAATTTGCAGCAGGTAAATCGAGAAAAATAAATTTTTTTTCATAGATGGTTGTTTGATGCAAACAAAAAAATAAAATAAAATAAAACTAAATAATAATAATAATAATAAATAAAATAATATGAGCCTTAAAGTAATATTGCTTATTTAAGGTTAAAATACAAAAAAAAAAAATTGTTATGTATAATTTATTAATTTTGAGGAACAGTGGAGCTCATTTTGCCGCCCCCTAGTCGTTGCGCCCGGGCCGACTGCCCCTCTGGCCCCCCCTAGATACGCCACTGACTATTACTTACATAATTGCACATTTTTTTTTAAGTCAATTGTTTGGACATCTGAATCGTCCTTTTCGGAACTCAATAGTTCTACTTTAACGATTTTATTAATAAATAAATCGTGGAATGACTGTGGCATACTAATGTATATATATTGGTATATTTGTTACAATTGCTTGTACCCTGTTTTGACAATCTGGTTCTCTAGCTAGTATTTTGTTATTTAAGAGTTGGAATGCTGGATGTGCCAAGACTGCTTGAATAATTTGAATTTTAATATATTTTAATTTTTTGAAAGTTCGTTTTTTTTGTTTTTTTTGAAAAGTATCTGTAAATTTATTAAACTTTGTCTAAATCATTAGCTGTGCTGGCGCATTTTGTAAAGACCTTATTTTTAAAACCAATTATTAAAACCAAGATGATGGACGCATGCAAGGGCGTCCCCAGGTAGGGACAAATGGGGCAGCTGCAAACCCCCTAAAATTATGGATGATGTCTTTTTATATGTACAAAAAATATTAATTTTTTTTATCATAAATTAAATAAATATATATTAAGTACTAAAAAACGATAAAAACTTTGGTTTGAAACACTATTCAAAAGAAATTATCAAGTTATTTAGGGGTTTTTTTTTGGCATAACCGTTACGGTCCCTGTTACATACAAGTGAATATGCCCCGCAGAAGTGTGTTTGTAAAGAGGAATAATGGGTAAATGTGGTTCAACCTTTAAAAAATATTGACACTAAATTATCTTTTAATTTCAATAACTCCAGCTTTAAAATTATAGACATAGAATTCTTCCATTTGGAAGCGTAAGTGGGCATGGCCGTCAATTTGTTCCACTCTTTGAAAACTGTTACACCATCCAAATTAAATGAATCTGGCTCAAAAACTTTCAAGTATATAGGCATTTCCAATATTTAATGTAAGGAGGCAAGACTTAAGCTTCAAGGGTGGCCAAGTTTTGTTCATACTTGACGGACATTATAAAAAATACATTCGGTATCAAAGTATGATAGTTGCTTATTGCAGTTGTTGTCAGTAATTTAATATTGCATTTTAACATGACAATTCTTCAATTCAATTTCACAATCAACTGATCACTTTGTTCGTCTTAACAACACTTAAGGCGGTTGGTAACGGTGGTTGAAGTAGACCATGTAATTAGCACATTGTTGGGCCTACGTAGTAATGAAAGCCTGTCTGAGTGGGCGGCCACTATGTTTATTGTCATTGGTGGATGCTAATCAGATTATCCGTTTTGTTACACATATTCACCTGTATCTGCAGTTAATCAAAAAACACTTTACACACTATTAGTTCTACAATCATTTCTAATACTCTTATACTGAAGATAAATAGTAGTATGTTGGATTTGTTCACTGTCCTTCATGGTGTCTGTCCGTCCGTCCGTCCTTTTGTCGTCAGTCCGTATGAACGCAAATTTTTACCCTTAAAGCTGAAGATGTGTGCGTGAGAAAAAGCCACCGAGGGGCTGGGAAACTGATTTCAATGTGATACAGCTCGAGGTGCAAATCGATAAAGTAATATTTCTCACATTTTAACTTTTTCATTTTCATTTTCTTGTCTTTTGCAAGTGTTACTCACGGCTTTATAATACCATGTTACGTAGCTGTTTATTGGCTCAGAACAATAAGAATTTATATTCATAACTCAAGTTAAATAAAAGCATATAAAAAAAAAGAGATTGGCATGATACAATTGATGAACAAAAAATTTTGATCCAAAAACCATTTTTTTTTTTCGTAAATCTCAAAGGACAAAATTTAAGCAGCCCCTTTATAAAAATGTTAAATTAGTATTTCGTTGCGAATCCGTTATTTCGTATGACAAACTCATATAAAATTATAAGTTATACCCAGTGAGACTACTTCCCAGGCTATTTTAACAGCTTCGATTAAATCTTGCTTCCTTTTTGCAATTTTGTCTGTTAATTTTTAGACTTTAATCGATCGATTAGATAGGCCATCGAAGAACTTCTATAACATTGCTCTGAATCCAATTCTTGACCACTTTTGCTGTGTGTTTTGGGTCGTTATCATACTAGAACCTCCATTGGAGTGGCAACTGTTCATCAGTATATGGCAACATGACGTCCTTATTTATACTGAGATACTTGAAACGATGAAATTCCATTATTCTTATTAATTGGCCCGATTTCTATTCCAAAGAATCAATCCCAAACTATTATGTTGCCCCCTCCGTTCTTTACAGTGCTTTTGCAATACTTAGGATTTGATCTTTCTCCGTTTAATCTCCGTACGCGTCCTATACCATCTGAATCCTATACGTTGAACTTGGATTCGTCAGAAAACAGCACAGACTTTTATTTAACAGTGTGGTATGTATATCTGATATACTATATATTTAGGGTTACCACCTGGGGCTCAGGCCATTCTGGAACGATCGACAACTAACCACCCGCCCCTCCAACTATTAAAAAAAATAAATTTAATAATCACATATTTATTCTTAACAAACTACAATTAATTATATAACATTACTTATCATTATACTTACCCGCACAGCCTATTTTTTTCAACACACTAACATTCTTTTTGTCCATCAATTCTTTATAAAAATTCAAACAACTCATGTCTACAAAATTAAATTGAACAATCATTAAGTCTTAAGCATTCTTCACCAGTAACCTATTTCTTTCGTCAGACCACTGCGTATTTACTAAAGAAAAAGCACTTTCGCAATTTGCATTATGCGGAGGAATTGCATAGAAGAATTGTGCTATTTTCAACACTTCCGAGTAACAGCTCGAGTTTACGTTTGCTGCAAAAAACTGTACTAGCTTATCTGCGGAGCTTTTTTCAAAAAACGTCTTCACTTGTCTCGACAAAAACTACTTCAAGTTTGCAACTTGGTCGAACAAGAGTTAATCGTCTATCGAAATTTTTTTCTCCAACAAATATTCTACACACTTCGCCGCTACACTTTCCTCATACGAAAAGTTCGCGTCGTCTAGTTGCAGCCATTTAAATTATAGCCTATTTCCACTGCTCAGTTATTCATTTAACAGTGAGTTAACAGTAACTGAGGTTCAATTTGCATGTATTCTCCCATAAGGAATTAACTGAAGTAAAACTGACCGTAAATATTAACTGAAGCATAACTGAAGAGAAACCAGTTCATTTGAACACTTGTTCGATAAAACATCGCGATGTTTCATCGAAAAAGTCACAAAACAGCTGATTCAACGTTGAAAGGGAGAGCGCAATTTTTGAATTATATTTTAAAAATAATTAACATACTTCTTTTTTTAGATGTATTTTCGAAAAAAATAGGTAATTTGGGAGCAAGGCATGGAGAACTTGTTTCAGGGCAATGCAAAGAAACTGCGGGACGTGGATGGAAATTCTCCTTGAAAAACGCATCACTATTTTGTGGCACATCCAGCTCCCAAAACTTTCCATGCCTTGGCTATTTTCAACATAAATATAGAGATATGCTATTTTCAAATATGCTTGCAAGTTAATTTTAACTAACAAATGACCACTCAGATGGACGCTTTCGTTGTCTGCTACATATTTGCAATGTTCGTGGCCAATGTTTCTTCAAAATTACATTGCTCCTTCATAATGAGCAAATCAGGTTGTAGAAATAGCATGTATGTCAATCAAACTGACAATAATGCACTACAAATTTTCAATAATGAATTTCGCTAAATGATTAATTCGTAATTTTAGCTATTACAAACCAAAACAAAACAAACCGAACAGCTGATTCATTAACTGAGGTTCAGTTACAGTGCAATGGAAACAACTTTCGTCAGTTACTGTTAAGTTAACAGTAACTGAGCAATGGAAATAGGCTATTAGACTCAAAATTGCGAACTTGTTCTTTTGAGTTGCTTCTTATTTTGTCAAAATGCCGAAACAATAGAAAACCGGGACAATTTCGTGTCGGGTCGGGACACCGGCACATTACCTGCAAAAGCGGGACATGTCTCCGAATTCCAGGACAGATGGCAGCCCTATGTTGGCAGCCCTATTATTTTTTTTAATTTAATATTTTTTTTGCGTTCCATAAGTAATTTTAGTTACATGCAAAATTGATTATTTTGTATTAGGTCTACCCTAATTGGAACGAAAGAATAATTACAACGGCACAATATAGATCAATGTAAAGGTGTTATAGGGGTTCTTGAAGTGAATCATAATTCAGCTTCATCATCGAATGTTTCAGTTGGCCTGTTCAACAGTCGTTTCAACATTTCAAAGTTTCAAGTTTGAAACGATTAACTTATGAACAGGATTTTGCGTTTCAAATCGTTTCAAAGTTGTGAAGTCAGCTGTTGTTTGTTTACATTTCTAGAGTCTAGTAGTCTTAGCTGCGTGGCGGCAGACACGAAAAGGCAATTTTTGTATAAAGTGATGTTTAATTAAAACACCATTTAATAATTATATTGTCATGCTCATTTATTTATTATCTTTAAATCTTAATTCTAGCTCAAGCTAAAGAAAATTAATTTTTTCAAACAAAACTGTTGTTTGGCAGCCCTTAATCAAGTGTGTTCATCCTTTTTTGCACAAAAAACACCAAATATACTGATAAATACTGCACATCGATAGCAAATATCGGTTAAATATCGTGCTCTTCCCATCTTTACTTTGTTCAAACTTGAAACACTTTTTTAGGCTGGGGTGTTTCAACGTTTCAAGAAATTGTTCTATGTGGTTGTTGTTGCTTGACGTTTGAAACTTGAAACTTTGAAACGTTGAAACGACTGTTGAACAGGCCAAGTATATGTATGTATCTAGCATGCGTGTGAGTCCCTTTATTGGTGGCGAGCAAAAAGAATCGACACAAAGCTTTACAGAGCGCGCACATCGCTCTTCATGATCGGTACGTGGTTTAATTTTACTTTTTAATCACCCTCCGATCATGTAGCTTTATTGATGCTTATGTAAGCTAGCTCTCTTATTTTTGTGCGCGCTCTGCATGCAAAGCAAAAAGCTCAGTATCCCTACCTCCTTCGCACGCAATCGATGCAAAAATTTCAATGTACATATGTACATATATATGCATATGCATGTACAGAAGCATGCAAATGCAGGGCACAGAAAAATAATAGATATAGTATTAAAAATATCGAAAAAGCAGGCCCAGCTAGAAACGAAACAAACATTGCTTTCCGCTGGCCCGCTGCCTATCTTACGAACGAAAACGGCAACTGAAACAAAATCAGCTGCACATGCTATCCGCTGTCGCGCTCGTTGCTTGCTTACTGCTTTTGTTAAAACAGCAAACAAAAACAAAGTAAAGCAAATCAAAGTAATGATCTGAGAGCACCTGCCTGAGATGAAGGAGCGTTCGGCAATTACAACTTTTTTAGATTATATGCTCGTTGATCACGGTGTCCGTCCGTCTATATGACACCAACCTCTTTTGACACCGGTTAAGACCCTTGAAACATTTCAAATATACTTTTCTATGGCCGGGACAGATAAAGTGTCAAGATTAGGTTTCTACACGTACTGGGGGTCTGGAAAATCAATAAGTTCGATTACTTTAAATCAAGAAATCCACATATTTCCCACATTCTTACAGCTAGAGTTACCTAATTTAGTAAGGAGATAGCTGCTGGCGTCATTCAACAAACTCCATAACAAATTTTGAATTTTTTCACCCATTTCGCTTCCGGGTCTCGCATTTTGAAATCAGAAACGCCTATGTCTTGCACAGTTATTAAGCTAGAGTGGCTATAATTTGTGCAGAATAGGCGATGACGTCCCCCAAAAAACTGTAGGCCAAGGACACTCCTCCAACCCCAGCCGCCCCAATGCCTTGTGAATGCGTGTATCCTTACCCTTAAAAATCTGTATTAAAACTTTGGATGATACGCTCACCCATACCGACCCTTGCCCCCTCCTTTAAAGACTTGTATGCGTATATCTTTCACAATGCTTGAACTAACGTTACCAGAGTCGGTCGGAATAAAGCTGGTGACATCCTAAAAATATCTGTTTTTATCATTTTTATGCCACGCCTGGCATATCGATAAAAAAAATTATTTGCCACGTTCTTCCAGCTGGAGTTTTTGAAAAGATAGCATCCCACAAAAAATTGCTTACAAATTGTTCGGACATGCCTACCCCTTCCACGCTGTCATACCTTGCCTTTTAAGTTGTTATCGCCTATATCTTCCAGTTTTGCAGATAGAGTCACCAAAATGTTTGAAAAGTTATCTGGCTATGTCTTCTAAATCTCTGAATCATAAAATTTTATACCACGCCCACCCCTGACGCCCCCCTTTTAACGTCTACGAAAGATATTTATGCCACCTTCAAGCCCAGCTTTGCAAGAAAACTCTTTACCACCAGTTTTATCACAGGTATCAGAATATTTCGCAGTTGGTTGAGTCAGACTCTAATGGTTTCACTTGATTTTTTTTTTATCTATTTCAGCTGACTTTCCCGAGGAGGACAGCGACATGCTGATGGAACCAAATGAATTTACACCTATCAGAGTGCTACGCTCCAACGAGCAACAGCACTACCACATGCAGCCCACAACCCAGTTTTATGAACATCAACCGCAGCATCTACAGCTTCAGCGGGCAGCATCAGTTGTCCTGCCTACACAAAGCCAAAGCCGACTTTCTCAAGCTGCGGTGGCACTTAGGCAGCAGGAACAGTTTCGTCCCATTACCAAACCGAATACGCATGTGATCTCGCGCGCAGATGTTTCGTCTGGACCTCTGTCAGATTCGCATAGTCAGGCAGCACAGAATTTCTATCCGCCCTTCTTTCATGAGGCGCCACCATTGGGCCACTCGCGTCCCTATTTTGCTGGACCCTCTGGCCCCGTTAGCGATAGTTCGCCGCAGCTGCAGCTTCCCCTTCTTTCAACGGCACAGCAGCAGCAACATCAGCTGCAGCAACGGGGCTTCGATGCAGCCATTTTGGGCAGCGGTGACTTTGGTGTGCTACGTGGAGGCACTTTCTATCCGGAGGAGGAGATGCCCTACCATCCGGAGGACAACAGCGACTATAGCTATGGCGACGCTAACAATGGCCATGGCCGCCCCAGTGAGGCCTTCGTTCAAAAGTATACGTATCCCGAAGAGCAGTTTGCCAATTTTCGTGATTTTGCGGATATAAACACGCCAGCAGATTCTGCCTTCTCACAATTTGTGATTGTGTACGCCGCAAAGAATGCAACAAAGGCCAGCCCCCTTCCGCATCCTAAAAACATTTTCGAGCAGCTTGAGTTATTAGATCGGGAGAAGGCGCTCGCAGAGGCAGCGCCCAAAAAGCAACAGCCCAGCAAGATCAAGACCAAGCTATCAAAAACAAAGCTGCAAAAGAAATACAAGAAGATCATAGCCCAGGAACTAGAAGTGGAGCCGCTTTTGGCTCTCAGCTAAGCCTTATCGTCTTATTATAATTAAGTGCGAAATTCTAATTGTCCACTTGTAAGCTTTTTTTTTATGTTTTAATTTATTTAAAGCGAAATTTAAACTTCTGAAAGTTTTTATCTGATTCTTTATTTTTTACCATGCACACATGCTTTCTGCCCGTTTTTTGCGGGCTCCAGTTGTCCCGTTGGTTGTGTGTTATTAATATTAATTTTATAAATATAACGTTTATTATTTAAATAAAATATTATTTTTTCGTATTTTGTATTTGTTAATTTGCTTCACATTTTGTGTTGTTAATTTTAGTTGTAGCATGCAACTTACATATTTGTATTTTGAACTTTTATTTGTTACTTTTATGTGTTTGATCGTACTATATTAAAATTATGATGCATATCGATTACTTAAATATTTGTTGTTTAATAAAACATAATTGTACAGCTCTTAATTCTAATATTAAAATAAAGATAATGTATACCAAAATTATTTTTTCAACCTCAACTCAATTTTAGGTAACAAGAAATTTTAATGTCATCAAGCATATAAATACTAGAAGAATCATTGCCCCGAAAGTTAATTTGTGCCAGTAACCTCTGATAAACCCCATAGCACTATGGCTGTCGGGCCAATTGTGCGCTCTCGCATCCTTGCTCAGAATTTTTTTTGTTTGCGCTAAGATGCAGAGCAGTTTTGCCAATTTCGCTTTTTCCTATCAAATTTGCCTTTTTTCGCAGAGCCATTGCGGGAGAAACTTTGAAATGGGGAATGCAGGAATTCTGTATATTTTAGAAATGTATTTGGCCTTTTTTCTCCTTTTATATATCTTGCCAACAAAGATATAAAAAGTATAAAAAAGTAGTAGCTGTATGAGTATCTTATTGATAGTTTTAAATACCGCCTCTAGTTTAAGGCTTAACTATCATATCTATTTTAAATGGTAATGAAAAAATTGTTAAATAACTTAATTTTTGCAACTTATTCCCTTAAAACTGGAATCATACCACCAGAAGTGGAAATACATTTTTTTCAAACGAAAGATTTCGGAAAATTAGTCGACGGAGATTTATATAAGTAACACGAATTTGAAAATAAAAAAAAAAAAATCTCCGAATGTAGACTCTTATTTAGAAAAGGAACTCCGGAACACTTGCACAAATTTGTGATAGAGCTTAGTAAGCAATTGGAACGGAGGTAATTTATAATATTTTACTTTTTTAAATAATATTTAAGAAGGCTCTAGTCGGGAGAGCCCGACTAGAAGATACCCCGAACTCAGGGTAAACAAAAAACTGACTTAACTTCAATTGTTTCAATTCGATATCTCCGGTGTTTCTTAACAAATTTGGACGAAATTTTCAGAAAGTTCTACCCATTATTTCAATTTTCCATTTTTTCATATTTTTTAAATTCGATCTTTTTTTGTAATCGACACCATGTGTATATCGGACACCAGCATATTTATCGTTAATTTGAAACAAACTTGTTCTGCTTATGGTATAGGAGAACTTATATTCAAAATCTGAAGTCCCTACCTCTTGTAGTCTCTGAGATCGACGCGTTCATACAGACAAACAGACGGACGGACGGACGGACGGACATGGCTATATCGACTCGACTGTTGATGCTGATCAAGAATATATAAACTTTATGGGGTCGGAGATGCTTCCTTCTCCCTGTAAAATACTTTTGCGAAAAACCATTATACCCTTTTTACCCATTTTATGGGTTCAGGGTATAAATGTTAACAATAATTTTATTTATTTTGCCTTAAAAACCATAATAAATAAATAACACATAAAGGATACTGTTATACACATTCAAAATAAGTGATGCTAGTCCTTGCTATCCTCGTTCCGAGGAATCCTTAGTAGCAATGGTTTAGTTTGTAGAGAATCTCGAGGAATCCGTGGTGGCGATGGTTTAGTTTGTATACTGAACCAAAAAATTTTATAGTACAAGTTGATAAGAACCTATCAATTGCAATTTTGTGACCAGATTTACTGAACAATCGACGTTATTAATGAATTTTGTACTTTCAATTTTTAATATCCATTATTTTTTGCGTTAAATACTATTCATTTAACGTGATTTCTTATCTTATTGCAATATGTCTGCTACAATTAACCTAGTTGATGTACACAGTTGATCTGTTTATTTGAATAAGTGTAAATTAGACTTAATTGCGTACAAATCATGTTCGGCAACATCGCAATGGCTAAGGCGTCCGTGTGATAATCGTTAGGTCTCAGGTTCGAATCGCGGCTAAGGATTGATATTTCGTAATCGGAAAGATTAAGAAAATTAATATATAAATTATATTTATAACAATAATATTTCTCTAGCATATTAAAGGTATTTGGTAAAATTATCAACCATTAACAAAGGACCTATTACGTATTGTGTGTAGTGTCCCCAAAGCAATAAGTTAACTATCAATTTATATTGTAGCCTTTATACTACTGTACTTGAATTAACCATCAATGTAGTCTTATGGACTGATTTCGGGATATTCGTTAAAACCAAATTTTTTTTAAATTATCTTTAGATATAAATAGTGCATTCTTCTCCCATTAAACTTACATGAGTACTTTCAATTTTGTGTTTGATATGATCCTATCATTTATACATTCGACACTATCAATTCTACGTGACGTCACATCAAACAAGAATATATAAAGTACACTCATATCAAAAATTATAGTACAACACATTGGCGAAATATTAATTAATTTTTTGGTTCAGTGTAGAGGGTCTCGTGTTACGAATTAGGAAGGTTTATGTTGGAGAGGTTACTGCCTCTCAGTTGCCAGTCTCGGACTTGGTCAACTATAATGATTTAGACAGTTATGTATTTTTACGACTATGTCGGAGAATGAATCTTTATTGGAGCGTCTTACTCTGTGCATTTGATCGAAACTAAAACTACAAAATTACAGTGGAACATCAGATTACCCTGTCGCTGCAATGCATCACGCCACAAGCTACAAGTCGGCAAGCCGACTCAGCATTCTGTGCAAAGCAACGCGGCACTTCGAATATGAAGTGTCCGCTTACCGCTGCCGTTCAGGCCGTCAGGCTACCTCTACCTGGGGACGCCCTTGCAGGTGTTTATATTTAAGTAACTTTTTTGTTTTATTTATTGAGAAGCAGAAAAAAAATTGTAAAATTTGGCGAAACCATAGATTATTTATATATTTAATTATATCTTTGAGTGATGATTACATTAATATGTCTTTTATACTTATAATCAACTCATATCAAAACAATCCATGTAAGACCCAGAAATCTATGAACACATCTTTTTATGCCCAGAAACAGCAACACAAGATAATGCTATTTCGAGCGAGCTTATTTGCTACATTATCAAGTTTGCCGCTCGACGCGTTTATAAATTATATATCAATACTCTTTATACACCAATCCGATCAGCTTCATTTCATTATTTTCTGAGCTTCTTTCGTACTTACATTCGGTACTCTCATTCTGGAAATAATCAGTTTGATCCAATTTTGGATTTAGAGCCTAGGAATTTACTCATGTTCTTTTTTTTTTTTGCCACAGCTCTAGAGTTTACCATATTTGTTTCGTCAACAATTGCATCTCCTGCCACAACACATTTTCCAGATTCAACATTCTATAAGTTTCTCTCTTTAATTTATTCTGTCCATAAACTGTTTAACCACAAACTTTTAAATACTTTAAATTTAGTTTTCTGTCATGCCAAGTTTCAAATGGGTTTTTCCTTAACTACGTTTCATTTGTTGGGGTTACCTAAAAAGTGTTGACACACTTTTTAACTGCAGCATCTAGAACAATTATGTATATGATAAGTTAAATATTTTTTTTGCAAAAACTTTAGATTTGCTCGGTTTTTAAATAGGATACGCAATAATGAATAAAAAACGAACTGATTGCCGCAGCATTTTCGGACTGTCCACATATACAACTAAAATTTTTGTTGGATTTTCGAAAATATTGTCCACAAAATGACTTCTACTTTTGACAATGTGGTCCGAAAACCGCGTCTCATCATAAAAGCGAATCCCTTATGCCCTTGTTATGTTCGGAGTAAATCATTTGTGATATCTTTTGCATTTTTATACTCGATACCGAAGGTAAAGAGTATATTGGGTGTGTGCAATTTCCGTCATGGTGTCTGTCCGTCTGTCTGTCTGTATGAACGCAACTTTTTTCCACACCCTTCAAGCTAGAGACTTGAAACTTTGCAAATGTCTTTATCTATGACCGGGACAGATAGTGTGTCAAGATTGGGGTTCTACGATAACTGGGAGGCTGGAAAATCGATAAATTCGATAACTCAAAATCGATAAATCCACCGTTTCCGCACACCCTTACAGTTAGAGCTACCAAATTTGGTAGGAAGATAGCTACTGGCATTCTCAAAAAAATTGCATCAAAAATTTTGGTGCCACGCCAACCCATTCCGCCCCAGCCCCCCCGCAGGTTGAAATTAGAAACGACTATATCTCCCACAGTTATTGAGCTAAAGCCACCAAATTTTGCGCCAAGATAGGTGATGATCCTAAAAAAAATGCATCAAAATTTGGATGCCGCACTCACCCATACCGCCCTTGCCCACCTCAGCCGCCCCAACTTTTCGTTAAAAGCGGGAATGAGTGTATCTTTCATGGTGTTTGAGCTACAGTCTCCAAATTTGGTAGGAAGATAACTTTTAGTGACCCCCAAATATATCTTGGAGCCACGCCTACCCAAGCCCCCCTTCCCAACTTTTAAAAACTTTGAGCTAGAGTCACCAAAATTGGTAGGAATATTGCAATTGGCATTCCACAAACATCTGCATCAAAAATTTGGATCCACGCCCACCAAAAACGGCCCCAGCCCCCTTCCCCTACCCTTAACAAACTTTGAGCTAGAGTCACCAAATTTGGCAGGAAGATAGCTGGTGGCATGCCCACCTGTATCAGACAATCTTTGATGCAGCGTACACCCCGGCCGCATCCGTACCCCTTTGCAATCAGGCCTCTTTTTACCGGTTTTAATACTGGTGTCGAGTATATCGCAGTCGGTTGCGCCCGACTGCAACGTTTCCACTTGTTTCTTCGTAATGTTTGTCTTGAATTCTCTTCTAGAGATAACAACCTCTTATTCAAACGTCCCAGTGTTCCGCAATGATGGTACTTATAATTTGACTTCAAAAAGGTATTTTTGAAATTTGTCCCTCCTGGCTACCCAATTTTCTTGATAAGTGAAGAATTTTTGGGCTTGTCTTTTTCTGAAAAAAAAATTTCGTGATCTAGTAATTTTATTTAGCATTGCTCCAGATACCAATCGATCTGCAACCAGCTCATCAAAAGTGTTAAAATGAAAAGTAGAGAAGAGTAGAGTAAATAAACCCTAGACATTATGCGTTAGCTCATTGTTTTTATACTCGACTAGTAAGTGGCCCGCTTACTTCGCTGCGCGGATAGTTTATATAAATTTTAGCAACAGAAGTTATAAAATAAATAAATTAGAAAATATTTCACAAAATATTAAAGCAAAGTATTTAACATTCTCTTTTCCACGCCACCATTGAGGCGCGTCATTATACTCGGTACCGAAGGTAAAGAGTATATTAGGAGTATGTCCGTCATGTTGTCTGTCCGTCTGTCTGTATGAACGCAACGTTTTTCCACACAATTCAAGCTAGAGACTTGAAACTTTCCAATTCTCTTTATCTTTGGCATAGTAAATTAAAGTGTCAAGATTGGGGCTTTACAATAACTGGGGGGCTGGCAAATTGATAAATTCGATAACTCAAAATCGACAATTCCACCTATTCCGCACACCCTTACAGTTAGAGTTACCAAATTTGGTGGGAAATTTTGGCATCTCCGAAAAATTGTGGTGCCACGCCCACCCATTCCGCTCCCAGCCCCCCGCGGTTTTAAATCGCCAAGATAAGTGATGACGATCCCCAAAAAACAGCATCAAAACTTTGGATGCCACGCCCACCCATACCGCCCTAGCCAACCCCAGCTGCCCAAACTTTTCGTTAAAAACGTGAATGCGTGTATCTATCAGAGTTGTTGAGCTAGAGTCTCTGAATTTGGTAGAAAGATAGCTAGTAATAAACCCCAATGATCTGCATTAAAGTTTTGGAGCCACGCCCACCCTTTCCCTACCGCAGTTTCAAATCAGAAATGACTTTATCTTCCTCAGTTTTTGAGCTACAGCCACAAAATTTTGCGCCAAGATAGGTGATGACGATCCCCAAAAAACTGCATCAAAACTTTGGATGCCGCGTCCATAACTGGTAGCGACACCCAAAGATATTTTGTAGCCAGGCCCACCCATAACGCCCACAGCACCCTTCCCCAACCTTTTACAAACTTTGAGCTAGTGTCAACAAATTTGGAAGGAAGATAGCTGAAACTGTTGCTGCTGTGGCTGCAGCGGCTGCATATAAAACTGTGGCAGGGCCACAGCAGGCAAAGCACCCCAATAATTTTGTCCGTTCATTCTTGTATCACTTTTAGAAATAAAATGAAGCAATGCGCAAATGGCCCACTAAAGTTAAAATTTTAAAATTCCCTGAGATTGAAAGAGTTACTGTTATTTATGTGAATTGATCTCAGAATCTACAGAACAATATCACATTTTCATGCTCTTAAGCCAATCGCATTCCTCTTAGTCCTCCTTTGTTGTTTCAAATTCGTGTGTGCATACAACGGCTTATAATAAGCCTGAAGCGATCGACAAAAACAGAAACAACAAATCTTTTGCATTCACATTTATATTTATACCCTGAAATGGGTAAAAAAGGGTATAATTGTTTTATGCAAAAGTATGTAACAGGCAAAAAGAAGCATCTCCGACCCCAGATAAAGTGTATATATTCTTGATCAGCATCAACAGCCATATGCAATATGAAAATCATACCCAACCGGTCACAGGTGACGTCACGCGAAACAGCTTTTTTTGCGCAATGCGTTATCGGTATTTTTTGTATCATGATTTCGGCTCACTCTCTTATGTATGCGCGCGCTCTGCAAGTCAAACAAAGAGCGTAGTATCGCTGCCTTCTTCGCACGCACTGAATCAAAGCAAAACATATCTAAGAGGCTGCAGTTAAGTGAATTGCATAGCCTAAACTCACACGTACTTTAGCCTTTAGCTTTGATTTAGTGTGTGCGGAGGAGGTAGGGTTATTGAACTTTATGATTGACATGCAAAGCGCGCACATTAAATAAAGAGTGAACAAAGGAGCATGATCAGAGCGAGATATCAAATTATCAAATTATCATAAGAGCGACGCGCGCGCTCTGTTTAGTTTTAAGCGGCTTTTTGAGTTTGGGACGAAGAGCGTGGTTCACACGTACAACGCAGGCATGCATAGATTTGTATACAAACTTATGTGAACGGCCTTTGCTTGTTCGAAATTGTATATTATTAATGTAAGTGTGTTACGTTTTGTCTAAGTTATATTAGCAGCAAGTAGGCAAATCCACCCCCACAATATAAGTATGTATTTTGGTGTGCAAAATTTTTCTAGACGCACCAAGTTTTTTTTTGTTGTTGTTGTTTTTTTAAATCAATGACACCAACAAAAGTAGCAGTGCGGACCCAACAACAACAACAAACGCTACTTGGGTCGTAAATCAATTGTCAAAGGCACACAAATTTGAAAAGAAAAAACAATGTGCACTGTGCGAAAAGATACATGTACATAAAATATTGAAAATTATTTTCAAGCGCATTGTTTACTTAATTGTGTATGCACTTATTCATTAAGAAGCGAAAATCCGTTTCTTTTTTGCGAGTGTATGAACCTTTTTTTTATGACTTTGCTTGTGCGACGCGAAGGCGTCTCTGCGCATTTGTTTTGTTTTTGTATTCTCGCTCGCAATCAAACTCTCAGCTTGTGCGACAAACAGGCGGCAGTAGTGGAATGGGTAATGTGTTTTGTTTTTGGAGTGGGTAAAAGTGCTCCAAAATGTATGGGAGGTACTCGAAGGAGTTGTCCAAAATAAAATTCCTTTCTTAGGACAAACGGACTACCTGCATAAAAAATTGTGTGAAAATTTCAGCCTTCTAGCTCTTTTCGTTTAGGCTGTGGCTGAGCCATTCTTACCAGGACAAACTCTTTTATATCTAGAGATTACAGTTAAGTATAACGGTTTTGAATTAGAGGTGGAGAACTATCGATAGCACTATCGGGACTATCGATGGTTGGCCACTATCGACTCGCTATCGATAGCGGCGCGCACTCTCGATAGTGGTCGTTCGCTATCATCGATATTAGTCGATTGTTTTTCTACATCTCTGCATTAATATTGTGGTGAATAGAATACTGTTATGAAACAGCAATATATGGAGAGAGCTTTGGTTAATCAGGAAATGGATCCCCTATTATGGATCAAGGTAAATTTAAATAGCTAAGTAAATACGATCAAACATAATCCTTATATTAAAATTAATTTCCAGATGAACCAGAACGACTTTCCGACATTGAAAACGCTCTTTTTCAAATATCTCTGTATACCCGTAACCTCGGTAGAGTCGGAGAGGGTCTTCAGCAAAGCAGGACAAATATTTTTAAATAGGCGTACAAGGCTTAAGGACGAAAATGTTAATGTTTTACTTTTTCTTAACCAACCCTATTGGTTGAAGTAAATATATAAATAGCAGTTATTTTATTATTATATTTATTATTATTCTAAAACTAATAAAATTATATTTTTTAATTTACTTACTAGACTATCGACAACTATCGACGATAGATTTTTCTTGCTATCGTCGATAGTCGATAGTTTATGGAAACTATCAAGCACTATCGATAGCGCCGACTATCGATAGTTCTCCACCTCTATTTTGAATGCTGTACGTAGTAGTTTGTTTGTAGTTTGTTTTTGTATGTGAGGAGATATTTCATTTAAAATGTATGTAAATGTTTCTCTACTCATTCTATAATATTCCTTAAATTTTTCGGGATACTGCAGCAGCTTTCAAAATAGGATGCACTTGGTATTTTTATAAGTTTATACACAAAAAACAACTAAATCTGTATTAAAATCAGAACATAAATATTTGGTCGCATTGTGAATTCGCTTAACCATAAGCATTTCATTGCTTGCGATATCGCTGGTAAAAATCGCAGTAGCGATTGGGCGATTCTCGTAGCATTGTGCGACGCTAATTCGCTTGACCATAAACGCAGCCTTATGTAGAAACTATCAAAGATTGAAATTCAGTCAAGCATACAGTAGCGTTTGTGTATGTGTGCACACCTCCATAATTATTAATTACAAACAATGACTGTTTTAGTAGAGTCTTTGACTACAACTAAAATTCTTGGTTTTAGAATAATACTTGAATAAAATTAAGCAATCTGTATGAAATATAAGTGCGTTTTGGCGTATTCGAAAATGTTGACAATTACCTTATTACCTAAAATTGGTTAGCTGGAAAAAGGAACAATCAAAACAAGTTAAAACTTTGCAGTTGGACGCACCCGACTGCTGTTTACCTGTTTTCCTGGGTGCACTAAATTAGGTACATATATACATAGATAAAGATATTTACATTTCCGGCGGCAGTTTTATTATTTTTAAGGAAATAAATTGCTTTCTTTTAACAAAATTTGGTAATTCTATCCATAAGGATGTAGGAAATATGTGAATTTATCGACTTTTAGCTATCGATTTAATCGATCTCCCAGCCTCCGAATAGACGCTGAAACCCAATATTGACACTTTATCTGTTCCGATAATAGAAAAAAGTATTTTCAAATTTTCATGTCTCCAGCTTGAAAGGTGTCGAAAAAAGTTGCATTCATACAGACGGACATTGCACAAAACCAATATATTCCTTACCGGTATTAGATTGATATTATCGTAGAGTAATAAAAACAAATAGGCAACACCAACAAGACTACAAGCAATACCAGAATCAATAACAAAACTGCAACATCAGAGCACGATTTGCTGCGGAGCAGGAAACATTTTTTGGCGACAGCAGTTGAAACCACTTATGAATAGAGCAGCATGAAGCTGGGCCGATCGCAACTTTAATCGACCATGAAAGGGGAAATCAATGTTGTGCTGGTAAAATCGATATACTGCACAACGGCCATAAAAAAAAGTCGCATGCTTTAACTGGAAAGTGAAATCAATTTCACTTGCCCCGTCCACTAAACTGCATCAGCAATGAATTCAACAAACAACAGCAGGCAGCAGCCGTAGCAGGAACAGCTTGCAAGACAGCAAAGCAGAGCAGAGCGACAACATAACCATGTCAATTGACAAAATGTGTCATTCCGAACACCAACAGCTAGTACAACTACACATTGAGGCGGCAAGGAAATCGAGTGTTCCGCTTAACTGCATTGCAATGCCACAATCAAATTTCCTGTTAGCTTAAAGCGCGTAAGTTGAAGCTTTTGCCACTGCTGCCGCTGTTGCTGTTGCTGGCTAGCAATTTTGTGCACTTAATATTTATTGATTTATTTATCGATGATATCAGCACAACGACTTCGTATCATTTGAATTTTTAACACTAAGGTGCAACAAGGTGCTTTTGCTGTTGCAGCTTGATAGCTTGATATTTCAGTGGTAATGATCAATGCTTGATTAACACAACTTATGATATGTTTTTTTGAGTGTGTTTGATAAAATAGTTCTTAATTGACGAAAAGTTGAAACTATATGGGAACATTTACATCAATTACTAAAAAGTAGAAGGGACTTTCCAGTTCTGTGACAGGTAATTGCTGTCATATTTGACAGGACAATTGATTTATGGGTCTCCTATTAAGGTCAGAATCAGTTAATGGCTTTATATAATTCCATTAAATGTGTAAGAACTATGGCTAGTTTTTATGTAGTTTTTTGTGGGATGTCATCAACATATGGATGGTGAAATATGTGGATTTATCGATTTTCAGCTATCGAATTTATCGATTTGCCAGCCCCCAGTAGGTGTAGAACCCCAATATCTATAACTTACCTGTCCCGACCACATATAAAGATATTAGCAAAATTTCAAGTCTCTAGCTTTCAGGGTGTTGCGGACAGTCATTATGACAGACATTGCACAAAACCAAATACATATATACATATACTCTGAACACACGAGGTTCAGGTTGGAGTACAATTTCAATACTCAATTTTATTCTTAAAATCCTAGGCCTTATATACCTAACAAAGTGTCTTAATCTATATGCGTTTATTATCTCTTGCAAGATAATAAACTCTTTTATCATTAGGGTACTCTTCAGTACCTGCTTTTGACCTGCGCGCAGGCAGACTCGACGGTTTCGTTTACATGCAGGCAACGATCCGCGATATTATCTGTTTTATATTTATTTTACCAGCAGCTGATAGATTGCTGTGGTGCATTTATATTTACTTAGGATAATATATTATCTTCTACTTAGTGGACTGTATATCTTCTGGCCGATTGTCGCGGAAGGCGTCAGTCGGCTATATTGAAAACGTGTTCATTTATGAACATACTCTTTACCATTGTTATCTCTATATATAAAAGAGTTTGTCCTGGTAAGAATGGCTCAGCCACAGCCTAAACGAAAAGAGCTAGAAGGCTGAAATTTTCACACAATTTTTTATGCAGGTAGTCCGTTTGTCCTAAGAAAGGAATTTTATTTTGGACAACTCCTTCGAGTACCTCCCATACATTTTGGAGCACTTTTACCCACTCCAAAAACAAAACAAATTACCCATTCCACTACTGCCGCCTGTTTGTCGCACAAGCTGAGAGTTTGATCGCGAGCGAGAATACAAAAACAAAACAAATGCGCAGTGACGCCTTCGCGTCGCACAAGCAAAGTCATAAAAAAAAGGTTCGTACACTCGCAAAAAAGAAACGGATTTTCGCTTCTTAATGAATAAGTGCATACACAATTAAGTAAACAGTGCGCTTGAAAATAATTTTCAATATTTTATGTACATGTATCTTTTCGCACAGTGCACATTGTTTTTTTTTTCAAATTTGTGTGCCTTTGACAATTAACCAAGTAACGTTTGTTGATAATGTAAGTGTTGTTGTTTGGCCCGCACTGCTACTTTTGTTGGTGTCATTGATTTAAAAAAACAACAACAACAAAAAAAAACTTGGTGCGTCTAGAAAAATTTTGCACACCAAAATACATATTTATGTTGTGGGGGTGTATTTGGCTACTTGCTGCTAATATACATAACTTAAACTAAACGTAACACACTTACATTAATAATATACAATTTCGAACAAGCAAAGGCCGTTCACATAAGTTTGTATACAAATCTATGCATGCCTGCGTTGTACGTGTGAGCCACGCTCTTCGTCCCAAACTCAAAAAGCCGCTTAAAACTAAACAGAGCGCGCGCGTCGCTCTTATGATAATTAGATAATTTGATATCTCTCTCCGATCATGCTCCTTTTTTCACTCTCTATTTTATGTGCGCGCTTTGCATGTCAATCATAAAGTTCAATAACCCTACCTCCTCCGCACACACTAAATCAAAGCTAAAGGCTAAAGTACGTGTGAGTTTAGGCTATGCAATTCACTTAACTGCAGCCTCTTAGATATGTTTTGCTTTGATTCAGTGCGTGTGAAGAAGGCAGCGATACTACGCTCTTTGTTTGACTTGCAGAGCGCGCGCATACATAAGAGAGTGAGCTGAAATCATGATACAAAAAATACCGATAACGCATTGCGCAAAAAAAGCTGTTTTGCGTGACGTCACATGTGACAGGTTGGGTATGATTTTCATATTGCATATGGCTGTTGATGCTGATCAAGAATATATACACTTTATCTGGGGTCGGAGATGCTTCTTTTTGCCTGTTACATACTTTTGCATAAAACAATTATACCCTTTTTTACCCATTTCAGGGTATAAATATAAATGTGAATGCAAAAGATTTGTTGTTTCTGTTTTTGTCGATCGCTTCAGGCTTATTATAAGCCGTTGTATGCACACACGAATTTGAAACAACAAAGGAGGACTAAGAGGAATGCGATTGGCTTAAGAGCATGAAAATGTGATATTGTTCTGTAGATGAGATCAATTCACATAAATAACAGTAACTCTTTCAATCTCAGGGAATTTTACAATTTTTACTTTAGTGTGCCATTTGCGTATTGCTTCATTTCATTTCTAAAAGTGATACAAGAATGAACGGACAAAATTATTGGGGTGCTTTGCCTGCTGTGGCCCTGCCACAGTTTTATATGCAGCCGCTGCAGCCACAGCAGCAACAGTTTCAGCTATCTTCCTTCCAAATTTGGTGACACAAGCTCAAAGTTTGTTAAAGGTGGGGGAAGGGGGGCTGGGCGAGTTTGTAAAAGGTTGGGGAAGGGTGCTGTGGGCGTTATGTGTGGGCCTGGCTACAAAATAACTTTGGGTGTCGCTACCAGTTATGGACGCGACATCCAAAGTTTTGATGCAGTTTTTTGGGGATCGTCATCATCGTCTGTAGCTCAAAAACTGAGGAAGATAAAGTCATTTCTGATTTGAAACTGCGGTAGGGAAAGGGTGGGCGTGACTCCAAAACTTTAATGCAGATCATTGGGGTTTATTACTAGCTATCTTTCTACCAAATTCAGAGACTCTAGCTCAACAACTCTGATAGATACACGCATTCCCGTTTTTAACGAAAAGTTGGGGCAGCTGGGGTTGGCTAGGGCGGAATGGGTGGGCGTGGCATCCAATGTTTGATGCAGTTTTTTGGGGATCGTCATCACTTATCTTGGCGATTTAAAACCGCGAGGGGCTGGGAGCGGAATGGGTGGGCGTGGCACCACAATTTTTCGGGGATGCCAAAATTTCCCACCAAATTTGGTAACTCTAACTTTAAGGGTGTCCGGAATAGGTGGATTTGTTGATTTTGAGTTATCGAATTTATCAATTTGCCAGCCCCCCAGTTATCGTAGAACCCCAATCTTAGAACTTGATCTGTCCCGGCCATAGATAAGGACATTTGCAAAGTTTCAAGTCTCTACCTTGAAGGGTGTGGAAAAAACTTGCGAACATACAGACGGACGGACATTCCACAAACCCAATATACTCTTTACCTTCGGTATCGAGCATAAAAAAGGACAGAAAACAGGACAAAAATTGTTTTGTGCAATTTTAAGCTTTTAGCATCAAAATGAAACTTGCACAATTCCGTGAGGTGATAATAAACATAAACATAGCTAATACAGCTTCCTGGTGACAAGATTGGGGACAATCGGCCAGCTTAAAACAAATTATGCTTTTTTGTGCGAGGCACAAAGCGTTATGCATATGTTTTTTTGTCGCCATATACGCGCGAATGTGATCTATTTTGCTATTAAGACTGCATTTGCAGTATCTGCAGTATGCCTTATTGGTGTGCGCTTCATCGCGGCTTATCCAATCTTTAAAATCTGGCTGCTGTAGCCAGCAATCACCAAATTTTTGTTTGTACGAATCTTTCGGCATTATTTAAGTTTATTTTTCACTTTTGTTGTACATTAGACTACAAATGATATCGAAAATACATACAAAGTATGTAAAAAAGGATGCCACACCGTTTTAAAAAGATCGGTGTTTTTAATAGATCGGATGCCACAATGTTTTTAAAGAAAACTTTGAAAAAAAGATTGAAATAAATGAATCAAAAAAATCTGAAAAAGGCCAGATTTGCTGATAGGGGATGTTTGATGTTAAAAACAGGACAGATCTGGTCGGAAAAATGCCAAATCGGCATCACTGTTGTTGGGCCCGCTCTGCTACTTTTTGTTGGTGTCATTGATTTAAAAAAACAACAAAGCAAAACTTGGTGTGGCACCACAATTTTTCGGGGATGCCAAAATTTCCCACCAAATTTGGTAACTCTAACTGTAGGGGTGTGCGGAATAGGTGGTATTGTCGATTTTGAGTTATCGAATTTATCAATTTGCCAGCCCCCCAGTTATTGAAAAGCCCCAATCTTGACACTTTAATTTACTATGGCATAGATAAAGAGAATTGGAAAGTTTCAAGTCTTTAGCTTGAATTAAGTGGAAAAACGTTGCGTTCATACAGACAGACGGACAGATACTCTTTACCTTCGGTACCGAGTATAATGACGCACCTCAATGGTGGCGTGGAAAAGAGAATGTTAAATACTTTGCTTTAATATTTTGTGAAATATTTTCTAATTTATTTATTTTATAACTTCTGTTGCTAAAATTTATATAAACTATCCGCGCAGCGAAGTAAGCGGGCCACTTACTAGTTGCTTCATATGAATAAGATGTTGTTTTTTTGCTTGCCCAATCGCTCTCAGTCGCTTGAGGCCCAGCAAAAAATGTAAAAAACTTACATGACAAATTTTTAACACTTTTTGGGTGACGCTGGCCCACCGCTTGACAGGCCGCTGAGTGCTAATGCAACTGAAACAAAAACGACTGTACATGCTATCCGCTATCGCGCTCACTCACAGGCAGAACATAGAAAAATACAGTTATGCTGAAATTAGGCTTTTTTTTTATCAATTGAGACCTCTTGTAATATTAATTCTCTTTGCCCTCACTCACAGGCAAGACATAGCAAAATACCGTTATTGCCTACCTCCGGGGGCCTGAGACGGTATTATGCTTGGTCTTGCCAATTGCAATATCTTGAGATTATAAGGTCTTTGCCCATACTGACTGTTTACCGAAAACGGGAAGAGTCATCGATAATTTTAAGCACATTGTCCCTGCCTCTATGGCGTATTAGAGCTTGTTTATCGTTAGGGAATCTCTTCTAGATAAATATTTCCTCAACAATTTCAATTCTATAGTTACGACAGTTCGAAGTCAAGGTGGCGAAAACGTTTTTAAAAGATCGAGATGCGTTCCATTACAGTCCCGCCTTTTGCAAGCAGACTCTTTACCACCCGTTTTTATACTGGTATCAGAGTGAATTGCGATAGAAAAAAAATTAATGAGTGTTCGAACTCACTAACGATGTGTTAACAATTGCAAAATTAATTTACTTCTTGTTTTGGTTTTGACCGCCACCAGCAGAACAACAAAGCGCGCACATGCATACGCATAAATACGCACAGACACACACAAACACTTACAAACAAACATAACGAACTTCTTTAATAAGTGAATGATGGTGTGGGATACCCTACCTAGTTCATTTGCTATATTAATTGATTAATTAATTAATATTATTAAACTATTTTTAGTAATTTCTCAATTGTTTGCTAAGCGCCAACTTATTCTTATTAAAAACAAAAAAACAGACAACAAAAAAAACAAACTAGTTTGGTACATAAGATTCTTCATCAATTCGTCAGTTTCATTTTCTTATTACAGAAGTCCGCTATGTTTGTCTGTAAGTGTGTGTGTGTGTTGTGTCTGTGCATTCACGAAGAAGCAAAACAGAATTGCCTTGGACGAATGATGTTGCTGCATACCCTAACAAGCTTATTTGCTATATTTATCAATTAATCAATTAATATTATTAAACTATTTTAGTAGTTTCGCAATTGTTTGCTAAGCGCCAACTTATACTAATAAAAGTATGCATTTATAGCAAATATATTATTGAAGTACACGTCCTCAATAACACTTATAATTTATTAGGGTATTCAACAGTCATCATTCTCTTTGCTTAACAGCTGCATGCCCGGGCTGGGGCGCTCTGCCGCTGCACAAAGCACTAATACCATCATACTTATTTTGAGCAGAGAAAAAATTTTTACAACAAACACATACTATTTGCTATACTAACGCTTAACGCTTTTTTTGAAAGCGTCGACGCTGATCATGTGTGATCTAACGCGGTGTGAGGTTTGCATGTATTGTACCGAGATAGTTGCGCTACCCGCGCCTATAGATGTTAACACATCAAAAACTCTTGTACCGCAAGTTAAAAGTATATTAGTTTCCTAAAGTGACCACCATGGTGTCTGCGCTTGAGGCTACCGATTTAAATCTTCACAAATATCTGTCTAGTTTCCCTGGTCGAATAAGCTCTCAGGATTGGAGTGCTACGCAAACGGAGATAGATGCTGTAAGTAGATTGTTTGTAAGCAGATGGCGTCCGAGTTCAACGTTCCACTTGTCTTAATACTCGATACCGAAGGTAAAGAGTATATTGGGTTTGTGCAATGTCCGTCATGGTGTCAGTCCATCCGTTTTTCCACACCCTCCTAGAGACTTGAAACTTTGCAAATATCTGTTTCTATGGCCGGGAAAGATACAATCACGGTTGCGACTAAAAAATAAAAGTAGGAGCCAAAAAAAAAAAAGTGTCAAATTCACTAAAAAAATAACCAATTTTTTTTTTTGCAATTCATCAATTCATTTTGCTTTTAATAAAATAAATGATATTTTTTCACAGAAACTTATAGCTTTAACACATTATAACTCCAAAGTATTTCACATTTTCACCTTCATTTAGTGATTATGAATGGTATTAAATAAAAACAATAAAAACCTATTAAAATTTGGCCAGTTGCAAAAACTGAGGTGGTTGCGAAAATTGAAGGGAAATTTTCTGGTGGTAAAGCGACCTGTTTTCAAAAAAGATGCCTTTGCTTACCTTTAAATTTAAAGATTTTTATTGAATTTTTAAAAATTTTGAAATTTTTTTTGTATGTTTTGTGCAATTTATCTTTTTCTGAACAGCAGTTTCGGGAAAATCTAGAATGTGGGTGTTGCAATTATCGAGGGTTGCGTGTATCGGGGATTGCGTAAACCGAGATCGTACTGTATGTGTTTTTCATCAACTTAAAACCGGTGTTCGACGAGTTGACGATGGGCTTATGAGACGATTGTTAACAGAATTGCTTTTTGATGTGTTAACATCTATAGGCGCGGGTAGCGCAACTATCTCGGTTCAATACATGCAAACCTCACACCGCGTTAGATCACACATGATCAGCGTCGACGCTTTCAAAAAACTTTTCGCAGCGTTAGTATACGAATAGTATGTGTTTGTTGTAAAAATTTTTTCTCTGCTCAAAATAAGTATGATGGTATTAGTGCTTTGTGCAGCGGCAGAGCGCCCCAGCCCGGGCATGCAGCTGTTAAGCAAAGAGAATGATGACTGTTGAATACCCTAATAAATTATAAGTGTTATTGAGGACGTGTACTTCAATAATATATTTGCTATAAATGCATACTTTTATTAGTATAAGTTGGCGCTTAGCAAACAATTGCGAAACTACTAAAATAGTTTAATAATATTAATTGATTAATTGATAAATATAGCAAATAAGCTTGTTAGGGTATGCAGAAACATCATTCGTCCAAGGCAATTCTGTTTTGCTTCTTCGTGAATGCACAGACACAACACACACACACACTTACAGACAAACATAGCGGACTTCTGTAATAAGAAAATGAACTGACGAATGAAGAATGTTATGTACCCTAATATTATATAAGTGCTACTGTGGATATTATATATATGCAATAATTGCATACTTAATAAGAATAAGTTGGCGCTTAGCAAACAATTGAGAAATGACTAAAAATAGTTTAATAATATTAATTAATTAATCAATTAATATAGCAAATGAACTAGGTAGGGTATCCCACACCATCATTCACTTATTAAATAAGTTCGTTATGTTTGTTTGTAAGTGTTTGTGTGTGTCTGTGCGTATTTATGCGTATGCATGTGCGCGCTTTGTTGTTCTGCTGGTGGCGGTCAAAACCAAAACAAGAAGTAAATTAATTTTGCCATTGTTAACACATCGTTAGTGAGTTCGAACACTCATTAATTTTTTTTTTATTTTGGTACGCCGATGTATCGATAATTTTCAGTGCTATAAGCGATACTAATTGTGTGCTGAGTAATGCTTAAAATTATACTTTCTGAAGCCAATCACAAGAAAAAAGAGCCAAATTGAAAAAAAAAAGTGCCATTGCAGTGCAATGATTCCACCATCAGGAAAAACAAGAGCCAGTTTTGGTGCCAAAACACCAAATATGGCAACCGTGGTTACAGTGTCAAGATTGGGATTCGATAGCTCAAAATCGATAAATCCTTATATTTCCCCCACACTCACAGTTGGATTTACATACTTAATTTGGTAGGCAGATATCCAAAATTTGGATGCCACGCCCACCTTCCCTAACCTTTTACAAACTTTAAGCTATTGTCATCAAATTTGGTAGGAAAATAGCTGGTGGCATCCCGATCTGAATCAAACAATCTTTGATGTCGCCTGTTGCCTCCTTACCTTTTTGCAATCAGGCTTCTTTTAATCGGTTTTAATACAGGTGTAAAAAGAATGATGATCCGTTACCTAGTTTTTGAGATATTGTACCCGAAAGAGGACCAAATTACTTAAAAATTGTCAGCTATTTTTAACATTGTCAATCAGTCAACTTTGAAGGGCTGTATCTTTTGAACCGAAATTCTATTAAAAGTAGCGTGAGCAGTCGCTGGAAGGGGGCGTTTTTTGTTGTTTATTTTTGTATAATTGGAGTTTAAAATTAATTATAAGCTACAATTTTTTTTGTTTTATAGCCAGAGCAACGGGGGCCTTCGGGCTGTTGTTTGTACATATTTATCTAAGTTTAATGCTTGATTTAGAAGTGAGTTTTACAAAGCCTTTTATATTTTCAATATTAATATCAGAAACCAAATCTTTTGGATTGGGAATTTTCATGGAGGGGCATTGGTTGATTATAATCAAATTATAATTTATGGTTTCGGCAATTTTAAAATGATTATTTCATAAGTGCTTCTTAATAAATAAAATAAAAAAGCCATTTAAATAGAAACACCTGTTAAAAAAAAATCATATCATAAAAATATTAGGCAGGTTCTTGTACACTTGACATGCATATAAATAACAATTAATTCAAACACATATGTATGTACATGTGAGCGCAAACATTCAAACGCAGTTCAAATTTCAGAGACCCACCCCAAAAATAACAAAACCCTCACACGCTAATCCCACACGCATATAAACAGCAGCTGAGTGTAACAATCGTCTTAAGGATTCGGCCACGCACTGAGCGACGAGCGACGTGAGCGAGCGATCGCTTTGAGTGAAGTGGCCACGTGTCGAGCGACGTCGCTCAATTTGTTTACTTATTAAAATGCCTTCATCAAGTGTAATTATGAAAAGTTTGTGCGAGAGCCGTATTTGCCGTTACAGGCAATTAATATATTTACAAAAGAGAAGATTTGGTGTGCACCCTATTAACCAATCTAGATGAGATTATGGAGAAAAATTTTGGGAGTACATGCGAATGTCGGTAGAAGCTTTCGATTTGCTATTGAGGAAGATTAAGAGCTTAATAGAAAAGCAAAGATCGTCAATTTCTGCTGAACAACGATTGGTTGTATTGTTGCGGTAAGTAAAATAAAATAAGTAAAAAAAGATTAAAAGGCTGTATTATTATTAATTTTATTAAGATATGTGTATGTATATATCAACAATAATATTTAGCAATAAAGGAAAAATTTATAAGCCGAAATTAAACTTTCCGCACATATTTTTATACTCGATACCGAAGGTAAAGAGTATATTGGGTTTGTGCAATGTCCGTCATGGTGTCTGTCCGTCTGTCCGTCTGTCCGTCTGTCTGTCTGTATGAACGCAACTTTTTTCCACACCCTTCAAGCTAGAGACTTGAAACTTTGCAAATGTCTTTATCTATGGCCGGGACAGATAAAGTGTCAAGATTGGGGTTATACGATAACTGGGAGGCTGGCAAATCGATAAATTCGATAACTCAAAATCGATAAATCCACCGTTTCCGCACACCCTTACAGTTAGAGCTACCAAATTTGGTAGGAAGATAGCTACTGGCATCCCCGAAAAAATTGCATCAAAAATTTTGGGGCCACGCCCACCCATTCCGCCCCCAGCCCCCCGCAGTTTGAAATCAGAAACGCCTATATCTACCTCAGTTTTTGAGCTACAGCCACCAAATTTTACGCCAAGATAGGTGATGACGATCCCCAAAAAACTGGATCAAAACTTTGGATGCCGCACCCAGCCATACCGCCCTTGCCAACCCCAGCCGCCCCAACTTTTCGTTAAAAACGGGAATGCGTGTATCTTTCATGGTGTTTGAGCTACAGTCTCCAAAATCGGTAGGAAGATAACTGGTAGTGACCCCCAAAGATATCTTGGCGCCACGCCTACCCCAAGCCCCCCTTCCCCAACTTTTTAAAACTTTGAGCTAGAGTCTCCAAACTTGGTAGGAAGATAACTGGTAGTGACCCCCAAATATATCTTGGCGCCACGCCTACCCCAAGCCCCCCTTCCCAAACTTCTAAAAACTTTGAGCTAGAGTCACCAAATTTGGTAGGAAGATTGCAATTGGCATTCCACAAAGATCTGCATCAAAATTTTGGATGCCACGCCCACCCAAAACGCCCCCAGCCCCCTTCCCCTTCACTTAACAAACTTTGAGCTAGAGCCACCAAATTTAGCAGGAAGATAGCTGGTGGTATCCCCATCTGTATCAGACAATCTTTGATGCAGCGTACACCCCTGCCGCATCCGTACCCCTTTGCAATCAGGCCTCTTTTTACCGGTTTTAATACTGGTATCGAGTATATCGCAGTCGGTTGCGTCCGACTGCAACGTTTCCACTTGTTTGCACTGCACTTGTTACACGCTGAGCGACGCACTGAAAATTAAAACCGATTCTAGCGCTGGACCATGAGGGAATAACATAAGGTGGTCCATTCCGCAAACTACAGTTCCTTATTTTGTGGTCGCGACAAGTGAGAGTGGTGGTCGCGACAAGTGCGAGTGAGACGGACATAGCACATGAAACGCGGACAGCCTGTTGAGTGAGCGTGAAGCACTGAAAATAAGGAACAAACCGAGAGAGCGACTCTTTACGAATGGACAACCTGATGTTATTCAATCATGCGCTGGACGACGTCGCTAAGTCGTTGAGTGACGTTGCTCGTCGCTCAACAGCTGCGTGGCCGCTCATATGCAGTTTCATATGTTTCAGTTTTGGACGTCGCTCGAGAGAGCGTCGCTCAAATTCACTAAAAAAGAACCATTTTTTTTTGCAATTAAATTACAAAATATTTTGTTCACAAAATCTTGAAGCTGTAACACATTATAACTCCAAAGTATATCACATTTTCACCTTTATTTAGTGATGATGAATGATATTATATAAAAACAAGTGGAAACGTTGCAGTCGGGCGCAACCGACTGCGATATACTCGATACCAGTATTAAAACCGGTAAAAAGAGGCCTGATTGCAAAGGGGTACGGATGCAGCCGGGGTGTACGCTGCATTAAAGATTGTCTGATACAGATGGGGATGCCACCAGCTATCTTCCTGCCAAATTTGGTGACTCTAGCTCAAAGTTTGTTAAGGGTAGGGGAAGGGGGCTGGGGCCGTTTTTGGTGGGCGTGGATCCAAATTATTGATGCAGATCTTTGTGGAATGCCAATTGCAATATTCCTACCAAATTTGGTGACTCTAGCTCAAAGTTTTTAAAAGTTGCGGAAGGGGGGCTTGGGTAGGCGTGGCTCCAAGATATCTTTGGGGATCACTACCTGTTATCTTCCTACCAAATTTGGAGACTGTAGCTCAAACACCATGAAATTTACACTCATTCCCGCTTTTAACGAAAAGTTGGGGCGGCTGAGGTGGGCAAGGGCGGTATGGGTGGATGCGGCATCCAAATTTTGATGCATTTTTTTAGGATCGTCATCACCTATCTTGGCGCAAAATTTGGTGGCTGTAGCTCAAAAACTGTGGGAGATATAGTCGTTTCTAATTTCAACCTGCGGGGGGCTGGGGCGGAATGGGTGGGCGTGGCACCAAAATTTTTGATGCAATTTTTTTGAGAATGCCAGTAGCTATCTTCCTACCACATTTGGTAACTCTAACTAAAAAGGTGTACGGAATAGGTAGATTTATCGATTTTGAGTTATCGAATTTATCGATTTGCCAGTCCCCCAGTTATCGTATAACCCCAATCTTGACACTTTATCTGTCCCGGCCATAGATAAAGACATTTGCAAAGTTTCAAGTCTCTAGCTTGAAGGGTGTGGAAAAAAGTTGCGTTCATACAGACGGACAGACGGACAGACACCATGACGGACATTGCACAAACCCAATATACTCTTTACCTTCGGTATCGAGTATAACAAATACAGTACGACCTCGGTTAACGTTACCTATTAAAAATTGGCCAGTTGCAAAAACTGTCATGGTTGCGAAAAAAATTTTTCAAAAAATATGCCTTTGCTTACCTTTAAAATTAAAGTAAATCGAATATGTCTGTGTTGAAATATGGATTTTCACTTTTTTTATTAAATTTTTGAAAAATTTTGAAATTTAGTTGTATCTTTTTACAATTAATACGTTTCTGAACAGCAGTTTCGCGAAAATCTGGAATTTGAGTGTTGCAATTTTCGAGGAGTTGCGAGTATCGAGGGTTGCGTTAACCGAGGTCATACTGTTACAGTACTACTGTATGTATTTTTCATCAAATTAAAACCGGAGTTGGCGATGGGCTTATGCGACGATTGTTTACAGAATTGCTTTTTTATTTTGGTACGCCGATGTATCGATAATTTTCAGTGCTCGTTTATAGCATTTATTGTGTGTTGAGTAATGTTTGAAATTATATTTTCTGAAGCCAATCACAAAAAAAAGAGCCTAACTGAAAAAAAAGTGCCATTGCACCATCAGGAAAAAAAAGAGCCAGTTTTGGTTCCAAAACACCAATTGTGGCAACCGTGCATGTGAGTGCGAGGGAGAGCGCCACGTTGCTCTCTTTATTTTACTCTCTTGACTTTGTTAAGGAGTTGTTTTGTTAGTGCGACAGAGTTAGGTATATAAAGTGTTTTGGTTGTGTGCAGCCTATGCAGTTTTGTAGTTTCGTAAAAATATTTAACTAAATAAAATTTTGATGAAACGCTTTCGATTATATTAATTAAATAGTTTTTAATAACAAAAATTAAAAGTTATATTAACATTTAATTATATTAAAGCAATATTAAACTAAAATGTATGTACATTAAACTTAAAAATATAAAAAAACATAACTTATTTATAGCAAAATTTTTAATAATTTGCGATGCCCCATACGATTTTGTTTTTGTTTTTGCAATTTTAGTTTACAATTTAGATTTTTTATACGAAAATGTATTCGTATTTTAAAAAAAATTTCTTTAAATGCATTGGCAAGTCAACATTTTGTGCCGTGCTTTGCAAATGTTTTAAAACGTTAGAACTGGTACCAAAGGTTCTGCTGTGGCAATTTAAAAACAGTTTTTCTAGACTGATAATTTTCTCCAAAAATACTTTGGACGGCTTCTTTAGTACTCCGTGCGAGACTGCATCAACATAGGTATATGATGCATCGGTGGACTCACAGTCAAAAATGTTTAATTTCCTTATAATGTATTCCGCCACATACTTCAATGCATCCTTTGTTAGGTCTTCAGCACTATCTAAGGAACTATCCAGATTTGAAAAATCGATAGCACTATCGTCGACATTCTCAAAAGAACCAGCTTGTGAAATTCCACTATAGTCTAAATTCAACCAAGGAACATGCTCTGTTGTAACATTCATACCGTCGCTGTTTAAAATTTCGGTATTTTTAGCTAAACGAGTAAAAAAAATAACTGATTATGAGTATAATATAAAAATACACGAATTTGACATGTACTACCACAATTACGTACTACCACAATTACGAACACACACACAATCACAAACATTCTAAACATTAAAAAAAAAAGTTAAATAATTGTTTAACATATAGTCTACATGTACTTACTTATCATTACCCATTAAATATTTTCGCAACCTATCAGGGGTGCCACAGAAAACGCTTCCGCCCGAATTTCACGCCGTTTTTATTTCACGGTGCCACAGACCAAAACGCTCACTAGTTTTGAGCGGAAACAAAACGTCGCAAAAACCCTAAAATCTGATGCTGCCACCTAGTCCGAAGCAAATTCAATGCAGTCAATGCAGTAATGCCACATTTCTCAAGCATAAATTCGGAGTAATGTGTTTAATAAAAATATTGTGGAACCACTCCTGTTTTCTTTTAATAAAGCATTAAAAAATAGCTCTTTGAAGTAAACACAAACTTGACTTCAAAATTGTTTTACTTGTTGTGCAATTTGTGAAAACATTTGTGGTCAGCTGTAATTGTGCCAGGTGGCAACGCCTTAAAAGCGGCATCATCTGGAAAATGGCAGAGCCAAAACAAACAAAGAAAGAAGAAGAAAACGCTCTGAGAACCCTTCGCTGCATGGTTTCTTTCCTAATTTTCTGCCGCTGAAGCTCTTCTATGGCCAATAATCTCGCTAACGGCATATTCAATTAAAAACAACTTCTGTTTAAAACAATTTGGGGATGATTTATGAACAGCTGATTGCTGTCAGGCGGAAATTGTTGCCAGACAGTTGGCAGATAGCTTCTAGAGTTGCCGAATATCTTTTAATTGTTTTCCCGCCAAAATTTAAATGTTTTCTTGTGTGTTTATTTGCTAAAAACAATCAACTTCTGTACAAAAACATTAAAAAATGTTAATAAAATATGAAACCAGTTGAAAGCCCTTTATTCTGATATGTTTAGACTACAAAAGGTGCTAAACAAACACTTTGCTAATTTAATCTGGCGTGGTGTCAACCCTTAGCAGCCAAGTCCGATAAGGTTTGTGCACACACTAAGTAAATGAAATCACTCGGAGTTCTGTGGCACCGTGAAAATTTTAAGACGATTTTGCTTCTGGCGGAATCAAATTTCACTGACGTTTTCTGTGGCACCCCTGTATATTTAAATTGTAGTGGGCTGGGATGATCATGCAGACCGCCTCGAGCCCTCATCGCATCAAAAAAATTTTCCAGTATATCCTGCGTTAGCCTATTGGTAAGAATATAATCCATTGCGTATTTTTCACTTAAATAGGCATGTAGATTATTGAGGGAAGCGTTGCTTCCATGCCATTTTGGAATGGAGCAGTTTTACCAGAATTTGGTAAAATTTTAGCGCTCATTACATTAGACATTTCTTCTAAAATGCTTTTTTGAATGGTCAAACTCTTTCCATATGGTTGCAGGCTAGGCATTTGATTCAAATTACACATCTTACTATTAAAAATATCAAACCAATCGTTTGTTAGCTTGAAGAAACGCGCTGTCTCGCACGGATTATAAATTTTGAGGCCCAAAGAATAGCAGCGATTTATTGCACTGGCAGTTGTGTTGGATAACAATTGCGTTGCCAACTTCACTTTCTGCCGGCCAGTTGAACGAACTTTCAGTTGCTCTTCTGTTACTTTAAACATTATACTGACATCTGAAGCAGCAGTATGGTTTAAAACCTGTTTAATTGTTTGCGCCGTTATTATTTTTTGGTCGACGCATAGCCCAGTATCCAAAAAATGGTTACGGATAAGCTTAATCAAGTGAGGCACATCCGCAAACACAAAGATTTTAAGATTCGCATCTGCTGGGTGTTCAAACCATGTCTTGGCTAAAATCAAATAAATGCAAATATTTATGTATATGACTAGTAAGTGGCCCGCTTACTTCGCTGCGCGGATAGTTTATATAAATTTTAGCAACAGAAGATATAAAATAAATAAATCAGAAAATATTTCACAAAATATTAAAGCAAAGTATTTAACATTCTCTTTTCCACGCCACCATTGAGGTAGAGAATCAGGCGCGTCATTATACTCGATATCGAAGGTATAGAGTATATTGGGAGTATGTCCGTCATGTTGTCTGTCCGTCTGTCTGTATGAACGCAACGTTTTTCCACTTAATTCAAGCTAAAGGCTTGAAACTCTTCAATTCTCTTTATCTATGGCATAGTAAATTAAAGTGTCAAGATTGGGGCTTTACAAAAACTGGGGGGCTGGCAAATTGATAAATTAGATAACTCAAAATCCACCTATTCGGCACACCCTTACAGTTAGAGGTACCAAATTTGGTAGGAAGATAGCTACTGGCATCCCCGAAAAATTGTGGAGCCACGCCCACCCATTCCGCTCCCAGCCCCCCACGGTTTTAAATCAAAAACGCCTATAACTTCCTCAGTTTTTAAGCTCGATCCACCAAATTTTGCGCCAAGATAAGTGATGACGATCCCCAAAAAACTGCATCAAAACTTTCGATGCCACGCCTACCCATACCGCCCAAGCTAACCCCAGCCGCCCCAACTTTTCGTTAAAAACGGGAATGCGTGTATCTTTCAGAGTTGTTGAGCTAGAGTCTCTGAATTTGGTAGAAAGATAGCTAGTAATGAACCCCAATGATCTGCATTAAAGTTTTGGAGTCACGCCCACCCTTTCCGCCCCCCAGCCCTACCGCAGTTTCAAATCAGAAATGACTTTATCTTCCTCAGTTTTTGAGCTACAGCCACAAAATTTTGCGCCAACATAGGTGATGACGATCCCCAAAAAACTGCATCAAAACTTTGGATGCCGCGTCCATAACTGGTAGCGACAGCCAAAGATATTTTGTAGCCAGGCCCACCCATAACGCCCACAGCACCCTTCCCCAACCTTTTACAATTTTTGAGCTAGAGTCACCAAATTTGGTAGGAAGATAGCAATTGACATCCCAAGCAGATCTGCAGGAATAATTTGGATGCCATACCCACCCATAACTCGCCCAGCCCCCCTTCCCCCACCTAAACTTTGAGCTAGTGTCACCAAATTTGGAAGGAAGATAGCTGAAACTGTTGCTGCTGTGGCTGCAGCGGCTGCATATAAAACTGTGGCAGGGAAAGCATATAAAACTGTAGCAGGCAAAGCACCCCAATAATTTTGTATGTTCATTCTTGTATCACTTTTAGAAATAAAATGAAGCAATGCGCAAATGGCACACTAAAGTAAAAATTGTAAAATTCCCTGAGATTGAAAGAGTTACTGTTATTTATGTGAATTGATCTCATCTACAGAACAATATTACATTTTCATGCTCTTAAGCCAATCGCATTCCTCTTAGTCCTCCTTTGTTGTTTCAAATTCGTGTGTGCATACAACGGCTTATAATAAGCCTGAAGCGATCGACAAAAACAGCAACAACAAATCTTTTGCATTCACAGTTATATTTATACCCTGAAATGGGTAAAAAAGAGTATAATTGTTTTGTGCATAAGTATGTAACAGGCAAAAAGAAGCATCTCCGACCCCATAAAAGGTAGATATATTCTTGATCAGCATCAACAGCCATATGCAATATGAAAATCATACCCAACCTGTCACATGTGACGTCACGCAAAACAGCTATTTATGCGCAATGCGTTATCGGTATTTTGTAACATGGTTTCGGATCACTCTCTTATGTATACGCGCGCTCTGCAAGTCAAAAAAAGAGCGTAGTATCGCTGCCTTCTTCGCACGCACTGAATCAAAGCAAAACATATCTAAGAGGCTGCAGTTAAGTGAATTGCATAGCCTAAACTCACACGTACTTTAGCCTTAAGCTTTGACTTAGTGTGTGCGGAGGAAGTAGGGTTATTGAACTTTATGATTGACATGCAAAGCGCGCACATAAAATATAGAGTGAACGTAAATGAGCAACAACAGAGGAGCATGATCGGAGCGAGATTTGAAATTATCTAATTATCATAAGAGCAACGCGCGCACTCTGTTAAATTTTAAGCGGCTCTTTGAGTTTGGGACGAACAACGTACATAGATTTGTGTAAAAACTAATGTGAACGGCCTTTGCTTGTTCAAAATTGTATATTATTAATGTAAGTGTGTTACGTTTTGTCTAAGTTATATTAGCAGCAAGTAGGCAAATCCACCCCCACAACATATGTATTTTGGTGTGCAAAATTTTTCTACACGCACCAAGTTATGTTTTGTTGTTGTTGTTTTTTTTTTTAATCAACGACACCAACAAAAAAGTAGCAGTGCGGGCCCAAGAACAACACTAACATTAAAATGAATTGTCAAAGGCACACAAATTTGAAAAAAAAAACAATGTGCGAAAAGATTCTTTTACATAAAATATTGAAAATTATTTTCAAGCGCATTGTTCACTTTTTTTTTTTTTTTTTTTTTTTTTAAGAAGGGGAATTTTTTTTTTTTTGTAAGTGTACGAACCAATTTTACTTGTTTGAAATTGTATATTATTAATGTAAGTGTGTTACGTTTAGTCTAAGTTATATTAGCAGCAAGTATGCAAATCCACCCCCACATTATTTTCTGGTGTGCCAAATTTTTCTGGACGCACCAAGTTTTGCTTAGTTGTTGTTTTTTTAATTCAATGACACAAACAACAGTGATGCCGATTTGGCCTTTTTCCGGACAGATCTGACATGTTTTTAAGTCCCTTGTCCGGAAAAAATATCAAACATCCCCTATCCGGAAATCTGGCCTTTTTTCAGATTTTATTTGATTCATTTATTTCAATATTTTTTTCAAAGTTTTCTTTAAAAACATTGTGGCATCCAATCTATTAAAAATAGCGATCTTTTTACATACTTTGTATGTATTTTCGATATCATTTGTAATCTAATGTACAACAAAAGTGAAAAATAAACTTAAATAATGCCGAAAGATTCGTACAAACAAAACTTTCGTGATTGCTGGCTACAGCAGCCAGATTTTAAAGTTTGGATAAGCCGCGATGAAGCGGACACCAATAAGGAATACTGCAGATACTGCATATGCTTCTTTTTTATTTTCTGGGATTTTTTTGGTTTTTTTTTTATTTTTTTTTGGGATTTTTTGGTTTTTTTTTTTTTTTTTGGCTTTTTTTTTATTTATTGGCTTTTTTTATTTTTTGGCTTTTTTTTTTATTTTTTTGGCTTATTTTTATTTTGTGGCTTTTTTTCTATTTTTTGGTTTTTCTTATTTTTTTGGCTTTTTCTGGCTTTTTTTTATTTTTTGGCTTTTTTTTATTTTCTGGGATTTTTTGGCTTACTGAACAATTTGCACGATGTTTTATCGAGTTTGCAAATTTCTTATTCACACACATGCTGGACGCTGGGACTGTTCCAATTGCCGCCGCATCTTCCGGGTGGACGACGCTAATAGCTACTCGCGTCGTAAATCAATTGTCAAAGGCACACAAATTTGAAAAAAAAAAAAAAACAATGTGCACTGTGCGAAAAGATTCATGTACATAAAATATTGAAAATTATTTTCAAGCGCATTGTTCACTTATATGTGAATGCACTTATTCATTAAGAAGCGGAAATCCGTTTCTTTTTTGCGAGTGTATGAACCTTTTTTTTATGACTTTGCTTGTGCGACGCGAAGGCGTCACTGCGCATTTGTTTTGTTTTTGTATTCTCGCTCGCGATCAAACTCTCAGCTTGTGCGACAAACAGGCGGCAGTAGTGGAATGGGTAATTTGTTTTGTTTTTGGAGTGGGTAAAAGTGCTCCAAAATGTATGGGAGGTACTCGAAGGAGTTGTCCAAAATAAAATTCCTTTCTTAGGTCAAACACATCACCTGCATAAAAAATTGTGTGAAAATTTCAGCCTTCTAGCTCTTTTCGTTAAGGCCGATATGCTATCCATTTTAACGCGGACGAACTCTTTTATATATATAGATTAATATTTTTTTCAAAGCTACCATTGACAACTTACTGGTCGATATTTTAAGCTCTCTCCACAATTTTTGGTTGCCAGGGCCCAAATCGGAAACAATGGCCACAACAGGATATCCTGCATTGTAGAGCTTAACAACAATCTTATTCAGCGTTGCCAAATTCATTGGGCAGTCATAGTCGTAAAAGACAAGCTGCTTCCATGAGCTCTTAAGCCCCCGTACCATCGCGACTTGCACGTACATAGTTCCGTGGCTCATGAACAACGTCTAACGTCGAGTCATACTCATAGCTTGAGGAGACTTTCATTTCATCAAAAGAGAGCACGCAGATTTTATCGTCATCTGCTACTTCGACACTGTGCTCCATTAGGTTTAAAACAACCTCTAGCATGCCAGGCTCAATTTGCACTTTGCGCAACCATCTTTGTAGTGTTGACGTGCTAGGTAGAGGAAACCCTTATTGATAAAGATGGTGGTAAGCTCGTGGGCCAGCGGCATGAAGACAAAGCCCATACGAAATGTCTTCTGAATTCCAAAATCTTTTTTGTCCACCGCTGTTAAGCTTTGCCAATTGTGTTTCTGTAAACATTTTTTTCAAGGCCTGGGTCAAGGTGTTCATCCCATTTAGCTCCTTGCGCAGACGAGTATTATCCCGTTGTAGCCCCACTACCTCATTCTTTAAACGAATATTTTCAAGCAATATTCCTGCTTCTATGGTCTCCGAACTGTAATATACATGTACATAAAGATATATGTATATATGTATGCATGCAAGCGTTTTCACTTACTCCGTTTGGGAACTACAATTTTTATGGCTTTCCGAAACCAAATTTTCCGTTCCGCGCAGAACCTTTTTGGGTATCGCATTGGGCATCAGAAGTCTTCTCTTAGCAGTTTTGTTTTTGGTTGTTGTCAGCTTAAAATCACTTTCCTCAAAATGCATTTCACAAATTCTGCTGTAAGCTCCAAAACTTTGATTTAATGCATCCTCCCACAATTGCTTTTTTGCGCTGTCCTTGGGAACACGAACAATTTTTAGTTCTCCTCCGACAATATGCTTTTTGCAAATTGCGCAATAAGGCATTTTATATTTTTTAAAAGGCACAAGTAAAAATCTAACCTAAAAAACACACATGAACAAAAATAACAAACAGAACGAAATTCGTCCGCACGGACGTCTTACCACAATGACAAGCACGTTGTGACTGACGCTTGGTACCGAAAAAAAGAGAGCGCTCTCTCCCATGAAGGCCTATTTAAGGCCTATTTACATTGGCGCGAGGCCGTCAGCCGACAGGTGTGTAGGGGGAATCACGTGTAACTACGCTGGTAGTACGCGCCGTATCTGCACACACTGTCGGAAGTGCGACTATACTCTCCACGCGAGGGCGGCTGGAAACAGACTCTTGTGTTGGTCATGTCTCGACCAAGGGTGCTGACTAATGGTAGTCGGGCTAAGAGAAGATAACTCTTTATAAAATTCCCCAATCCAAGGTGGAACAGCATATGCCGAGGGATACCTGTCCTCCTCCAGTTTTAATTGTGGACTTCCCGCGGTACACGGGCTATGCCGCGGGTGACCTCTTTCCCGTCTACTCGTGGGATTAGAGTGAAAAATTTTACTTCTTCCAAGAATGAGTGTGATGCGACTCAGACAGCATCACCCCAGGCCGCAACCTCCACGGTAGCGGCCACACGAGACACTGCAGCTGATGTGCTGCCGGCGCCCACCCCCATATGCGCGGATGTTGGTCCCGCTGTGATTGGGGGCTCGGATAAGCCACCAACCATCACAGGACGGTTGGATACTGCCTCCTCTTCGTCATCGGAACCGGTGACTCTAGGGGAACCTGAGGTGTTGGCCTCAGACTCCGAAGACGTCACTTTGGTACCGTCTGGCGACGCATCTGACTCAGCCTCTCTGGGGTTGGATCTGGCGGATGCAGGCAATCGGATCCGGCGGCTGAAGCTCGATTCCGAGGTCGCCTTTGTCAAAATGACAAGCCGCGAAAAGAAGCTGTTTAAGGCAGCTATCGCAAAAGGGCTCCCGAGAGCTGAGGCTCTCCAGGCTGCAAAAGCCACCCCTCCCTCTCAAGCCACGGCTAAGCGAGACCGGTCGTTTGATACGACCCCGGAGTCCGGCTTGTCCAAGAAGCCGAAAAGTGCCCACGCAGAGTCGACAGCGCCATCATACAGTCGGATGGCGAGTGGTGTCAAGCTCGGCTTTATTTCGACTGACAGGGCGTTGACCTTAACAGCGGAGCAGATGGCTACGTTAAAGGCGGCGATCCTGAGGACGACTCTCTCCTCGGAGACGGGTGGTCTGAAGCCACGGTTCGAGAACTGGGTGGCTGTTGCTCGTCTGCTATGACAATAATGCAGCCGAGTGGGTCAGGCGTAACTTTAGCCTTATCAAGGCAAATAGTTCGCTTGACGTGGAGCTGTTGGAGGAGGGCCAATTCCCCCGGGCGAGCCTTGTACGAGGCTACTTCGCCAACAGCTTAAAATTGTCAAACGAGGAAGTTCTTGCTTATGTTGGTAAGCAAAACGACCTCGACACAACCCAGTGGAGAGTTGTGCAGCGGACCACACAAGGTGAGATGCTGCACCTCGCCATAATGGTGGATCAGGCGTCGCTGCAGTCGCTTACAAAGTGTGGCGGCAAAATTTGGTACTGCTTTGGCAGAACCAAACTTATCCTGAAGACTTCCGCTCCGAAGGATAAGAGCAGTGACGCCCAACGTGCGGAATCCCCCCCCCCGAGGATGGTCCTTCTACAAGCGCAGCTGCTGGGCTCGCTAAGAAGGCCACCCCCGTCCCTGCACCAAGGCGCACACCACCAGCCAAGGGAGTCCCAGCTGGGGCCAAGGGCGAAGGCAAGGCTCAGCCACCCAAGGCTGCGGCGTCGGCAGCCAAGATACCCATGTCGGTCAAGGCATCTAGGCTGCCAAAGGGGGTGAGAGGGGACAACTCTCGACGGGGCAAGCGCGGCAGCCTCGTCAAACGCTCCAGTAAAGAGTCATGAGAACCACGAGGGTTCTCCAGGCGAACCTGCACCACGCCAGAGGGGCGTCGGCCACCCTGTGCAGGACTTTCGCCGAGCAAAAGATCGATCTGGCCTTAGTCCAGGAGCCATGGTTGATCGGTGGCCAAATTAAAGGACTAAGCTGCGGCTCAAGTAAGTTGTTATATGACCGTAGCGGAGATGCTCCTCGCGCAGCTATTCTTTTTGATAGAAACGTGAAGCATTTCCCTCTAACTAACTGTATCTGCAGGGATCTGGTTGCAACAGCCATAGATGTGGCCTTAGCGGAAGGTGTTCGGGAGTTGGTGGTGGCGGCCGCCTACTTTCCTGGAGACACGGACGTAGCTCCGCCAATGGAGGTCCAACAGCTCGTCAACTTCTGCCGCACAGCCGGGAAACATCTGGTGATCGGCTGCGACGCAAACGCGCATCACACCATATGGGGTAGCAGTGATGTCAACAAACGGGGTGAGTGCCTACTTGAATATCTATTGTGTAGTCAATTAGATGTAGTCAATAGGGGGTGCAAACCTACTTTCATAAACGCCATCCGGGAGGAGGTCTTGGATCTCACCCTGGTTAGCAATTTCTTATCCGATTGTATAAAGAACTGGAGGGTTACCGATGAGGCCACGTTATCAGACCACCAGCACATCCAGTTTGATCTACCCAGCCAAACGGAACTCAATAACTCGATATACAATCGGAATAAAACTAATTGGAATATGTTCACAGCTTCTGTGGCTATGAAAGCTGATCAACTCATCACCAACTTTGCGTCTGTGAGTGACATAGAGATGGCTGCTGACCAGCTTCATGATGTGCTAATCACTTCCTTCCAGGACAGCACAGTTCTAAAGCGTCACCGGGTGAAACGCGAAGTTCCCTGGTGGAGCGATAGACTTGCAGGTCAAAGACAGGAAGTTCGCAGGCTTTTTAATAGAGCCAAAGCGAATCGGGACTCCTGGGTCACTTATAGGAGTGCCCTCACGGAGTATAATAAGAATATTAGAAGGGCTAAGCGGGAGAACTGGCGCAGCTACTGCGAAAGTGTGCAGGCACTACCAGAAGCAGCTAGACTGCAAAAGGTCTTCGCCAAGGGCTCGACTAATGGGGTGGGGCTTCTAAAAAGAATAGATGGTTCTTTCACTCAAGACCGAAAGGAAACGCTAGAGCTTTTGCTTCAGGTGCATTTCCCAGAATGTCGGTTTAACACGCACAGTGAACCAGATGGGTTTACTACTCCATCGATCAGACGTGATCACAGTCTGTCCGGTATTATCTTCGATCCTGACAAGGTCAGGTGCGCAGTCAAATCTTTTAGTCCTTTTAAAGCCCCGGGGGGCGATCAGATTTTTCCAGCCTTGCTACAACATAGCATTGAAATAATTATTACACCACTTGTCGGTCTGCTTAGAGCCAGCTTTGCATGGCGATATATACCACAATCTTGGAGGAGAGTCAACGTGGTATTTATTCCTAAACAAGGCAACCGGGCTCTAGATCAACCCAAATCATACAGACCGATTAGTCTTTCGTCTTTCGTCTTTCATTCTCAAGACTGCGGAGCGGCTTGTGGACTTGCACGTGAGGTGCACTCTCCAGGACACCAAGCCGCTACACAAAACACAATTTGCCTACATAAAAGGCGGATCGACGGAGGTCGCTCTTCACCATTTAGTCGAAAAATCTTTCAAATTAAAGGAAATTGCTTTGTGCTCCTTCCTGGACGTGGAAGGCGCTTTCGACAACACTGGCTATCAGTCAATCTCCAGAGCTCTATCTCATAGGAACATTGACGCAGCTTCCGTATCCTGGATAGAAGCTGTGCTACGTCAACGAGAAATCTCATCCACGTTGGACGCGACGACGGTCCGTATTAACGCGGTGAGAGGGTGTCCACAAGGTGGAGTGTTGTCTCCCTTGTTGTGGTCACTTGTAGTAGACGAACTTCTAGAAAAACTACACAGCCAGGGAATCGATGCCATTGGGTATGCAGATGACTTGGCCATCGTAGTCACAGGGAAGTTCGGCTACACTATCACCGAACTGATGCAAAGGGCACTCAATTTGGTTCTCGATTGGTGCATAAACGTGGGTCTCAACATTAATCCGCACAAGGCGGTTGTTGTACCTTTCACCAAACGGTACACCAATGACATTGGCCTCCTCGTCATTGGGGGGACTCCCGTAGAGCTCTCCAGTGAGGTCAAATATCTGGGAGTTGTTCTAGATAAGCGACTTAACTGGAACTCGCACCTGAATAAAACGATTACCAAGGCTTCACATGCTTTGTGGGCATGTCGTAGACTGTATGGTAAAACGTGGCGCCTTGACTCCAAATCCATCCTGTGGCTTTACTGCATGATGGTCAGGCCTATTGTGACCTATGCTGCTCTTGTGTGGTGGCCCAAGGTGCAGCAGATCACGGCCATTCAGAAGTGTGGCAAGCTGCAACGGCTTGTGTGCGTATCTCTGTCGGGAGCTTTACGCACATGCCCAACTGCGGCTATGGAGAAAATTATTGGATTGACTCCGCTACACATTCACATACAAGAGGGAGCCGCTAAAAGCCTTCTTAGAATCAAACTCATATCTGGGTTACTGAATAATGATGCTGGTCATGTCAGTATTTTAAATAATGTTTCTGGCTTAGAGATCTGCAGCCGGACAGATCTCATGACCACGAAGCTCTACTTTGGGGCGAAATTTAGGACTCTCATCCCAGACCGTAGGACATGGGATAATGGCAACCCTTGTAGTGAACCCAGGGGCCTGCAGTGGTTCACTGATGGGTCCAAAACTGATCAAGGGGTGGGTGCTGGGATCTTTGGACCTAACACCAGAGTCTCGATTGCACTAGGCAAATGGCCAAGTGTCTTTCAATCAGAGAATCATGCCATAGAGGCCTGCTCTAAACTCATCCTAGACAAGAGGATGAGAGGAGCTAATATATACATCTTTTCAGATAGTCAAGCGGCGATCAAGGCCTTATCCTCTTGGAGGATATGCTCCAAACTCGTCGCAGATTGCTGGGCCAGTCTCCAGCAACTCTCCACCGAGAACCGAGTAACTTTGTGTTGGGTTCGTGGTCATGCCGGAATTCCCGGTAACGAAAACGCGGACGAGCTGGCAAGAGCCGGCTCAGCGACTCCTTTACTTGGCCCGGAGCCTTTTTGTGGCTTAGAGTGGGCTGCTGCCAAAGATATGATTGGAAGATGGGTTAAAGGAGCGAAATCCAGATATTGGACATCTAGTCCAGGATGTCGCCAAGCTAAAGAGCTGATACATCCGATAATAGGCAGGAACACTGTTGGGTGTTCCAGGATGGACCTAAGACTATTGGTGGCCTACCTCACCGGCCACCATGTCTTAAAATACCATCTGTAAAGAAGACGACGAGACGACCAAACACATTCTTTGTGAATGTCCAGCCATTACTTGGTCTAGAAGGAGGCACCTGCATAGCAAGTTCTTGACAGCTATACAGATCAGGAAAGCCTCGACGGGAGATCTACTAGCCTTCTTAAGGGAGGTTGAGCAGCTCCTGTCTCAGTAGGGAGTCACATAGGCACAAAAGATCGTTCTGGTCGCAGTGTCTCAATCTCTGTCGGGAGATCTCCCCAATATTTATTATTACATTGGCGCGAGGCCGCGAGGCGGGTTTCGAAAGCGAGTGTCGCAACCGTTTTCATTTCATGAGAGTCAATGTGTTTGTTTACATTGGCGCTAGATGTCGCGCGTCTCTCGCTTTCAATTTCGAAATTATGAAAAAACCTCGCGTTGGTGAAGCGTGAAAAGCAGCTGATCAGGCCAATCAGCTGCTGTTAATGTGAAATATTTTGTGTAGCACAATGCAAAAATTAAATTGCGAGAAAATTTAATGTCTTATTAATTTAATAAGAGATAAGACAATTCTATATGATAAAAGTGAAAGATTGTATAGAAACAATGAGGAGATGTTTGCTTTTTTGTTAAGTGTTGCCATATTATGGTGAACAGGGTTGCCACGTTTTATTGCACAGGGTTGCAAATTTAAACAAAAATAAATAAAAACACGCCCGAAGTATCGCGTCAATGTAAATAGACATGCGATTTTTTGCAGCGAGTGTCCACGCTATCGAATTCGAACGCGAGTTTCGCCTCGCGTCTCGCGCCAATGTAAATAGGCCTTGACTCTACCTAATTGAGTATGCCTTGGTTGAGTATGCCTTGGTTGAGTATGCCTTGGGTCATGGTTGAATTATACATGGTTATGCCAAGAGAGAGAGCTCGCTCAATTTTTAGGAGCCTGTTGTTAGTCGCAAAGCAGCTGTCAACGTGGTAAGTTGTGAGTGCGGACGAATATTTCGTGCAATTTTTAGTTTATGTTACTTTACGATATAGAATTAAAAACCTTAATTATAAATTAAAATTACAAAAAGATAAGCAAAGATTTATGGGCCATCGCAAAATGTTAAAAATATTACTTTAAAATTGTTAAATAAATGCTTTTAATTTAATTTATGCATTCGAATTTTCTTTCTTAAAAGTTAAAAATTAACTTCACAAAATACATATATTGATACAGTGGACGCTCACTAATTAGAACTCTCAGAAATTAAAATCTTCCAGAAATTAGAACCGGTGTTTTTATTGCATTGAACGCTCTGAAATTAGAACCGAAATGAAAATGTAGACAAAATCACACATCGTTCTATCTCTTTTTTGCTCACAAAAACAAGACGATAAAGCAATATCGAGAGAGCAATTATGCTATCTCTTGCACTCGCGTGGTCTTATCAACAGGCTCCTTCTGTTACGCATGACTTAACCTTGTATAGTTCAACCATGCCTTGGGTGAAATAATATAAAGGTGTTCTATTCCACGTTCCTGCTCTCTTTCGGGGTACTTTGCGTTTGTCAGTATGCATTGACATTTTGAAGTGAGCAGTCGTGTTGCGGGAAGTTTGATAATTGTGTATACTTAGAAAATGTCGAAACAATACTGTTGCATTTGTCGCGCAAAGACAATTAATAAAGTTTTTCATGTGCCAAAAGACGCAAAAAAAAAAGGGAGCTGTGGGAAAAGAGCGCAAATCAAACGCTGATTGAGGGAAATAAAATATGCGAAAAGCATTTTGATGTTGCGGCTTGCAACTTTTCATCTGAAAATGGTAAGCGGCGGCGACTGCTGGAAAGTCTTGTGCCAAATACATTTCTACAGTCGGAGTTACAGTTCTCTTACACTGTTCACCATCAATCAGAAAGCACATCTAATGCGTTTGATTTTAATTCCAAAACAGAGTAAGTGTAATTATATTCAATAAATATTTGTATTTTTTAATGTTCTTAATTGAAATATATATATTGCAGAAAAGAAGAAGTTGATTCCGCTATTGCCCTGGAAAACATTCGTTTGAAAAATAAAATAAATGAAATGACAAAAGAGATTGTCAAGCTCTCCTCCAAGCTACGAGATGCAGAATCCTTGGCAGAAAGTCTGAAGACGATTTTCACAGAAAATCAGATAAGGAAAATGGAAAGTGGTGGCAAACGGGTAAAGTGGACCAATGAAGACATTTCGTCTGCGATTTGCCTTCATGCAGCTGGACCGAGGGCATATAAACATTTATACAAAAAGGGCTTTCCACTTCCATGCGAATCAACGCTTGGTAAATGGCTACAAGGTGTACAGATAAAGCCAGGAAAATTAGATTTTGTGCTGGAGTTAATGAAAAACTCCGTTGAGCTGGACAAAGAAGACAAGATTTGCGCCATTTTTTTCGATGAGATGAAAGTTTCGTATACATACGAGTATGACTGCTCTCAAGAAGCTGTTCTGCCGCCAGTAGACTACGTTCAGGTGGCAATGGTGCAAGGCTTGCGTAAGTGTTGGAAGCAGCCAATATATTATGACTTCAACAAGCCAATGTCAAAAACAATACTGTATGACCTGCTGGAAAAACTACATATATGCGGCTGGATATACAGTCATAGCCATGATTTCAGGTTTGGGTCCGGGGAATTTCAAATTATGGTCTAATCTTGGCATCTCCACTGGTAAGATTGCACCAAAAAAAACCTTATATAAATATAAAAAATATTTAAATTTTATTTGTAGAAAAATCCTGGTTTGCGCACCCTGCAAACGGGGACTTGAAAGTTTTTGTGTTTGCAGACACTCCGCATCTTCTTAAATTAATAAGAAATCATTTTCTTGACACGGGGCTCATAGTCAGCGGAACTATTGTGACTCAACAAAGCATATGGCAAACGTTGAAGCACACATCGGCAACAGACTTGTCAATACTTTGGAAGGTCACAGAAGACCATTTAACTGTACATGGTGCAGGTAGGCAAAAGGTGAAGCTAGCAGCGCAGTTGCTTTCACATTGTACAGCAACGGCGATAAGACGCTGCTATTCCTTGGGGCTGGACGTTTATAACGCGTGCGCAACTGCTGATTTCGTTCAACTGACAAACGATTGGTTTGACATTTTTAATGTCAAATTAAAAACGGCCAACACTATGCCAACCAAGCAACCCTTTGGTCTTAGCCTAGAAGAGCAGCGTAGAGTGCTGAGGGAGATGTCCACAGTTATGTCAAACACAATAATTCCAAATGGGAAAAGCCTCTTGCCTTTTCAAAAAGGTATAATTATAAGTAATAGCTCCCTGGACCTGCTTCATGAATACGCAAAACAAAAGTACAGCATGGAGTATCTGATAACAAGTAGGATTTCGCAGGACCAGCTTGAACATTTTTTTGGTGCCTTGCGGTCCAAAGGTGGTCTAAATGATCATCCAACTCCGCTCGAATTTAAGTTTCGTTTGCGAAAATATCTACTAGGTAACATAAGTATTTATTGGCAGTAGTATTTAAATTAAATGTCTAAAAGATTATTAATAATATTATCAATTTTTTTAAGTAGCCAAAACCGAGTGTATTTGTTTGTGATGTCCACGTGTTTGTCTTGTAAAGTATATCGATAATTGTTAATTGTCCTTTTTAACATTTATTTTAATAATATTTTTAAATTACTTCCTCATATGTAAATAGCACGAAACACAGAAATTTTGGGAATGACGAGAAATGTAGAGGTCGATGAAGTGCCATGGATGGACATTAACATTACGTCAATGTCGCAAGTAGCTGAAGTAGATGACGTAATGAAGTCAATGTCGCAAGTAGCCGAGGTGTTTGGTTCCTATCAGCAAGAGCGAGGCGTGGAAGAAGTTTCTGAAGGCCTGTCAGGAGATGCGTTAGAATATATTGCAGGTTATATTATAAAAAGATTCGCGCTGCATGAAGAACAGGACAAGGAAAACAAAACGTTTACTTTTGTTGATATGGCATCAGCAGGTGGCCTTAAAAAGCCATCAACATGTTTTCTAGAAAAATTAACTCAGCTCGAACTAAAATTCTCAAAGGAAAATGAAAACAGAATATCATTTAAGCCTTTTTTAATAAACGAATTGCTTAAAAATTCAAAGCACATACAGTAACTAACATACTGCGTACCTTGATACAACTATACAAGGTAGTGTCATGCGAGGCAGCGCCCTCTATATTTAAGTACCAATCGTCAGTCGTAAAGTGCTTGTCGTTTGGGTAAGACGTTGATGCGGACGAATTTTTTACTGTGTGTCATGTTTGTTGATGTTTGTTGATGTTTGTTTTTTAGGTTAAGTTTTTACATGTGACAATGCCTTACTGCGCGATTTGTGAAAAAACCATTGAGGGAGGCGAAGTTAAAATCGTTCGTGTTCCCAAAGACAATGAAAAAAGGCAACTGTGGGAAAATTCATTGCAGATTAGTTTGGGAGAAAAAAGCAGAGTTTGCGAGTTGCACTTTGACGCAAACGATTTCAAGGCTGCAACCAATAAGAACAAAACACCGAAGCGAAGGCAGCTAATGCCTAATGCAGTACCTAAAAAAGTTCTGCGCGATTCAAACGATTTCGTGTCAGACTGTCATAAAAATTGCAGTACCCAAACAGAGTAAGTAAATGCGATTTCGTGCACGTACATATATTTTTATGTATATGTATTTTACAGTTCGGAAACCATAGATGCAGGCATATTGCTTGAAAACATAAGTTTAAAAAAGCAGGTAGCAGAGCTTGAGCTGCGAAATACCCGTCTGACTAAGGAGTTGGACAAAATGAAAAGTTTGACGGAGGCGTTAAAAGATATCTTCACCGAGACGCAACTTGAAAAGTTGATGAGTGGTGGCAAAAAAAAAATGTGGACTTCAGCAGACATTTCATATGGGCTTTGTCTCCATGCTGCTGGGCCAAAAGCTTACCACCACCTTTACAAAAAAGGGTTTCCCCTCCCAAGCTTGTCAACACTGCACAGATGGTTGCGAAAAGTCGATTTTGAGCCTGGCATTCTGGAAGTGGTAATAAACTTAATGCAGCAGAGTGTTGAAGTTGCAGATGAAAACAAAATCTGCGTGCTCTCCTTCGATGAGATGAAAATCTCCGCGAACTATGAGTACGACTCTGCATCAGACATGATTTTTGAGCCACGAAATTATGTGCAAGTCGCGATGGTACGGGGGCTGAGGAGCTCATGGAAGCAGCCAGTGTTTTATGATTATGACTCAAGATATATTGGAGCATTTTTTTGGAGCGATCAGAGCACGAGGAGGTTTGCACGACCATCCAAGCCCACTGCAATTTAAGTATAGGTTGCGAAAGTATTTAATGGGTAATGATAAGTATATGCAGTCTATATGTTGAACAAATATTAAACTATTTTTATTGATGCTTTGTATGTTTGTGATTGTCCCAGTGTGTTTAGAAAATCGTAATTGTGGTAGTATATGTCAAACTTGTATATTTTTGTATTATACTTAAAGCTATTTCTTTTCCACTAATTTAGCTAAAAATACAGAAATTTTAAACACGGAGGGAATGAATGTAAGCGCAGAGCACGTTCCATTTTTAAACTTGGACTATGATGAGAACCCACAAGCTAGGTCCTGTGAGAACGTAACCGAAGTTGATTTTTCAGATCTGGATAGCTCCTTTGCGACTTTGCAAGATCTAACGAAGGATGCCTTAGAATATGTTGCGGGCTATATAATTAAAAAATTTAATATTTCCAGCTGTGAGTCCACTGACGCTTCATACACATATGTAGATCAACTGTCGCGTGGAGCATTAAAAAAACCATCAAGGTTTTTTTTAGAAAAAATCATAGCTTTAGAAAGCATTTTTATACTTTTTCATAAAAATACCGTTGGTGTAAAATCTAATGTGCTAAGAGATTTAAATAACTCAGCGGAATGTATAGATTTGCCAACGCATTTAAAAACTTTTTTTTTTAAAATAAGAATATATTTTCGAATAAAAAATCTAAATACCAAACTTAAAATACAAAAACAAAAGCTAATGGGCCATCGAAAACTATTAAAAATATTGATTTAAATTATAATTAACAATATTCGTTTAAAGTTTTTAATTATTCGTTAAGTTTTGTTATCAATAAATATTAAATTTGCTCGATTGACAGCGTTTTATTTAAACTCTGAATTTAATTATTATTTTTACAAAGGTACAAAATTGTATCGGCTGCGCACAAGCAGCACGGTTTTATACCTTACTCACTCGCACTTACAGAAAATGCTCCTTAACAGAGGCATGAGAGTAAAATAACAGAGATTCATATAGCGGTCTCAGTCGCACTCACACGGTAATATACACTGGTACTTGCTGCCTCGCATGACACTACCTTGTATAGTTGTATCAAGCTGCGTACCAGGGTCTCGTAGTACTGTACGGGCGCTGTACGAGACCATTTTTTTTATACGAAGTTTTTACGGTACGAGAGCTGTACTGTCATCTGCGTAGGCCCCTTAAATTTGTACGACAGTAAATAGCGTTCAGGAGCTATTTACGGTAGTAAAACAGTGCAAAATGTCGGAACGCAAGTCACGCTACAAAAATTTTGAAAATAATGGGGACAAATTAAGCGTCGGCCAGTCTTGTGGGACTTAACCAGCAAGCTGCATTTTAATAATATTTTAATAAGAAGCGTCCCTTCTTTTTTGATGTGTTAACATCTATAGGCGCGGGTAGCACAAACCAAGCGGTTCAATACATGCAAACCTCACACCGCGTTATCTCACACATGATCAGCGTCGACGCTTTCAAAAAACTTTTCGCGGCGTCATCATAGCAAATAGTATGTGTTTGTTGTAAAAACATTTTCTCTGCTCAAAATAAGTATGATGGTATTAGTGCTTTGTGCAGCGGCAGAGCGCCCCAGCCCGGGACGGTCGAGCCATGCAGCTGTTAAGCAAAGAGAATGATGACTGTTGAATACTCTAATAAATTATATGTGTTATTGTGGACATGTACTTCAATAATATATTTGCTATAAATGCATACTTTGATTAGTATAAGTTGGCGCTTAGCAAACAATTGAGAAATTACTAAAAATAGTTTAATAATATTAATTAATTAATCAATTAATATAGCAAATGAACTAGGTAGGGTATCCCACACCATCATTCACTTATTAAAGAAGTTCGCTATGTTTGTTTGTAAGTGTTTGTGTGTGTCTGTGCGTATTTATGCGTATGCATGTGCGCGCTTTGTTGTTCTGCTGGTGGCGGTCAAAAGCAAAACAAAAAGTAAATTTGAATGGTTTTGCAATTGTTAACACATCGTTAGTGAGTTCGAACACTCATTAATTTTTTTTTTATAAGTGCTAACAGTATGGTGTTGGTTGTGCACATTATTGCTAATAAATTTTGTTGTTCACAATCCATTTTTCTTTAAATTAATTGATTTGCGCAAATGGAAACAAAAAACAAAACACAGTTGCATTTCCGATTTATTTACATAAAGTAATCAACCGCCACAATATGTGCATTTTTCAACACTTGTCGTTACAGCCGTAAAACTCATGTAAGTATTTCTGTTCTGGCGCTGTACGGAGCATCTGCTTACAGGCCTTTAAAAAGAAAATGTTTTTATATCCTTTTTATACAAGTTTATTTAACTTTTTATTGACTTAAAAACATACCTGTTAAGTAATGATTATTAATGGTAGTTATTATTTATTAGATTATTTTTGTTTAAAAGTTGAATTAATAATTAAATTGCGATTATTTTCGGTTTCACACAACTATTTATTTACAAATAATAAAAATATAATGGAAAATTACTCTAAATTATTAAAAATAATGGAAAATAATAGAATATAATCATTTAAATATTTCCCATTATTTTCCATTATATTCCATTATTTTCCATTATTTCGACTATTTGAGACTGTTTTGAGAGAAACAAATTATTATTTGTTGTAACATATAAACAAGAACGTATTATATATTACAAGTTTTTACATTAAATTAAACACAAACATCAAACATATTCAGGGTTTGCCTTCATTAAAACAAATTTTTCGAAAGAAAAATCAGACAATGATTGGCGCCTAGGGCTGTTTATAATACCAGCTAAAGAAAGCAGACGCTCAACAGGAGCCGAAGATGTTCAAGGCTTGTTGAATGCAATGGACGCTTCTTTTAAAATGCCATATTTAAGCCATATCTCTTCCGAGCTAGCATTATCACTCAAAAAGCTGAAGAGCTGATGGCAAATTAAAGACCGTTGTGTCGTGCGTAGTTCATCTTGAGAAGATGGACTTGAGTTGATGTGATGTTGAAAATTTTCTCTCAAAATAGTCTCAAATAGTCGAAATAATGGAAAATAATGGAAAATAATGGAATATAATGGAAAATAATGGAAAATATTAAAATGATTATATTCCATTATTTTCCATTATTTTTTCATTATTTGTAATCGTAATCATTTAATAATCATAAATTTGTCACCAGCGAACTATCTAATCACTACGACCAAAAATAATTTAATTGATTAGTAATTCTAATGGCAACTTAACAGGTATGCTTAAAACTAACAATATTTATTATAATATACTAGTAAGTGGCCCGCTTACTTCGCTGCGCGGATAGCTTATATAAATTTTAGCAACAGAAGTTATAAAATAAATAAATTAGAAAATATTTCACAAAATATTAAAGCAAAGTATTTAACATTCTCTTTTCCACGCCACCATTGTGGCGCGTCATTATACTCGGTACCGAAGGTAAAGAGTATATAAGGAGTATGTCCGTCATGTTGTCTGTCCGTCTGTCTGTATGAACGCAACGTTTTTCCACACAATTAAAGCGAAAGACTTGAAACTTTCCAATTCTCCATAGTAAATTAAAGTGTCAAGATTGGGGCTTTACAATAACTGGGGGGCTGGCAAATTGATAAATTCGATAACTCAAAATCGACAATTCCACCTATTCCGCACACCCTTACAGTTAGAGATACCAAATTTGGTGGAAAATTTTGGCATCCCCGAAAAATTGTGGTGCCACGCCTACCCATTCCGCTCCCAGCCCCCCGCGGTTTTAAATAAAAAACGCCTATAACTTCTTCAGTTTTTAAGCTCGATCCACCAAATTTGGCGCCAAGATAAGTGATGACGATCCCCAAAAAACTGCATCAAAACTTTGGATGCCACGCCTACCCATACCGCCCTAGCCAACCCCAGCCGCCTCAACTTTTCGTTAAAAACGGGAATGCGTGTATGTTTCATAGTTTTTGAGCTAAACGCCCCCAGCACCCTTCCCCAACCTTTAACAAACTTGAAGCAGTGTCACCAAATCTGGAAGGAAGATAGCTGGTGGCATGCCCATCTGTATCAGAATTTTTGAGGCAGCTTTCACCCCTGCCGCATCCGTACCCCTTTGCAATCAGGCCTCTTTTTACCGGTTTAAATACTGGTATCGAGTATAGCGCAGTCGATTGCGTCCGACCGCAACGTTTCCACTTGCTTTTTATTGTGGTTTCCTCAGTAGTCCTTATCCAACTATATATAATGTTGCTTCAATTATTAAGTCTAAAGTCGACTTATTATTATAAACAAATCAAATTAACAATTTAATTTAAAGTAAGTGTTATAAATAAATACTTCAAATTAAGTCAAAAATTGACTTCACTGTACAACGTGTAAACCACTGACTGCGTGATCTGAGTTTTATCGATCTTGCGTTTTGTCTAAGTTAAGCAAGTATGGAAATCCACCCCCACAACATTTTCTGGTGTGCCAAATTTTCCTAGACGCACCAAGTTTTGCTTTGTTGTTTTTTTAAATCAATGACACCAACAAAGAGTAGCAGAGCGGGCCCAACAACAGTGATGCCGATTTGGCCTTTTTCCGTACATATCTGTCCTGTTTTTAAGTGCTTTGTCCGGATAAAATATCAAACATTCCCTATCCGGAAATCTGGCCTTTTTCAGATTTTTTTGATTCATTTATTTCAATCTTTTTTTTCGAAGTTTTCTTTAAAAACAGTGTGGCATCCGATCTATTAAAAACAGCGATCTTTTTAAAACACATATTTTCATACTTTGTATGTATTTTCGATATCATTTGTAATCTAATGTACAACAAAAGTGAAAAATAAACTTAAATAATGCCGAAAGATTCGTACAAACAAAAATTTGGTGATTGCTGGCTACAGCAGCCAGATTTTAAAGATTGGATAAGCCACGATGAAGCGGACACCAATAAGGCATACTGCAGATACTGCATATGCAGTCTTAATAGCAAAATAGATCACATTCGCGCGTATATGGCGACAAAAAAACATATGCAAAACGCATCGTGCCTCGCACAAAAAAGCATAATTTGTTTTAAGCCGGCGGATTGTCCCCAATCTTGTCACCAGGAAGCTCTATTAGCTACATATGTTTATGTTTATTATCACCTCACGGAATTGTGCAAGTTTCATTTTGATGCTAAAAGCTTAAAATTGCACAGAACAATTTTTGTCCTGTTTTCTGTCCTTTTTTTTACTCGATACCGAAGGTAAAGAGTATATTGGGTTTGTGGAATGTCCGTCATGATGTCTGTCCGTCCGTCGGTATGTTCGCAAGTTTTTTTCACACCCTTCAAGGTAGAGACTTGAAACTTTGCAAATGTCCTTATCTATGGCCGGGACAGATCAAGTTCTAAGATTGGGGTTATACGATAACTGGGGGGCTGGCAAATTGATAAATTCGATAACTCAAAATCGACAAATCCACCTATTCCGCACACCCTTACAGTAAGAGTTACCAAATTTGGTAGGAAGATAGCTACTGGCATCCCCGAAAAAATTGCATCCAAAATTTTGGAACCACGCCCACCCATTCCGCCCCCAGCCCCTCTGCAATTTTAAATCAGAAACGCTTATAACTTCTTCAGTGTTTGAGCTACAGCCACCAAATTTGCGCCAAGATGGGTGATGACGGTCCCCAGAAAACTGCATCAAAACTTTGGATGCAATGCCCACCCATACCGCCCTTGTTCACCCCAACCGCCCCAACTTTTCATTAAAAACGGGAATGCGTGTATCTTTCATAGTGTTTGAGCTAGAGTCTCCAAATTTGGTAGGAATATAGCTGGTAACGATCTCCAAAAATCTGCATGATCTGTTTTGGAGCCAAGCCCCCCTTACTGCTCACAGGGGAGCTAGTACCAACTTTTTATAAATTTGAGCTAGCCACCAAATTTGGTAGGAAGATAGCAATTGACATCAAACTAAGATCTGCATCAAAAATTTGGATGCCACGGCCACCCAAAACTCCCCCCGCCCCCCTCCCACTCTTTTTACAACTTTGAGCTATAATCACCAAAATTGGTAGGAAGTTAGCAATTGACATTCCACAAAGATCTGCATCAAAAATTTGGATGCCATGCCCACCCATACTGCCCTTGTCCACCCCAGCCGCCCCAACTTTCCGTTAAAAACGGGAATACGTGTATCTTTTATAGTGTTTGAGCTATAGTCTCCAAATTTGGTAGGAAGACAACTGGTAGCGATCCCCAAATATATTTTGGAGCCAGGACTACCCATACCGCCCCCAGCCCCCCTTGCCCAACCCTTTACAAACTGTGAGCTAGAGTCACCAAATTAGGTAGGAAGATAGCAGGTGGCATCCCCATCTGCGGCATAAAATATTTGCGGCAACTTACACCCCTGCCGCATCCGTACCCCTTTGCAATCCTTTTTTTTATGACTTTGCTTGTGCGACGCGAAGGCGTCACTGAGCATTTGTTTTTGTATTCTCGCTCGCGATCAAACCCTCAGCTTGTGCGACAATCAGGCGGCAGTAGTGGAATGGGAAATGTGTTTTGTGTTTGGAATGGGTCAAAGTGCTCCAAAATGTATGAGAGGTACTCACTTACTACCTGCATGGAATATTGTGTGAAAATTTCATCCTTCTAGCTCATTTCGCTTAGGCTGTGGCTCTTCAATTCAGGAATAATTTGAATGCCATACCCACCCATAACTCGCCCAGCCCCCCGTCCCCCCCCCTTTAACAAACTTTGAGCTAGTGTCAACAAATTTGGAAGGAAGATAGCTGAAACTGTTGCTGCTGTGGCTGCAGCGGCTGCATATAAAACTGTGGCAGGGCCACAGCAGGCAAAGCACCCCAATAATTTTGTCCGTTCATTCTTGTATCACTTTTAGAAATGAAATGAAGCAATACGCAAATGGCACACTAAAGTAAAAATTGTAAAATTCCCTGAGATTGAAAGAGTTACTGTTATTTATGTGAATTGATCTCATCTACAGAACAATATCACATTTTCATGCTCTTAAGCCAATCGCATTCCTCTTAGTCCTCCTTTGTTGTTTCAAATTCGTGTGTGCATACAACGGCTTATAATAAGCCTGAAGCGATCGACAAAAACAGCAACAACAAATCTTTTGCATTCACATTTATATTTATACCCTGAAATGGGTAAAAAAGGGTATAGTTATACTCGACACCGAAGGTAAAGAGTATATTGGGTTTGTGCAATGTCCGTCATGGTGTCTGTCCGTCTGTCCGTCCGTCTGTCAGTCTGTCCGTCTGTCTGTCTGTATGAACGCAACTTTTTTCCACACCCTTCAAGCTAGAGACTTGAAACTTTGCAAATGTCTTTATCTATGGCCGGGACAGATAGTGTGTCAAGATTGGGGCTCTACGATAAGTGGGGGACTGGCAAATCGATAAATTCGATAACTCAAAATCGATAAATCTACCTATTCGGTACACCTTTTTAGTTAGAGTTACCAAATGTGGTAGGAAGATAGCTACTGGCATTCTCAAAAAAATTGCATCAAAAATTTTGGTGCCACGCCCACCCATTCCGCCCCAGCCCCCCGCAGGTTGAAATTAGAAACGACTATATCTCCCACAGTTTTTGAGCTACAGCCACCAAATTTTGCGCCAAGATAGGTGATGACGATCCTAAAAAAAATGCATCAAAATTTGGATGCCACACCCACCCATACCGCCCTTGCCCACCTCAGCCGCCCCAACTTTTCGTTAAAAGCGGGAATGAGTGTATCTTTCATGGTGTTTGAGCTACAGTCTCCAAATTTGGTAGGAAGATAACTGGTAGTGACCCCCAAAGATATCTTGGAGCCACGCCTACCCAAGCCCCCCTTCCCAACTTTTAAAAACTTTGAGCTAGAGTCACCAAAATTGGTAGGAATATTGCAATTGGCATTCCACAAACATCTGCATCAAAATTTTGGATCCACGCCCACCAAAAACGGCCCCAGCCCCCTTCCCCTACCCTTAACAAACTTTGAGCTAGAGTCACCAAATTTAGCAGGAAGATAGCTGGTGGCATCCCCATCTGTATCAGACAATCTTTGATGCAGCGTACACCCCTGCCGCATCCGTACCCCTTTGCAATCAGGCCTCTTTTTACCGGTTTTAATACTGGTATCGAGTATATCGCAGTCGGTTGCGCCCGACTGCAACGTTACCACTTGTTTTTTTGTGCAAAAGTATGTAACAGGCAAAAAGAAGCATCTCCGACCCCATAAAAAGTATATATATTCTTGATCAGCATCAACAGCCATATGCAATATGCAAATCAAACCCAACCTGTCACATGTGACGTCACGCAAAACAGCTTTTTATGCGCAATGCGTTATCAGTATTTTTTGTATCATCCCTGCAGTTCGACTGGTATGAATTCGTTTCTTTTCTTTGATAAATCATCGATTCTTTGGAATGATTCCAGAATCGATCCAAAAGAATGCAGAAGAGAATGGATCGTTTGTACGCGGCAAGATATACACACTACTAAGCATGCAAGCCTTGCTCGCCTTGCTCGCCTTGCTCGCTCTCTCGCTCTCTAAATTTTAGTTTTCATTCAACCCTTATAAACGACGCATATCCGCGGACGCATATGTTTTTAAGTTGCTATTGTTTTTGCTTAAACCAGAATAAGTTGGAAAATAAATATTTGATTAAAATGTTTATTTATTTGTTTTTGGGTTAGTTTCTGCCAAAATACGCATGTACTTATGTACATATCAATGCAATCAACATTTTAAATTCATTGATCTCTCGCTCTCTTACTCGGTGAGAGAGCGAGCAAAGCGCGCATTTAGTGTATGTATAATAAAAAGGGCAATGCAGAAAAATTGGCATGTGAAAAACAAACAAGCAAGAACAAAACATAAACAAAATATTAGCGCGTACCGTTTTGCTTTATATGCTCTGCGTATAGAGGTAAGCAACAAATACATACACAATAAATTCAAACAATATCTAATCAAAATAATATTATTTTTCAGATGCCATCCAGGCAGTCGACCAAAATACACCGGCGGAGAAGCAGCATTGGGCATTGCAGCTTCAAAAAATAGGATAAATAAGGCTACTTCTGAGCAAAAACATTGAACAATATTTATAGATAAGTATATAATTTATAAACAAAAATTAATTTTAAAATTTTTCAAATAAAAATATTTTTATATACAACAAATTTATTTTTAAATCAATTACTAGGAATTACAGAAGAATCGATTCCCGAATATGTACAAGGAATCGATTCCCAAATGGGTACAAGGAATCGATTCTCTGTACCCTGTACGGGAATGGGTACAAGGAATGCAGAGCGGAATCAATTCATACCGTCCAATGACATGCCAATGTTAAATTCACCGATATTTTCCACGCGTTGTCTTCCAGGCGGGAAGCGATGGTAGTGAAAATGGATCGATGAATCAACAGTTGATTCATCGATCCATTGAACTGCAGGGATGATTTCGGCTCTCTTATGTATGCGCGCGCTCTGCAAGTCAAACAAAGAGCGTAGTATCGCTGCCTTCTTCGCACGCACTGAATCAAAGCAAAACATATGTATCTAAGAGGCTGCAGTTAAGTGAATTGCATAGCCTAAACTCACACGTACTTTAGCCTTTAGCTTTGATTTAGTGTGTGCGGAGGAAGTAGGGTTATTGAACTTTATGATTGACATGCAAAGCGCGCACATTAAATAAAGAGTGAACAAAGGAGCATGATCAGAGCGAGATATCAAATTATCAAATTATCATAAGAGCGACGCGCGCGCTCTGTTTAGTTTTAAGCGGCTCTTTGAGTTTGGGACGAAGAGCGTGGCTCACACGTACAACGCAGGCATGCATAGATTTGTATACAAACTTATGTGAACGGCCTTTGCTTGTTCGAAATTGTATATTATTAATGTAAGTGTGTTACGTTTAGTCTAAGTTATGTATATTAGCAGCAAGTAGCCAAATACACCCCCACAACATAAATATGTATTTTGGTGTGCAAAATTTTTCTAGACGCACCAAGTTTTGTTTTGTTGTTGTTGTTTTTTTAAATCAATGACACCAACAAAAGTAGCAGTGCGGGCCCAACAACAACACTTACAACAACAACAAACGTTACTTGGGTCATAAATCAATTGTCAAAGGCACACAAATTTGAAAAAAAAACAATGTGCACTGTGCGAAAAGATACATGTACATAAAATATTGAAAATTATTTTCAAGCGCATTGTTTACTTAATTGTGTATGCACTTATTCATTAAGAAGCGAAAATCCGTTTCTTTTTTGCGAGTGTATGAACGTTTTTTTTATGACTTTGCTTGTGCGACGCGAAGGCGTCACTGCGCATTTGTTTTGTTTTTGTATTCTCGCTCGTGGAATGGGTAATGTGTTTTGTTTTTGGAGTGGGTAAAAGTGCTCAAAATGTATGGGAGGTACTCGAAGGAGTTGTCCAAAATAAAATTCCTTTCTTAGGACAAACAGAATACCTGCATAAAAAATTGTGTGAAAATTTCAGCCTTCTAGCTCTTTTCGTTTAGGCTGTGGCTGAGTCATTCTAACGCGGACGAACTCTTTTATATATATATGTAGATAAATACTTAATGAGAACCAAGTGGAGACATTTCGATAAATCAACTTAAAACTATATCAGGAACATATCATCATTTCATAACATCAGTAATATAATTTTTAAAACGATTACGGCTTTTAGTTTTTATTTGGTTCATTGATGAAAAAATACTTTCACACGATGCGTTTGAAACAGGTAAAATAAGCATTGCTTGTGCAAATTTTGCTATATATGAAAATTTGTAGCAATTATTTATGTCACGTAGTTTACCTATCTCAAACCAAAATATGTCGCATTCTAAGTTAAGAAAAGTCTAAGAAAAGTGTGACCGAAAACAATATACAGTCGAATTTCCATATAACGAACTCCCATATAACAAAGTTTTCCATACAACGAATAAATTTCGCGAACACTGCTTTTTGGTTAAACTTTCAGTGTGTTTTGTTCTCCATATAACAAATTTCCCTATAGCGAATATTTCTTTATTACGAATTTATTTTTTGGACGTAGCTCGTTCGCTCATGCGTTTTATATTCCTTACTAGTAAGTGGCCCGCTTACTTCGCTGCGCGGATAGTTTATATAAATTTTAGCAATAGAAGATATAAAATAAATAAATTAGAAAATATTTCACAAAATATTAAAGCAAAGTATTTATCATTCTCTTTTCCACGCAACCATTGAGGTAGAGAATCAGGCAAGTCATTATACTCGATACCGAAGGTAAAGAGTATATTGGGAGTATGTCCCTCATGTTGTCTGGCTGTCTGTCTGTATGAACGCGACTTTTTTCCACACAATTCAAGCTAAAGACTTGAAACTTTCCAATTCTCTTTATCTATGGCATAGTAAATTAAAGTGTCAAGATTGGGGCTTTACAAAAACTGGGGGGCTCGCAAATTGATAAATTCGATAACTCAAAATCGACAAATCTACCTATACACACCCTTACAGTAAGAGCTACCAAATTTGGTAGGAAGATAGCTACTGGCGTCCCCGAAAATTTTTGGTGCCACGCCCACCCATTCTGCCCCCAGCCCCCCGTAATTTTTAATCAGAAACGCCTATATCTTCCTCAGTTTTTGAGCTAGAGCCACCAAAATGTGTTGCGCCAAGATAGGTGATGACGATCCCCAAAAAACTGCATCAAAACTTTGGTTGCCACGCCCACCCATTCCGCCCTAGCCAACCCCAGCCACCCCAACTTTTCGTTAAAAACGGGAATGCGTGTATGTTTCATAGTTTTTGAGCTAAACGCCCCCAGCACCCTTCCAGCAAGTGTCACCAAATTTGGAAGGAAGATAGCTGGTGGCATGCCCATCTGTATCAGAATTTTTGAGGCAGCTTTCACCCCTGCCGCATCCGTACCCCTTTGCAATCAGGCCTCTTTTTATCGGTTTAAATACTGGTATCGAGTATAGCGCAGTCGATTGCGTCCGACTGCAACGTTTCCACTTGCTTTTTATTGTGGTTTCCTCAGTAGTCCTTATCCAACTATATATAATGTTGCTTCAATTATTAAGTCTAAAGTCGACTTATTATTATAAGCAAAACAAATTAATAACTTAATTTAAAGTAAGTATTATGAATAAATACTTCAAAATAAGTCAAAAATTGGCTTCACTGTACAACGTGTAAACCACTGACTGCGTGATCTGAGTTTTACCGTTCTTGCGTTTTGTCTAAAGCCTTGTTCGCACTTTGGTAAGTAGTAAGTAGCGAGTCGAGTAGACAGTAGCTCGGTAAGTAGCTACTCGCCAAAAACTGTTCGCACTATAAAATTAACTGATTTGTACAGTGCATTAGTAGCTGTTTTTCAGCTGTTTGCGTGACGTCACATGTGACCAGTTGGGTTTTGATTTGCATATTCCATACAGTGAATTTGAATAAGTTACGAGTGAATTAATTGATTGAAAATGCGCTATGCAGTTTTGGATGCAACAATAACAATTTTAAGAACAATTTGTTATTATTGTTTCATCTAGAAACTGCATAGCGCATTTTCAATAAATTAATTCACTTTTAACAGTCGTTAATTATTCAAATCCACTACAATGTTTGTGTGCAATATGCAATTCAAAACCCAACTGGTCACCGCTGACTGCTCAATTATTAGCTCTGCCGCGCTACTGGCACCTCTGCCGCGCTACTGGCACGAAAAAATAGAGTAGATTCTATTCTGATTTTAGTCGAGTAGCGAGTGAGCTGACTAAATTACTCGACTAAAATTTTGGTGTTCGGACACTGCCTACTCGACTCGCTATTTACTACTTACCAAAGTGCGAACAAGGCTTAAGTTAAGCAAGTATGCAAATCCACCCCCACAACATTTTCTGGTGTGCCAAATTTTTCTAGACGCACCAAGTTTTGCTTAGTTGTTGTTTTTTTAAATCAATGACACCAACAAAAAGTAGCAGAGCGGGCCCAACAACAGTGATGCCAATTTGGCCTTTTTCCGGACATATCTGTCCTGTTTTTAAGTGCTTTGTCCGGATAAAATATCAAACATCCCCTATCCGGAAATCTGGCCTTTTTTCAGATTTTATTTGATTCATTTATTTCAATCTTTTTTTCAAAGTTTTCTTTAAAAACATTGTGGCATCCGATCTATTAAAAACAGCGATCTTTTTAAAACGGTGTGGCATCCTTTTTTACATACTTTGTATGTATTTTCGATATCATTTGTAGTCTAATGTATAACAAAAGTGAAAAATAAACTTAAATAATGCCGAAAGATTCGTACAAACAAAAATTTGGTGATTGCTGGCTACAGCAGCCAGATTTTAAAGATTGGATAAGCGATGAAGCGGACACCAATAAGGCATACTGCAGATACTGCATTTGCAGTCTTAATAGCAAAATAGATCACATTCGCGCGTATATGGCGACAAAAAAACATATGCAAAACGCTTTGTGCCTCGCACAAAAAATCATAATTTGTTTTAAGCCGGCCGATTGTCCCCAATCTTGTCACCAGGAAGCTGTATTAGCTATGTTTATGTTTATTATCACCTCACGGAATTGTGCAAGCTTGATTTTGATGCTTAAAGCTTAAAATTGCACAAAACAATTTTTGTCCTGTTTTCTGTCCTTTTTTATGCTCGATACCGAAGGTAAAGAGTATGTTGGGTTTGTGCAATGTCCGTCCGTCTGTATGTTCGCAAGTTTTTTCCACACCCTTCAAGCTAGAGACTTGAAACTGCAAATGTCTTTATCTATGGCCGGGACAGATCAAGTTCTAAGATTGGGGTTCTACGATAACTGGGAGGCTGGCAAATCGATAAATTCGATAACTCAAAGTCGATAAATCCACCTATTCCGCACACCCTTACAGTTAGAGTTGCCATCTTAATAGGACAAACTCTTTTATATATAGAGATAACGAATTTTTTCGTTATTGTTTCATTTCATGTACGAATTACGTTGAGAATGCGAAAACAAAACAATAACACATTTTTTCGTTTACCGTTTTGTTTTCGTGCTATGTTTTGCTTATTCTCTGATCTTCGCTGCACAGTTTTTTTGAACATATTTTACTGCTCAGTGCACATCGAAGATGTAGATGTAGACGTAGATGTTGTTGTTGGGATTACTCCGTTATTTTTGATGTGTTAACATCTATAGGCGCGGGTAGCGCAACTATCTCGGTACAATACATGCAAACCTCACACCGCGTTACCTCACACATGATCAGCGTCGACACTTTCAAAAAAAGCGTTACGCGTTACTAAGCGTTAGTATAGCAAATAGTACATATGTGTTTGTTGTAAAAATTTTTTCTCTGCTCAAAATAAGTATGATGGTATTAGTGCTTTGTGCAGCGGCAGAGCGCCCCAGCCCGGGCATGCAGCTGTTAAGCAAAGAGAATGATGACTGTTGAATACCCTAATAAATTATAAGTGTTATTGAGGACGTGTACTTCAATAATATATTTGCTATAAATGCATACTTTTATTAGTATAAGTTGGCGCTTAGCAAACAATTGCGAAACTACTAAAATAGTTTAATAATATTAATTGATTAATTGATAAATATAGCAAATAAGCTAGTTAGGGTATGCAGAAACATCATTCGTCCAAGGCAATTCTGTTTTGCTTCTTCGTGAATGCACAGACACAACACACACAGACACTTACAGACAAACATAGCGGACTTCTGTAATAAGAAAATGAACTGACGAATGAAGAATGTTATGTACCCTAATATTATATAAGTGCTACTGTGGATATTATATATATGCAATAATTGCATACTTAATAAGAATAAGTTGGCGCTTAGCAAACAATTGAGAAATTACTAAAAATAGTTTAATAATATTAATTATTTAATCAATTAATATAGCAAATGAACTAGGTAGGGTATCCCACACCATCATTCACTTATTAAAGAAGTTCGTTATGTTTGTTTGTAAGTGTTTGTGTGTGTCTGTGCGTATTTATGCGTATGTATGTGCGCGCTTGTTCTGCTGGTGGCGGTCAAAACCAAAACAAGAAGTAAATTAATTTTGCAATTGTTAACACATCGTTAGTGAGTTCGAACACTCATTAATTTTTTAATAGGCACCAAAGCAAAGAATAAGGGATTGTGATTAACTGTATAGAAAATAGTTGTACACATTGTAGATAAGTGAAAATTTGTGCGATTCTTTAGTCTGCAGTTGACTTTGGGTCTGAAAGCAAGCAAAATGTCCACACGAAATTGCACTTCGCTAGAGCAAAAACTTTTAATAATCTTAAAATGAATAGTATTTGCTTCACTAAACGTGTTTGAAGTATTTATCGAGGAAGAGAAGTGGAAAAACCATATACTTACATACCAAAATAACTGATTATTTTAAATAAAACTTCTTAAATCACACAAGTTTTCAAACATTTCGATATAACGAAATTTCTATAAAACGAAGTTTTATCTTGTCCCGTTCAGATTCGTTGTATGGAAGTTTGACTGTACTATTAAATACCAAATTTTTTCCCAAAAATACTTCAATATACCAAAATACCACAAATATACAATTGGGCAAAATCTGAGCTAATTAAATACCAAAAAGTATTTAAAATACCATATTCGGTCACCCTGTTGACGAGCTATTACAAAACCCAAGCAGTGGTGCCTCTATTACGTATATGCTCATTGGTTCCACTGTCGAACGTCAGCAGCAGTGTTGCCAACTTTTGTTGAGCAAAAGAAGCCAGATAGGCGAAAAAATAAAGCATAAAGCTATTTACATACAAATGATACCAAATGACTCGCACAGAAAAAAGCTGGCCATACAATATTTGAAAATTTTTCCCGCAATCGCGTTTTGAAAAAAGCCAGATCTGACGGAGAAAAGCGGATTTGGCAACACTGGTCAGCAGCAGTGTGAGGAAGTATCGATACTAGTACTTATTTTTTGGATTTGCTATGAGAAAACTATCGTTAATTTAAAATTTTCTATCGTTTATTTATCGAATTTATTCAATGTATCGAATAGCTCATTTTGTTTTTTGTATTAATATATTGCTTATTTATAATACATTTAAACATATTTCCAATTATTATTGTGACGCCATGATTAGTCTTTTTTAAAATTATCAATTCGCTTCATTAATCATAACAATTCGCAGTGCTGTAAAGTGTCAATTTTTAATAAAAGCATTGCCAGCCGTAACAAATATTATTTACCGTTTAATTCGTGGCGCGTTGAGAAGACGAACAAGTCGTAGGCACTTTTATTCTTTAAGTCGAACAAACTGCTTCGTTCAAGATGGACGATTTAATGGCCTTTTTCGATTTTTCGAAGGATTTTAAACGTGGAAATGTGCCGACAGGTTGTATAAGTAGCCAACCAAATGCATTTACCACTGAAACTTGTGACTCCAAGCCGATCAAGCGCGAGGTAATCGGCACAGAATATGTTAATGAAATCGTCGAAAAAGAAAAGCAGCTCATGAACAAAGTAAGCAGAAAATGGCACCGCCGCAATATAGCGGAACGTGTACATGTGTATTAGTGTGTGTGCGCATACTGCGGAATTGTTTTGTAATTGGAGTCTTGTTATGTTTATTTTATTTTGCCGTTGCGCAGCTCGTCGATGGACGAGGCAATGCCAATCGCAACAGAACGCTCGATGATCTGGATAGCGAAAATGATGACGACATGGATATGGAAGAAGCGCCTGGTGTGCGCTCAGAAGAAGCATACTATGAGAGATTTCGCTTCGATTTAAATCGCAATATATCACTGCCAATCTACGCTCAGCGCGAAGAGATAATGCAAGCCATCAGCAAGAATCCAGTTGTAATACTGAAAGGCGAGACGGGTTGTGGTAAGACGACGCAGGTATGTTTTTAGCTATCTAAATACTGCATACATATGTGTACATACGTTTATAAATGTATGTATGTATGTATATACATATATTGATTGATATTTAAACTTAAAAAACTGTGTGCTCGCGAGAACAATTTCACAGTTTTGAAAATTAACAATAATTTGAAAAGTTAAATGGGTGTTGAACGTGTGCAAGCAGGCTTTTTTATTCTAGTTACCAAGTTTTTAGTGTTTTGAAAAGTACACTACAACCTCGCTCAACGCAACCTATTCAAGTGTGGCCAATTGCGAAAACTGTGGTGATTGCAAGAATCGAGGGAAAATTTACTGTTGGCCACGAGACCCTTAGAATTTATACTTTCTGAACAGCTGTTTCGCGAAGATCTCGGATTCGGGTGCTGTAATTATCGTGGAGTTGTTGCGTTAAGCGAGATCGTATAGCATTTGCTTACTTTGATTCCTATAAAAATTTGTGAAGGTTTGGTAGAATAAGTTTTTTCAGCAGATAAAAGTACTTTTACATATTTTTATTACACAATTTGTTTTTTTTGCTACTGAGTTAAGTTTGTAGTAATAATAGCATCGTCTGGCAGTTTGCGTTTTAAGACCGTCGCCGCGCACATGCGTCTTACGTATATTTTGCTTGCACATCAAATGACTTTTGTTGCTGTTCTCGTTCCTCCTTCGTCTCTTATATAGGCTGTTTCTCGAGCCTTGTCCAAAATTGCCTTTTGGCGGATGCTTCTTCGCATATGCAATTGTTCAGGGCGGCCGTTCCTTGAATCTAGCTGGCGTAGCGATTGCGATATTTCGGTCATTTGCTCTAGGCAATGCAGCAGCTCCTTGAGATTATCAGCGATCGGTTTCAGCTGCTGGTTCAAAAGCGTATCTTTGCTGTTCTTCATGTGTCTCTTTGCTGCTGCTAAAATCTCCACACTAGTGAGTCCAGTGCATGGCAATAATCGATGAACTGGAAAAAACAGCTCGAATTTGGCATCCAGGCATTCGTCGGCAGCAACATGACGCAGCAACATCTAGCAATCGTCGTATACAATTTGTTCCATGGAAGTGGGAGTTCGTTAAGCTGTTTTTATGGCTACTGTTTTGTATTTAAGAAGCATGCACTTTTACAATCCCGCCTTTAATTGTCGGAAGATAATCGATACATCGATACTTGTAGTGATGTATTTTTATTATTTGGTGTCGATAGTTGCGAGCGAGATTTAATTTTTTGCCCGGTTTTTTCATAAAAACAACACGGTCATGAAAAAATATAATATTTACAAATTCTTTGCTGCGTCAGAAAATTTATTAGTCATTCATTGTTTGCACAGCTATTGTAATTAAAATGATAACCGATTGGTGGTACACTTTTTTCCCGCCAGGTGCCGCAATATATTCTGGACGAGGGCTATAAACGGCGCGAATTTTGTAATATTGTTGTTACACAACCTCGTCGAATTGCTGCCATTTCGATTGCAAATCGCGTTTGCCAGGAGCGACAATGGCAACCTGGCACTGTGTGCAGCTATCAGGTGGGACTGCACCGGCAATCCAATTCGCAGGACACGCGCCTGTTGTACTGTACCACAGGTGTACTGCTAAACAATCTAATTCGTCTTAAAACGCTCACCAACTATACGCATATTGTACTGGATGAAGTGCATGAGCGTGATCAGGATATGGACTTTTTGCTGATCGTTGTGCGACGCCTACTGGCACTTAATTCGCGTCATGTTAAAGTCATACTGATGTCAGCAACAATTGATACTCGCGAGTTTTCCAAATATTTTGCCACCAGTGTGTCCATACCATCAGTTGTTACCGCCAGCCATGGACGCAAGTATCCACTAGTCAAGTACTATCGCGATCAGCTTAATAATATCCATTGGACAAATGAGCCACAAAATACAGAGCCAGGCATATCAGGTGCCGGCTATCGCGATGCTGTCAAAATTCTTTTGGTCATTGATAATATGGAGCGCAAAGCTGTGGGACAATCCGAGCAGTCCTATGAGGAAGCTAAGCGCACTGGCTCAGTGCTCATCTTTCTACCGGGTGTACACGAGATTGAGAGTATGGCCGAACAAATTACCGACGTCGTGGAGGAGCAGTAATTATGCCTTTATTTTAAATTAAAACTAAAAGATAGTTAACACATTCATTGTATATATTTTTCAAAGTCCCAGCACGAAAATAACCATTGTGCGTTGCCATGCATTGATGGCGCCCAAGGCCCAGGCAGATGTCTTTGATCCACCTCTTCCCGGTCATCGCAAGGTCATACTAGCCACAAACATTGCAGAGAGCTCCGTAACTGTGCCGGATGTTTCCTATGTAATTGACTTTTGCCTGACCAAGATCATGCACGTAGATACAGCCACTAACTTTAGTTGCCTACGTTTGGAATGGGCTTCTAAGGTTAACTGCCGTCAACGTGCTGGGCGCGTCGGTCGCATACGCAGTGGTCGTGTTTATCGCATGGTCACCAAGGCGTTTTATTTGGAGCAGATGACAGAGTTTGGCATACCCGAAATGCTGCGCTCACCGCTTCAGAACTCGGTGCTCAGAGCCAAGGAGCTCGAGATGGGTGGACCAAGTGAAATTTTAGCACTGGCCATGTCGCCGCCCAATCTTTCCGACATACACAATACAGTGCTGCTGTTAAAGGAGGTGGGCGCACTCTACACGACTGTCGATGGTGTTTACATGGAACTGGATGGCGACCTTACCTATTGGGGCACTATCATGTCAAAATTGCCGCTGGACGTGCGTCTAAGTCGGCTTATTATACTTGGCTATATCTTCAATTGCCCCGATGAGACTATTGTTATGGGTGAGTAGTGTTTTACACAGTGCTAACGGCCTAATACGCGTACTTTTAAATTTTTAATTGAGATTTGCAACTGACACTTTATTCATAATTTTGTTACCATTTATTTGTAAAAACGATTGAACACCTTCGAGCTTTGATATGAAAATAAAACATCTTGTTTTTTTTGTAGCTGCTGGCATGTCTTTGCGCTCCTTGTACCTTACAGGAAAACGTGGGGCGATGGGCGATGCATCTTGGATGCAATACATTTTTGCTGATGGATCAGGATCCGACTTGATCGCCATTTGGCGCGTTTATGGTGTAAGCATCACCTGATGACACTCGCATTACGATTGTTATAACGTTATTTTGTTACAGATTTATCTGAACATGTGCCAAAACCATATGCCAAAGGAGTCGACGGATCAGTGGGCACGTCGTTTTAATATCAACTTGCGCTCACTCAAGGAGATGCATTTGATGGTCCAAGACTTGCAGGAACGTTGCTTAAAAAGCTGTAACTTTCAGCCCTTGCCCTTTGGGTCTTATAAACCGTGGGATGATCGCGAAAAGACCATTGTTTTAAAAGTGGTCATCGCTGGGGCCTTCTATCCCAATTATTTTTTGCGTTCCAACAAAGCGATTCCGGATTACGAGCGCTGCATGTACCAATCCATTTGTGGCAACGATCCATGCCGCACTGTCTACTTTACAAATTTTTTGCCTCGCTACATGGGCGAACTATATACGCGGCGGATCAAAGATCTATTTATGGAGGCAAAAATCCCAGCCGAGAGAATGGACGTTACTTTTCAGCATGGCTCTGAGAAGGTGTTTGTAACATTTAAAGTCGACGAAGACGATACAGACACGACAAGGGTTGTTAAGGTGCCGGGTCGCGTCATGGCTGAGGTATTTAAATCAATACGCATGCGTCTTGATAATCCATTTCGTTCACTGCACATTATGGAGTAAGTAACATCCGGATAGTTGTAAATAAATATACCCAACAATACACAATTGTGCTTTTCAGTCAAAAATCTGCTATGAAGTATGTTCAACAGCACAAAATTGGAGAGGTCCATGAACGCACCTGGGTGCCGCCGTCAAAGCAATGGAGTGTAGAGCTTCTCACCTTGCCTTCCCTATTTGACAGGAAGATAACAGGCCTGATAACTCATGTAAGAGGCACACTCTTCAAATAACATTTTTACCATAAATAATAAATCAAAACCTTTTATTCAACAGATTGTTGACTGCGGCAAGTTTTACTTTCAGCCGCGTTTGCTGGCTGAACGTATTGCCAGCTTGACCGATATATTTAATTCGCCGCAGCAGCTTAACTGTCACGTGGGGAATGCTAGCTCCATAACAATAGGTCTACAGTTGCTGGCAAAGCGTGGATATGTGTTCCAGCGAGCCGTGGTGTTAAAAATGGAGGTCCAGACAAATGCTAATCCTAAATTTCTTGTGCGCTTCATTGATTATGGCGATAGGGCCTTGGTGGCGATGAAACAGCTGCGTTTAATGCTGCCTGAATTAAAGCGCGAGTTTGAAGAGTTGCCGCCTCGAATGTTCGAGTGCCGCCTGGCGCTGGTGCAGCCATCGTCTGTGAACAGCATCTATAATAAGTGGCCCAATCAAGCCAACGAAATGTTGGTCTCGCTGGCCAAATGCGGCCGTCTTGAGCTGGAAGTGTACTCGCTGGTAAATTGTGTTGCCGCTGTTTTTATACACATGAACGATGGTGTGCTCAACGATAGACTTGTAAAGTGCCAGTTGGCTAGACGTGTGGACGAGGACTACATGTCTCGCAAGGATCACGACTTTCGCATTCGCCAGCAGAAATCCGTGCAATACTTACCTCCTGTTGAGCAACGGCAAATCAACGAGGAGTATCTACGCTCTGCTCAGCTTCCACAGGATGCTAATTTGATGCCACCGCCTCTAGAAAAATGCATGAATACAATACGCTTGAAGGGGCCATTTAGTCCACTTGAAAGCAGTATTAGCTCCATGCTGCGTCTTGGCATGTATAATACGGTATGCATCGGTAGAGAATCCGTGAATGCCGTCCTTTTAGATACAGATCCACAGGATCGTCACGATCAACTGGTCGTTGCCGCCTCGTTAGCTACATCCGGTAGTACTGAAGTATTGACGGCGCGCGGCACAACATTGATGCCAAATATACACGGGTTCGGTGCCCTAATGACCATGCTCTTTTGCCCCACCATGCAAATTAAATGTAACGAACAAAACACAAAATATGTGTGCCTGTTGGCCGGTCTGGGCTTTTATGAAGAAACATTAGAGCCGTATTTTGAAGAACATGACATGGTCATCCATTTGGATGTCATTATAACCAAAGATGATGTTCGTCTGGTAAGTGTCGCACACCTCAATAAATGTTTAATATTTGTTTGCTTAATTTTGCTGTTGGTTTTTTTATTTAAGATAAACCAAATGCGTTATAACATCGACAGCGTGTTCTACAATTTTGATTCAAATGAAGTGCCTTCGGTGGGATTGTATGGTCGCGGTATCATACTTGACAACTTGCGTGGACTGCTCGCTAAGTATATAAAATATTATCACAATAAGTTTTATTTTTATACAGTTTTCACTTGTTTATATCTGAAATATTAATATACTTACTTAATTTTAACTCTATTTCTATAGACTGATAAGCACCGATCGCAGTTTTATGGAACGGCACGATACGAATTCGAATTATGTTTGGGAAAATTTACCTGATTTGGAGCCACCACACGAGCCATACGGCAAACGTACCATATTTCCCATGCACAGCGCCTGTAACCTGGAGACTGAAAGCTTGGGCAATTTGTTGGCCTTGCAACAAAATTGCAATGAACTCTACAACTGGCGAAACTTGTGAGTGTCCTTTAGACTAAGTTTGTTTGCAAGTATTTAAGTTTTGATTGATTTTAGTGAAAGAGCCATGCAGCCCCTAAAGTGCAGACTGTGCAACGAAATGCTGGAATCTGTCACTGAGTTACGTTTGCATTTGCTTACCCAGCTGCATCGCGATCGCGAGAAACAAGTGGGCTTTAAACAGCAATAAAAACAAACAATGCTTTCAGCAATAATCCTTATAAGCCTCATGAAGAGCAATTGACGCTGAGTTTGTTTCTTTGTCAAACAAACTGACATTAAAATATTTATTCATAAGTGAATTTACATTTCAATTTCAACTTAAATTTATCCCAAACACCATATCACTTTATATATTTAAAGGTTAAGCAAAAATATTTTTACATGAATAATTTTAGTTTAAGTTTTCTTTGATTTGTCATCATTTAACTAGTTGAAATTTATATGAAGATTATTGTTTTATGTTCCCACCCTCGTCAACAGGCTAAATAAAAAATATTACAGATAAGTTGTTTGCAAAATCTTTTAATAAGCTGTTTAAAAATAATTCTTAAACGGGTTTTCGTTGCCGCCAAGAGGACAATTACATACATATACATTTATTTTAACTAAATTTTCCTGATTATTACAACAGCAATATTTTTGTTTTAGTGTAGTTCAACTTTTTTTTATCATTCTTATGTTAGAACTAGAACAGATACATTTCGATCGGGTGTCGGCGGCGGCGATCTCGCATTAAGCTCGCAGAGCGTATAATTCTGCAAACGATTGAGCGGCTTACTGCACAGGCCGCACATCTGGTGCTTGGTGACGCCATATATCACAAAATTCAAGATGGTGTACATGTCAAATTGAATGGTGGCGCTCACTTTGGTGCACTCGACAGTCAAAAGATTTTGCTGCATCAAAAGAGACGCAAAATATTTATAATAACTTTTATAGTCGTCTTTAACGTTGGCTAAACTTACCGGAATGCATAATCACTGTCATCGATTGGCCATTGATATGGCTTTTGGGGCGTCTGCGCTTGATTAACATTGATGAATACAGGCTCCAAATCCAACTGACTGCTGTTGCCGCACGCGATCGGAAATTAAAGTAATTGGGACCAATGTGCACGCGTATTCCGTAGTTGCTGGCCAGGGTTTTGGCATGCGGCGAGGGGATAAGGAACACGGTAGACATTCTGGTTGAGCGGCAATATCGCCTAGATTACAGTAATTAGATAACTATCGAAGGAATTGATCATACCATGGATCACTTAACAGGAGCGCTTCAAGCCCGAATCATAGGTCAATTCGTTTGATGCATCGATATCTTGTCTTAGCGCAGAAAGGCTCGTGCATGTTCTACGGGCTGCAAATTGCAAAAGATCCGGTTTCCGGACATTCGCCGTCCTCACCAATGTGGCCTAATACCACATAGCCATTGAGTGTGTAAGGGCGTTTGTTGAAGACAAGACGTTCGTATGTTAACTTGGAGCAATAAATAGTTTGCATTGAATTTGTTGTGTACGATTACATTTTTTTCAAGAGAGTTTCGTCAATTTAATTCGTTATTCACTAAATATATAAATTTGAATATTTGTTATCCAAGTAAATATGTACATACACTCCAATCTGGCTAATCCGACAATTGTTTTGCACAAGCTAGTCGGATTGACCAGTTTTCTGGATTATAGAGGCGAAATGAAGAACCTCTACAGTCCGAAAATTTGAAAAAAAAAAAACCATCTGTAGTCCGAGAAAAATTAGAAGAAAAACAAACGTCATTACATACAATACATATGTGTGTGTTATTTTAACGACACATTGTTTATTGGCGACTACTGGTCGCGTAAAAAAAAAATATGTAGCTTTTTCGAAAAATAAAAACCAACATAGAATGAGAAAGTTAATGAATAAAAAAAGTTTGGGTGTCTGTAAAGTTTGTTTACGGACGATAGTCTTACGAGAACATTTATGTGTGCCAAGTTGGCACTGCCAACCGTACGCACTCGCTGTTAAATCGCAATTGCAACTCAGTGGCGAACTTTGTATATGCACAAACTCAAAGAAGAATGACAAAAAATAACGGCTCTTACACAGTCCCGTTATATTCTATCTCTATTCCTCTTTGATATCTGCTATGCATGTTATTGTATGGAATGTAACTTTTGCCTACACATTTATTTTTCAACAATTATATTTGTAACGTAGCTCAAACTGTTTCCAAATTTGAAAATATTTTGATTTTGTTGGGCTTGGCTTGATAAATATTAATGTGTTGGATCAAAAACAACACAATCATCTATTTGAAATTGTTCTGCAAGCCTGGTTGACAACAATTTTTTTATACAAATAATCAACAAACTATTTAACATTTAAATTCACTTGAATGCATACAAACAATGTCTATTCGCGTGATTTCTAGAGTTCAGGTTATCGTCTAGTCGATAATCTAGTTGAAAAAAAAAAAAAAAAAAAATTAATGAGTGTTCGAACTCACTAACGATGTGTTAACAATTGCAAAATTAATTTACTTCTTGTTTTGCTTTTGACCGCCACCAGCAGAACAACAAAGCGCGCACATGCATACGCATAAATACGCACAGACACACACAAACACTTACAAACAAACATAACGAACTTATTTAATAAGTGAATGATGGTGTGGGATACCCTACCTAGTTCATTTGCTATATTAATTGATTAAATAATTAATATTATTAAACTATTTTTAGTCATTTCTCAATTGTTTGCTAAGCGCCAACTTATTCTTATTAAGTATGCAATTATTGCATATATATAATATCCACAGTAGCACTTATATAATATTAGGGTACATAACATTCTTCATTCGTCAGTTCATTTTCTTATTACAGAAGTCCGCTATGTTTGTCTGTAAGTGTGTGTGTGTGTTGTGTCTGTGCATTCACGAAGAAGCAAAACAGAATTGCCTTGGACGAATGATGTTTCTGCATACCCTAACAAGCTTATTTGCTATATTTATCAATTAATCAATTAATATTATTAAACTATTTTAGTAGTTTCGCAATTGTTTGCTAAGCGCCAACTTATACTAATAAAAGTATGCATTTATAGCAAATATATTATTGAAGTACACGTCCTCAATAACACTTATAATTTATTAGGGTATTCAACAGTCATCATTCTCTTTGCTTAACAGCTGCATGCCCGGGCTGGGGCGCTCTGCCGCTGCACAAAGCACTAATACCATCATACTTATTTTGAGCAGAGAAAAAATTTTTACAACAAACACATACTATTTGCTATACAAAAGCTTCATAACGCGTAAAACTTTTTTTGAAAGCGTCGACGCTAATCATGTGTGAGTTAACGCGGTGTGAGGTTTGCATGTATTGTACCGAGATAGTTGCGCTACCCGCGCCTATAGATGTTAACACATCAAAAAATAAATATGTAAGAAATTGCCACGCTGTCGTTAAAAATCACATGTTCAAATACGAAACGTAACCAGCAGCAGCAGCTGGAGTTTCGGAAACTGAAGCCGCAAACGCAAGCTGCCAAAGGCAGCAAGCGTCTCAACAAGCCATTGCCTGCGTGCGAAAAAAAAAGACTTGACGCTAACAAGATGTCAAAAATTACTCCTGCCATTACTCCGGTCATTGCCGCCAACAAAGACGACTTATCTATCGATCAGTTGAAGATGCTCATATCCGACTCGGATGATGAGATAGTTGACGAAACTCAACAAACCTCAAGCGTTAACGCTACCTTCACTGCCAATAATCAATCTGTCAACACTCCTGTCACTACGGCCGCCGCTGCTGGCGCGAAAGCACCGCAGGGCGCAACTGCTGCCAGCTCCGCTGGAGCCACTGAGAAGCCGAAACCAATCATCATTCCAAACGTGGAGAGCATTGCTGACCTCACCACGCAGATCACCAGCATCATCGGCGAAAACTTCGTCACAAAGCCAGTTGGCAATAAAAGCCTTTAAGTACAATATTAAATATGTAGTAATGTTTTGTTTGCTTTTTTCATTACAAAAAAAAAAAAATAAAATTTTTTCTTCACATCTATTTAAGACGTAAAAATATAAAATAATCGGCAAAGGATCCATTTATTAATATAATTAAATTCTAGAGAGCCCATTTGGGACTAGTAGAGTAAGAACTTGTAAATATTATAGACTAAGGTTTATTATGGTAACGATATTATATTAAACTAGTAAGTGCCCCGCTTACTTCGCTGTGCGGATAGTTTATATAAATTTTAGCAACAGAAGATATAAAATAAATAAATTAGAAAATATTTCACAAAATATTAAAGTATTAAACATTCTCTTTTCCACGCCACCATTGAGGCGCGTCATTATACTCGATACCGAAGGTAAAGAGTATATTAGGAGTGTGTCCGTCATGTTGTCTGTCCGTCTGTCTGTATGAACGCAACGTTTTTCCACACAATTCAAGCTAAAGACTTGAAACTTTCCAATTCTCTTTATCTATGGCATAGTAAATTAAAGTGTCAAGATTGAGGCTTTACAATAACTGGGGGGCTGGCAAATTGATAAATTCGATAACTCAAAATCGACAATTCCACCTATTCCGCACACCCGTACAGTTAGAGTTACCAAATTTGGTGGGAAATTTTGGCATCCCCGAAAAATTGTGGTGCCAAGCCCACCCATTGCGCTCCCAGCCCCCCGCGGTTTTAAATCCAAAACGCCTATAACTTCCTCAGTTTTTAAGCTCGATCCACTAAATTTTGCGCCAAGATAGGTGATGACGATCCCAAAAAAACTGCATCAAAACTTTGGATGCCACGCCCACCCTTTCCGCCCGCAGCCCTACCGCAGTTTCAAATCAGAAATCTTCCTCAGTTTTTGAGCTACAGCCACAAATTTTTGCGCCAAGATAGGTGATGACGATCCCCAAAAAACTGCATCAAAACTTTGGATGCCGCGCCCATAACTGGTAGCGACACCCAAAGATATTTTGTAGCCAGGCCCACCCATAACGCCCACAGCACCCTTCCCCAACCTTTTACAAACTTTGAGCTAGAGTCACCAAATTTGGTAGGAAGATAGCAATTGACATCCCAAGAAGATCTGCAGGAATAATTTGGATGCCATACCCACCCATAACTCGCCCAGCCCCCCTTCCACCACCTTTAACAAACTTTGAGCTAGTGTCAACAAATTTGGAAGGAAGATAGCTGAAACTGTTGCTGCTGTGGCTGCAGCGGCTGCATATAAAACTGTGGCAGGGCCACAGCAGGCAAAGCACCCCAATAATTTTGTCCGTTCATTCTTGTATCACTTTTAGAAATGAAATGAAGCAATACGCAAATGGCACACTAAAGTAAAAATTGTAAAATTCCCTGAGATTGAAAGAGTTACTGTTATTTATGTGAATTGATCTCATCTACAGAACAATATCACATTTTCATGCTCTTAAGCCAATCGCATTCCTCTTAGTCCTCCTTTGCTGTTTCAAATTCGTGTGTGCATACAACGGCTTATAATAAGCATGAAGCGATCGTCAAAAACAGCAACAACAAATCTTTTGCACTCTGTTTAGTTTTAAGCGGATCTTTGAGTTTGGGACGAAGAGCGTGGTTCACACGTACAACGCAGGCATGCATAGATTTGTATACAAACTTATGTGAACGGCCCTTGCTTGTTCGAAATTGTATATTATTAATGTAAGTGTGTTACGTTTTGTCTAAGTTATATTAGCAGCAAGTAGGCAAATCCACCCCCACAATATAAGTATGTATTTTGGTGTGCAAAATTTTTCTAGACGCACCAAGTTTTGTTTTGTTGTTGTTGTTTTTTTAAATCAATGACAACACTTACAACAACAACAAACGCTACTTGGGTCGTAAATCAATTGTCAAAGGCACACAAATTTGAAAAAAAAAACAGTGTGCACTGTGCGAAAAGATACATGTACATAAAATATTGAAAATTATTTTCAAGCGCATTGTTTACTTAATTGTGTATGCACTTATTCATTAAGAAGCGAAAATCCGTTTCTTTTTTGCGAGTATACGAACCTTTTTTTTATGACTTACCTTGTGCGACGCGAAGGCGTCACTGCGCATTTGTTTTGTTTTTGTATTCTCGCTCGCGATCAAACTCTCAGCTTGTGCGACAAACAGGCGGCAGTAGTGGAATGGGTAATGTGTTTTGTGTTTGGAGTGGGTAAAAGTGCTCCAAAATGTAGGTACTCGAAGGAGTTGTCCAAAATAAAATTCCTTTCTTAGGACAAGCGGACTACCTGCATAAAAAGTTGTGTGCAAATTTCAGCCTTCTAGCTCTTTTCGTTTAGGCTGTGGCTGAACCATTCTTAACAGGACAAACTCTCTTATATATAGAGATAAGCCCATTGTTCTTTTGAAGGCGAGTTGCCAAATAAAACCCACGCTAATATTTCCCACAAATACCCACGCGCGTTTTGATATTTTCGGTTTTCCGTTGTTCGCAAATGCGAACACACGCACGCGTAAGTATAACGGTGTGATATACCTCGCCGAGAACGGAGTCTGTGCGATCAGCGGCACGTTTGCTGTGGGCATCCTAGCAATACCCTACCTTGATCACCCGACCTACGCTTACCCTCAATTTCACGAAGCGTCTCGAAGTTAATATAAATTTTCTTGTGACGCGGAGCCTGGCCAGAGTCAGTTATACCCTGGCCATCGCTTCTTTACAAGTGGCGCCCGAGCAGGGACCTTAAGTGAAAGAGGCGTAGTGCAATTCGGGAATAAAGCCCCCAAACGCGCTACGAAGAAAAGCGTTAAGTTCGCGAAATCGAGTATACCCGACTATACCCTATTATTATACTATTGTTTTTTTTTTTTTTTTTTCATTTCTTTGCTAATTAAATAATATTAATAATAATAATAAAACAAAATAAATACATATTAACCTTTTTTATTTTTTTTTTTATTGCAGTATAATAAGTAATAACCTACAAATAAGCTAACTAAGAAAACTAAGCGTAGATGTTGCCAGATCCTGCGGGACCGCCGCGAAGCATTGCTTCGCAGAAACAGTGGCAAGGTCTACGATTCATTCGCCCTTAATCGTTCCAAGCGCCGCAGCTCCTTCATTGTGGAAGCTGCGAAGCCAAATACCGCGTGCCAAACAGACTCCCTCTCCAGCATGTGGCCAACCAGGTTTGTTGGCGACAGTTGCTGGCCAATGAGGCTTTCCACCAGCAGGCGTTCCTGGGCGAATCGCCCACATTGGAAGAACACATGCTGAGCATCCTCGTCCGTACCATCCCCACACCAACTGCACTCCGAACTGGAGTCGTGCTTAAACCTCTTAAGGTAGCTCCTGAAGCAGCCATGTCCCGACAGCAGTTGGGTGAGGTAAAAATTTACGGACCCGTGCTTCCTCTCCAGCCATCGACGCACATCCGGTATTAGCAAGTGCGTCCAACGTCCTTTCGTGGAAGAGTCCCAGAGCCGCTGCCAGGCCTCCAGACTCCGCTCGCGGGCTGCAACCCTGGCCACTCTTCTCCCCGTTGGCGTTGCGTCCAAAACCGCAGCGGCTTCCACCGCTAAGCTGTCGATCGGGATCATCCCAGCAATCACCAGCGCTGCATCCGAGGAGACTGTGCGGAAGGCACAGCAGACACGTAGGGCAGAGAGCCGATATGTCGATTCGGTATCCCTCATATAGCTGGACAACGAAGTTGCACCGACCCAAATTGAAGCAGCATACAGCATTATCGATTTTGTGACACTCATGAGCAGCAGCCTAGTTTGCTGTTTAGGGCCCCGCGTATTAGGCATCATCCTCGCAAGGGCTCGCCCGGACTCAGCCGCCTTCCTATGTACGAAGGCCAGATGCTCGCCGAAGTTCAGTCTCCGGTCGATGACCACGCCAAGGTAACGTATGGAATCCTTGGACCGCATTGTGACGCCCCCCACCGTGATGTCAGCGTACTCCACCTTTCTTCTGCTGCTGATGAGCACCGCCTCTGTCTTTTGGGCAGCCAGTTGCAGTCCAACCGACGACAGCCACCGCATCACTGCGTCTAAGCACCAGTCACATAACTCAGTGACTCTTTGTAGCTCCTTAGCCACGAGCACCAGAGCGACGTCGCACATTGGGGTCCTTTGCTCATTTTACTTATCAAAAATCATATCTTCTAAACTAATGAAGCGATTTATTTTAAAAGCAATTAATAGATGACTTTTCAAGCTTTAAAATGAATGTTCGTCAAGAGTGCTAGGTATCCGTGGTGCTTAAATATTCAAGGTCAAAGTTAAGAAATATTTCCAGCATATTTTACCTGTAAAATTCCAATTAAAAACGTTTGTTTTTAATCATAACTGAAAATTTTTTATAACTTCAATGACTTTATCGCATTTTTTGTTGTTTTTATTCGATTTTCTAACTTAAATACATAAAATTTAAATTCTTATTTTTGGGTGATTTTTTGAGGTTAATTTTTAATATTTGCTATCGATGGCTGATTTTCAACAAAATAATCATCAACATTAATGCTAGTAAGGTTAACATCTAATAAATTCAACATTTCGGAACTATAGTTGTTATCTTCCAAATCCTTTCGTGATCGCACATGTCTCAGCGATGCAAGAAGTGGATCCGATGAGGCTGCCAGCATGTTGAAAAGGTCTCCATTTTGTCGCACCCGAGAAATTTGGCACGTATTAGTGTATCTGAACCTGTTGTAGTCCTTGTTTTTACATTCCTGTGCTTCTGATATTCTATTAAGTCCTTTCCATGAGCCAGTTCAGTTGTTAAGCTATCCGTAGCATCCTCAAGCTTACGTTTCCTTGTAAGACATGAACACTCCTCCATACTTTTTTGCGGCCTTCCTCTTCCTCGGCTAGTCGATGGGTAAACTTCTTCCTGTTCTGAATATCCGAATGTTGTATATTCCTCCAACCAATTTTCATGCTTTTTTTATGAAAGCCGACATGGTTCTATGGACCAAGTTCCATTTTCGCTTCAAGTTAGCGTGGATGAATTTAATTTGTGTCTTAAGCGCACAACTAGCGTTTTCGAGTACGCCAATCTCTTTAAGCAAAGCCACTTGAAAATCGTTAATATTTTCAGAAGCACGAAAAACTTCAAAAATCTTTGAATTTTTTAAATCCATTATTGCGCTTATTTATCAAAATTTCGTGAATTATATTGAAAAATACTATTCAATCTGAAAATTTCTTATTGTTCGCAGCAATAAACAACAAGTGTTTCCTCTTATGAAGTTATGAAATAACTGTTGCCATCAAGTGACATATTTTGCACTTTATACCATATTTTTGAGTTAGCTAGGTAAGCAAGCAAAATTGGTATAACCCTTTTCCAATTCTAATCTAAGGTATTGATTTGCATTAAAAATAGGTAAACGGGGAAATACAGAAATTAAAAAATAAATAAGCTGTAGTTCCACAACTTTCCATCAACTACAATTATATTTACCTGCCTCCTCAGACCTTTTCCATTCAGGTAATTAGAAAGGATAGAAAGGAAGGAAGGATAAGAAGGGATATATATAGACAGGTAGTACTTATAATACAACATTTAGAAATGTTATCAATGAACAACAGACACGCTACAGCCAAATTTGTATGCGCTCTTCTTCTTCCTTATGTGTTTTTAACTCGAGGTATCCCTAGTTTTTTGGCTCGCGTTTCCAAAATGCAGATTTTCGCAGATTGTGACTATATACATATGAAAGGTATATATTATAGCTATCAAATGCATGTGGTCCCGCCTTGACTCTGAGAGATACTTTTTTGTTATAAGTATTCCACGAAAGTTCAAAAAATGCCAAAATTTAGTGTATTTTTTAAACGATTCTAATTTAATAAGAATTTAAGCTATATTTAAACTGTATACAGAAAAACACTGAGATTGAACATGCTTTTCAGATAAAGAAAAAAGATCGAAGATCGGTTGTGTACGTCGCCCAATATTCAGTTCGAAAGTGGTACATTTTTGTAAAAATTGTAATTTTTCGTACTCACGTAAAATTTCTCAACTTTAAGGAGCTCTACCACACATAATTATTAACCGATTTAAAAAATCTTTTGGATCCATAATCTTTGAAGTATTCTCTATCGATTACATGTTTCACTTTTGCCAAACGCGTTCATGAAAAAAATGATTTTTGATAAGCTATCCGGGCAGAGGCCCCACTGTGCGTTGCAGTCGGACGCAATCGACTGCGCTATACTCGATACCAGTATTTAAACCGGTAAAAAGAGGCCTGATAGCAAAGGAGTACGGATGCGGCAGGGGTGAAAGCTGCCTCAAAAATTCTGATACAGATGGGCATGCCACCAGCTATCTTCCTTCCAAATTTAGTGACACTTGCTTCAAGTTTGTAAAAGGTTGGGGAAGGGTGCTGGGGGCGTTTAGCTCAAAAACTATGAAACATACACGCATTCCCGTTTTTAACGAAAAGTTGGGGCGGCTGGGGTTGGCTAGAGCGGTATGGGTGGGCGTGGCATTGATGGTTGTTTTGGTGGTTTTGATGCTTTTTTTTTGGGGATCGTCATCACTTATCTTGGCGCAAAATTTGGTGGATCGAGCTTAAAAACTGAGGAAGTTATAGGCGTTTTTGATTTAAAACAGCGGGGGGCTGGGAGCGGAATGGGCACCACAATTTTTCGGGGATGCCAAAATTTCCCACCAAATTTGGTAACTCTAACTGTAAGGGTGTGCGGAATAGGTGGAATTGTCGATTTTGAGTTATCGAATTTATCAATTTGCCAGCCCCCAAGTTTTTGTAAAGCCCCAATTTTGACACTTTAATTTACTATGCCATAGATAAAGAGAATTGGAAAGTTTCAAGTCTCTAGCTTGAATTGTGTGGAAAAACGTTGCTTTCATACAGACAGAAAGACAGACAACATGACGGACATACTCCCAATATACTGTAATGAAAGGCGAGAGCTAGACTGTAAGTGTTTTATTCTGGACTCAGCGTCCGTATTTATAGCTAATGTTTACATGTATTCTTAGGGCTAGGTAAGGTAATCATAAGTGCGAAGAGTCACTTATCTAGTTTTAGTGTATATCTTATTTAACGGTGAATGGTATTGATCTTGGCTTATTCTAACGCATCAGTTTGGTGGTGCGTGCAAGCTTAACTTAGCGTGAGCTTGAAAGCTCAAAGCTCCTAACTGTATTTAACGCCTGTTGATGTTTATGCTCGAAAGCTCAAAGCTTTGGCACCGTGGGCTCATGTTTATTTGCGTAAGGTTAATTATTCTTTATTTATACTACAATACTCTTTACCTTTGTGAAATATTTTCTAATTTATTTATTTTATAACTTCTGTTGCTAAGATTTATATAAACTATCCGCGCAGCGAAGTAAGCGGGCCACTTACTAGTATATATATATATATATACTTTATATGGGGTCGGAGATGCTTCTTTTTGCCTGTTACATACTTTTGCACAAAACAAATATACCCTTTTTTACCTATTTCAGTGTAAATATAACTGTGAATGCAAAAGATTTGTTGTTGCGGTTTTTTTCTATCGCTTCAGGCTTATTATGAGCCGTTGTATGCACACACGAATTTGAAACAACAAGGGACGACTAAGAGGAATGCGATTGGCTTAAGAGCATGATAATGTGATATTATTCTGTAGATGAGATCAATTCACATAAATAACAGTAACTCTTACAATCTCAGGGAATTTTACAATTTTTACTTAAGTGTGCCATTTGCGCATTGCTTCATTTCATTTCTAAAAGTGATACAAGAATGAACGGACAAAATTATTGGGGTGCTTTGCCTGCTGTGGCCCTGCCACAGTTTTATATGCAGCCGGTGCAGCCACAGCAGCAACAGTTTCAGCTATCTTCCTTCCCAATTTGTTGACACTAGCTCAAAGTTTGTTAAAGGTGGTGGAAGGGGGGCTGGGCCCGTTATGGGTGGGTATGGCATACAAATTATTCCTGAATTGAAGAGCCACAGCCTAAGCGAAATGAGCTAGAAGGATGAAATTTTCACACAATATTCCATGCAGGTAGTAAGTGAGTACCTCTCATACATTTTGGAGCACTTTAACCCATTCCAAACACATTACCCATTCCACTACTGGCGCCTGATTGTCGCACAAGCTGAGAGTTTGATCGCGAGCGAGAATACAAAAACAAATGCGCAGTGACGCCTTCGCGTCGCACAAGCAAATTCATAAAAAAAAGTATTGCAAAGGGGTACGGATGCGGCAGGGGTGTCAGTTGCCACAAATATTTTCTGATGCAGATGGGGATGCCACCAGCTATCTTCCTACCTAATTTGGTGACTCTAGCTCACAGTTTGTAAAGGGTTGGGCAAGGGGGGCTGGGGGCGGTATGGGTAGTCCTGGCTTCAAAATATATTTGGGGATCGCTACCAATTGTCTTCCTACCAAATTTGGAGACTATAGCTCAAACACTATAAAAGATACACGTATTCCCGTTTTTAACGGAAAGTTGGGGCGGCTGGGGTGGACAAGGGCGGTATGGGTGGGCATGGCATCCAAATTTTTGATGCAGATCTTTGTGGAATGTCAATTGCTAACTTCCTACCAATTTTGGTGATTATAGCTCAAAGTTGTTAAAAGAGTGGGAAGGGGGGCGGGGGGAGTTTTGGGTGGGCGTGGCATCCAAATTTTTGATGCAGATCTTAATTTGATGTCAATTGCTATCTTCCTACCAAATTTGGTGGCTAGCTCAAATTTATAAAAAGTTGGTACTAGGGCTTGGCTCAAAAACAGATTATGCAGATTTTTGGAGATCGTTACCAGCTATCTTCCTACCAAATTTGGAGACTCTAGCTCAAACACTATGAAAGATACACGCATTCCCGTTTTTAACGAAAAGTTGGGGCGGTTGGGGTGAACAAGGGCGGTATGGGTGGGCATGGCATCCAAAGTTTTGATGCATTTTTCTGGGGACCGTCATCACCCATCTTGGCGCAAATTTGGTGGCTGTAGCTCAAAAACTGAAGAAGTTATCAGCGTTTCTGATTTTAAATTGCAGAAGGGCTGGGGGCGGAATGGGTGGGCGTGGTTCCAAAATTTTGGATGCAACTTTTTCGGGGATGCCAGTAGCTATCTTCCTACCAAATTTGGTAACTCTTACTGTAAGGGTGTGCGGAATAGGTGGATTTGTCGATTTTGAGTTATCGAATTTATCAATTTGCCAGCCGCCCAGTTATCGTAGAACCCCAATCTTAGAACTTGATCTGTCCCGGCCATAGATAAGGACATTTGCAAAGTTTCAAGTCTCTAGCTTGAAGGGTGTGAAAAAAACTTGCGAACATACCGACGGACGGACAGACATCTTGACGGGCATTGCACAAACCCAATATACTCTTTACCTTCGGTATCGAGCATAAAAAAGGACAGAAAACAGGACAAAAATTGTTCTGTGCAATTTTAAGCTTTTAGCATCAAAATGAAACTTGCACAATTCCGTGAGGTGATAATAAACATAAACATATGTAGCTAATACAGCTTCCTGGTGACAAGATTGGGGACAATCCGCCGGCTTAAAACAAATTATGCTTTTTTGTGCGAGGCACAAAGCGTTTTGCATATGTTTTTTTGTCGCCATATACGCGCGAATGTGATCTATTTTGCTATTAAGACTGCATATGCAGTATCTGCAGTATGCCTTATTGGTGTCCGCTTCATCGCGGCTTATCCAATCTTTAAAATCTGGCTGCTGTAGCCAGCAATCACCAAATTTTTGTTTGTACGAATCTTTCGGCATTATTTAAGTTTATTTTTCACTTTTGTTGTACATTAGATTACAAATGATATCGAAAATACATATGTACAAAGTATGTAAAAAAAAATGCCACACCGTTTTAAAAAGATCGCTGTTTTTAATAGATCGGATGCCACAATGTTTTTAAAGAAAACTTTGAAAAAAAGATTGAAATAAATGAATCAAAAAAATCTGAAAAAGGCCAGATTTCCGGATAGGGGATGTTTGATATTTTATCCGGACAAAGCACTTAAAAACAGGACAGATCTGTCCGGAAAAAGGCCAAATCGGCATCACTGTTGTTGGGCCCGCTCTGCTACTTTTTGTTGGTGTCATTGATTTAAAAAAACAACAACTAAGCAAAACTTGGTGCGTCTAGAAAAATTTGGCACACCAGAAAATGTTGTGGGGGTGGATTTGCATACTTGCTTAACTTAGACAAAACGCAAGAACGATAAAACTCAGATCACGCAGTCAGTGGTTTACACGTTGTACAGTGAAGTCAATTTTTGACTTATTTTGAAGTATTTATTTATAACACTTACTTTAAATTAAGTTGTTAATTTGTTTTGTTTATAATAATAAGTTGACTTTAGACTTAATAATTGAAGCAACATTATATATAGTTGCATAAGGACTACTGAGGAAACCACAATAAAAAGCAAGTGGTAACGTTGCAATCGGACGCAATCGACTGCGCTATACTCGATACCAGTATTTAAACCGGTAAAAAGAGGCCTGATTGCAAAGGGGTACGGATGCGGCAGGGGTGAAAGCTGCCTCAAAAATTCTGATACAGATGGGCATGCCACCAGCTATCTTCCTTCCAAATTTGGTGACACTTGCTTCAAGTTTGTAAAAGGTTGGGGAAGGGTGCTGGGGGCGTTTAGATCAAAAACTATGAAACATACACGCATTCCCGTTTTTAACGAAAAGTTGGGGCGGCTGGGGTTGGCTAGGGCGGAATGGGTGGGCGTGGCATCCAAAGTTTTGATGCAGTTTTTTGGGGATCGTCATCACTTATCTTGGCGCAAAATTTAGTGGATCGAGCTTAAACACTGAGGAAGTTATAGGCGTTTTTTATTTAAAACCGCGGGGGGCTGGGAGCGGAATGGGTGGGCGTGGCACCACAATTTTTCGGGGATGCCAAAATTTCCCACCAAATTTGGTAACTCTAACTGTAAGGGTGTGCGGAATAGGTGGAATTGTCGATTTTGAGTTATCGAATTTATCAATTTGCCAGCCCCCCAGTTATTGTAAAGCCCCAATTTTGACACTTTAATTTACTATGCCATAGATAAAGAGAATTGGAAAGTTTCAAGTCTTTCGCTTTAATTGTGTGGAAAAACGTTGCGTTCATACAGACAGACGGACAGACAACATGACGGACATACTCCTAATATACTCTTTACCTTCGGTACCGAGTATAATGACGCGCCTCAATGGTGGCGTGGAAAAGAGAATGTTAAATACTTTGCTTTAATATTTTGTGAAATATTTTCTAATTTATTTATTTTATAACTTCTGTTGCTAAAATTTATATAAACTATCCGCGCAGCGAAGTAAGTGGGCCACTTTCTAGTATTTTATATGTATTTCATTCCAACTGCACTAAGTTTTTAAAAAGTATAACTTCGGTCGTGCGTGAAACAGTGCGAAGCCTAAGGCGAGCACAACCACACACCAATTTTTTTCTCATTCAGAATGTTGTCCTGAGCTTTCCAAAAATTAAAAAATTTTGACTTGTGCCATTTGAGTTAAATGTGTGCTACACATCCGTGTTCATATGTATGTATGTGCGTATGCGTGTAGAGGCTGTTGCTTTGTCACGATTAGAGCTTTGCTAAAAGCTTTGCGTAATATTATGCTGTACGCAGAATCAAGTTTGCATTCAGCATATCCTTCTTGTACGAAAAATGGGCTTTTACAACAATGTTTCTCCATACACAGCCTGCGGTTGCCAGCTACCCCGTGAATTTAGGTTGATATTTTGATTTTTGGCAGAGCGGCAAGCCATCAGAATAGCAGAGAGACAAGCATGCACTAAGAATAAAATGCGCTAATTTATAAACTATGAAATACTTTTTCACATTAGTTAGTCAGGATGTTAATTGCTATGACGAAAGAACTTGTCATTCCAACAAAAATATATTTTGTATATTATTTGATGCTGTCAATTAAATGCCGATTTTGAAAATATAGAGGATTTTTTCTGCGCGCGGCATGCACTTGTAGCTCTTGCAGCCCTTTTGTGACACAATATAGCTTTCACTTTGCGCATCATGGAACGCTATTCGTTTTGTGGCGTCGTGCTTCGGCTGGAGACTCGTGCAGCATTTACGCCTCCCGACTGGCAACGTCAAGCGTCGACTGTGTACAGAGTTTGTGTAGTGTCGTATGAAAATGGCAATGGCGCTTGCGATAGCGTTGACTGTGTCGCTGCTGAACACACGAATTAAATGTAACAATAGTTTAGTATCTCCCGGGAACCTGATGCAGCTTGTTTTTTTGTGCGGCTGCCAGGATATCGAAGCGTTCATGTGACTAAAGTCGGAAATTAAAACTACGCCTCATTCAATTAAACTCGATTTGTGTAAAAATCAGAACTTCTGATGTTTTTTTTGTGTGTGAGTGTATAATTTAAATTCGAATTCGATGCGTGTTTGATAAACAACACGAGCGTTGAGCTTAATCCATTATTTAACACTTTTCAACGGGAATCTAAGAGCTTCAGTGCTCAAGCAAGGTATTGATAATAAAATATTTAAGCTCTTAAAACAATTAATTGTCTTAACAAAATATGGTTATTTGTTTATATGTCACTGATAACAAAAATATCGAGCGTAACTGTAGTCTTTTTAAAATATCTTAAAGTTCAAATAAAAAATTTGTAATAAACAAAAAGTTCGAAAGCTCACTTCGAGAAAGCAAAACTATTAGACACTATGAGCCCTAGACAGAACGTGTGCAGGTTTGTATATAGTACATATGTATATATATGAATATGTGCGTGTGCACGCGTATGCAGAAGGTATGTACATATGTACACGCAATACTGCGCTGATAAATGCTTAATTTAACTTCAATCTTCGATATTTTCGACTTTGATACATTTTTTATACTCTGATACCAAAGGTAACGAATACATATTGAAATGCCCACCACTTCCACCCTCATGGCTCAAGCGTTTTAAATTGAAAATCTCACATATCTTTCACAGCCACCGTTTTTAATTTAAAGCCCCCATAACTTCAACAGTTTAATTATTTACTGTATAAATAAAGCATTGGGTGTAGTTTAGCCGTATCAGCTAACAGATTGTAACTACCCAAAGGCCCCTGCTAGTCTCAAGTTAGATTACGACAATGAATGTGCTATATTTTTTTATACGGTTGCCCAGTTGTTTGATTTGCCAAGCATGACCAAACCATCTGAATCGAAATTGCTCAATTGCCTCCATCAGCGCAATTTTGACCAAATCATTTTCAAATTTTTTTGTAGCGAGACTTGCGTTCCGACATTTTGCACTGTTTTACTCCCGTAAATAGCTCCTGAACGCTATTTACAGTCGTACATTTTTTTTATATGATGTTTTGACAGTACGGGCGCTGTACGGGCACCTGCGTACAGGCCTTAAGACTAAATCTTGTTTTGAAGAGCAGCTTGATTATGACAAGCTGCCATTTTGGGAAGATTGTGCAGATGAATTGGAGGAACCAATACTTGGCTGCAGAAGACTCAACTAGTGACAAGTCAAGATTTAGCAATGATGTGAGAAAGCCTCAGCAAAAATCTTCATTTGCCTGTGCTAGCTCAAGGCATAGGTCGTCGTCTGCATGCACTTGTTGCAAGTCTGCAGATTACAATATATGTATATTTTTGCCCGTCATTTAGTGCTATTTCCTTTGTGCAACAATTTGAGTTCGTTAAATCTCAAAAGATTTGTATTAATTGTTTGACCGTGGGACACACAGTTTCGAACTGCAAGGCGTCGAAATGCCGAGTTTGTTCCAACCCTAATCATTCTTTACTTCATAGATATAATGCACCAGTACAAAGAGAAGCAGCGGCACTTCCAGCCTCAGCATCAGAAGCAAACGTAGGTCGCATGCTTAAATTCAAATGGGTAATCCGATGGAATCAATGGATTCCAGTTTATTTCACAATTCAGTAGACTTTACGATTCACAAAATCGCTTATTGCTCATGAACTAATGGATCAATTTTCCTCAAATTAATTTCATTTTAAAGCCAAGGCTTCAAACTTACAATAAAATAATACTTATAAATATATGTATTGATTACATTTTCTTTAATCTTTTCTTTCTTTAATTAATCCAAAAATATGTATATTTTTGCTTCATTTCGAAGGCTTTAAATTGTTCTAGCAATCTCAATAATTCATCAATTACTCTGCATTTTGAAAAATTAAGTTGAGATAAGTTAACCTTGTCTCCGGTGATACTTTTTTATACACTTAACCGGTGCTAAGCCCTAGACTGCCCTTATGGGAAAATACACGTAAAAGTGCGTTTTTTGCCAAAAATTAGTATAAAATGTGGAATATTTTTGTGCACGATCAATTTATTTAAATTCTGTAAATGCAGTTGTGTTTAGAATGTTAAAATCATTAAAAATAATCATAGACACATATATATATATTATCTGAATAATACGTATTTACATTACGTAAACTGCACCTGTTACGTTTAACTAAGAGTTGCTCATCAATGCAAAGATCCAGGAAAGGGGCAAAACATAATTTGTAACATGAGTTTGTAGGTGTATTTCACTAAAATAAACCGAAAACTAGCTTGAAGGGTGTCGAAAAAGGGTTTGTTTGTTCAGAAGGACGGACGGTTAGACGGACAGGCAGACGGACGGGCGGGCGGACAAACAGACTGCCAGATGGCCAGACACATTGACGGAGATTCCACAGACCCAATATACTTTTTTTACCTAAAAGTTAGAGTTTTACAAAAAATTTTCCATATGAAATGTATGGGCATGGGCAGTTAAGGGCCGATCACCGGGCTTAATGGTATTTTTGTGTTTTCGGCCACCCCGCCCACAATTTTTACCCGATTTTGATGATCGTTGCAGATAATTAAAGAAAAAACTCCAACGAACTATAAACTCCCTCACTAAAACAAAGTGGGCTCAGTAGTTTTAATTTTACAGCCATTTGAAAGTCACCCTGGGCATCGTATACCAATCCACCGGTTACAAGGTTAAACAAACATTCCTACATTCAAATTTTATTTACCAGCGCAAAAATCATTCCTTTTTTTTAATTGCAAATTGCTAAAAAAATTAAGCTATGAATACGCAAAATCAGCCACCGACCGAAACCGAAAATCAGTTTCGGTTTCGGTTTCCGTTGTGTGTGACAACAGGCCTTTAAGGCTTGTTGCGGTGGCTGATTTTGCGTGGGTTGCCACATACAACTGAAACTGAAACCGAACGGAATAACGGAATATTTCTTTTTGTTTTCATTCGCTCATTTTTATCCGCATCGCGTTATTACTTTAAATTTTTCCTCATCCTCTACGCGTAATTTTTAAGACATTTTTGCAATCATCAATTGTGATTACGCGTAAGAAACATACAGAAATGGCCAGCGTTAAGTTGGCTGCGTTTGTAGAAATCAGCTGATCGCAAATCAGAGGAGCACAAAATAAATAATCGATAGGCAGCAACCGAATAAAGGCAAAAGTACTTGTTTCGGTTTTGGTTGCAAATGTACTGAATTCGGGTTCGGTTTCCGTTGTATGTGACAACAGGCCTTAAGGCATAAATATGCATTTCAGATTTTTTATATGTTTAATATATTTAAATTTAAAATCTTATAAATAATATGTTTACTTTCCCAATTTTTGTTGCACAAGGACAGACGTATTCTACGTTTAACTTGTGCGCCTTTATCTTATTCGTCAAACACGTGATCGTCTGAATATTGGCATACCTATATAAATATATATTATATATACATACATACATATGTATATGTGGATGTGCATATGATATGTTTGCACTTTTGGTAGACACAGGCTTTGTTATGATTTTTGTTATTTTACTTGCGCATGTGATGTGTATTATTTTTTTTTTTTTTAATTATCCAAGCCACAAGGAAGTAATTTAAAATATATTTGTTGTGCTCAAAGCAGGAATCTGTCTTAGAAAACCATTTGCAAAATTTAATATTGCTATTGGTGTTCTTAATGCATTCACTCTAAATGTTTTCTTTAATATTTTTAGCATGTAGGTAATTTTGGAAAGTTTAATGAAAGACTTCAATAGTAAATTTTTACAAGTTCGAAAAAGTCGTCCAGAGGGGCTTTTAATTTTAAATTATTATTCAGTGATTTGAAAATTTTATAAAATAAGTAAAACTCTGAATTTACGCAATAAACTATTTCATCTTTTATAAGGGATTGGCATTGCTGACATTTAAACTTTTGTTGAGACCTAAACAAAACAAGCCCTGCAAAATGCCGCAACGAATTCTCACTGCTTGAACTTATAGGTGTGGAAGGTATATCATCGGATGGTATAGTACTTATGTTAGAGATTGAGGTATCACACAACTGTAATTCGTTTTGCTGTACTGCATCTCTATGAAATCCAGCGTCACTGCGTCACTCTGAAGCTCCCGTGTTGTCTTATCAATAACTTTTATTAGCATAGTGTCGTCATCCAGCTCGCAATTACTATTTGTTGTTGTTGAAGTTATTACCTTCATTGACAACATTTTCGACATTATAGCATTAAACTCAAACAGCATTGGATTATTATTGGTAGCACCCGTACTTCTTATTAAATAAAATAAGTTTTCCAATGCGTCTTTATTTAGACACGATAATATTATATAGTATACATTTGAGCCTTCACTCCAAATGTCTTGAGAGAGCATCAATACTGCATTTAAAGTATGGATAACTCCATTAAGACTGTTTTCGGATAACGACATTTTGCAAAATACTCTCTCATCTCGATTATATATTTTTCTATATGGTTATCTTTTTGCAGTGCCGACTTGTATGGGATTCTACTTGTTAAATTATTACTATTAAGGCAATCAAATAGTTAATTCATTCTTTCACAGAACTTTGCTGTAGACAGTGCTAAATTCCTGCAACTATCAAATTCCCCATTATCAACTAATGTTTTAATTGCAAAAAACACCGTTTGGCTAAATATTTGATTTGCATATTTAACATTCATTTTTTCAAAATTACTCGGATATACATGTTTTCTTGTTATTTTCGGACATAATTTGGTGGACGTTTCATTGTTATCGATCTGAAATAACCTCACAACTATTTGCCAAGAAACTGTACCGTCTCACAGTGGCGCCATTTGACTTTTTTGAGATGAGATAACCGATCAACTTAAGCATCTTATAGATAATTAATCAACCTATAAAATGAGCATATGAAATGATTTCTACGATTTTTGGGTGCCTATTTATGGGTATGCAAAGGTGAAATTTGTGAAAAAATCCATTTTACGGTAGGGAAAAAAAAATTTTTAAATGTTTTGATTTTTATTGTTTTATTTTAAAGGCTTTAATTATTAAAAATTATTATTAAAATAATAAAAAAAAATTTTTTTTTAATTTTTTGTTAATATTTATCAATATCCGTAAAAGAAGGTATATCTAAAAGAGTTATCAAATCGGAACTATAACTATTTTCTAATTCTTTCCCTACTTAACATGCCTCAGTGATGAAATTAGTGGATCTGAAGATGCTGATAACATGTTGAAGAGGTCCTCATTTTGTCTCACCCTTGATGCTTTGAAAGTGTTTAGCAATCTGTATTTTTTATAAAATTTCTTTAAGGACTCTTGTGCTTCTTCAGAAAGCTCTCTAATTAGCAAAGACTGATAATCAATTATACCTTTGCCATGCGCCAATATTTTATGAACTGTCGCGGTCAACTTTTTCTACGGATATGATTCTGCTAAAAGAGATGCTGTATTTGAAGCATATTCTCCATACTTGGCAGAATTTAATTTTTCCTTGCAGTTCAAAACATTTAAGATCGTTCCCAATCTTTTAACGATTTGGTTGTTTATCCCTGTGATTTGAGTGACAGCCTCATCATTTTCAAAAAATCTCCTTGAAGTGTTTCCATCGTTCGAGTTTCCGTATCCGTACTTGGGGCTGTTTACTTTAAGTCCAACTTGTTTGAAAAACGCATCCAGTATTCGCTTCTTTCTGATATTTTCCTTATCTTTGTTTTTGATGTGTTTTCGTCGTAGTGTTCATCCTCTTGTTGAAGCGTATACGCTAATTTCAGCAAGAACTCCATACACCTTATTCTTGCATGCAAAGGTGTGATCCCAAATTCATAATTTTCTTCATTTGTAGAATCATTCAAGTTGTCGAAGTTCTTTTGCGTCTTTTTACAAATTGGGCATGACAAAGTTGACCTTGTGTTTGTCAGTTCGTTGACCACTTTTCCGTCAACCATGGTTAGGTGGAGCTCGTAATTACATTCAATGTATTTTCCTTCTCTGATTTCGAGCTTTTTTGGCTTAATCTTGCTTATTTGGTCTTCAATATCCTTTACTGTGTTCCGTATGAGTTCCGGCGATTCCCTTGCATACTGAAACATTATTGGTCGGCAATAATGTACAGATGACGGTGGTTTATTTTTCCAGTGTAAGGAAACATCAGATTTTAGCTGCAAAGGAACAACGGATGTCATAAACAAGTTCCCGTCCGATATTGTAGCGTCATCGTATGATATTTTTTGCTGATACACGCTTTGTCCAGACGATCCATCGCAGCCCCATTTACTGATATCCTTTGCCTTATAACTTTGCCGTTTGGTTTTTGGCTAGAGCTGGCAGGATCGCCATATAATGAAAGGCGAGAGCTAGACTGTAAGTGATTTATTCTGGACTCAGGTCCGTATTTATAGCTAATGTTTACATGTGTTCTTATGGCTAGGTAAGGTAATCATAAGTGCGAAGAGTCACTTATCTAGTTTTAGTGTATATCTTATTTAACGGTGAATGGTATTGATCTTGGCTTATTCTAACGCATCAGTTTGGTGGTGCGTGCAAGCTTAACTTAGCGTGAGCTTGAAAGCTCAAAGCTCCTAGCTGTGTTTAACACCTGTTGATGTTTATGCTCGAAAGCTCAAAGCTTCGGCACCGTGGGCTCATGTTTATTTGCGTAAGGTTAATTATTCTCTATTTATACTACACAATGTCAGATTCTCAGGAAGAGCTTCAACCACATCTTCAGCAAGACTCTCCAACAGCCGTTTTGTTGTATGGTCCATTAGATCCTGCATGTTGGTTTTTACAGAAACTTCAGTAAACTCCGTATGCAGTGGTCGTGAATCTAATTTTGCTTTTGAAACATGCTTGTATCCCGGTAAAATGTCAGCTACATGTTGAATTAAAGATGCCCGTGGTATCTCATATTTCTCTTTAGAAAGTTCCAAGTCCATAAACAATGCCAAAGCTTTTTCGGAACCATACTTCTTAAGGTTTGAGTTTGGGGGCGTGGGAATGCGTTTCTTGATTCTTTGTGGTCGCGGTGGGCTTGCAATACTTAGCAACTGCTTTTATACCTCCTTTGTATACCTAATAGACAGCGCTTCTGATAAATTATCCGTGGTTAAATCATTTGTCGAACCAGCCAGTTTCCTCTTTTTTGTAAAATTTGAGCACTCTTTCATGCTTTTAGTTGGCCTTTCTCGTGCTCGTCCGGTTGACGTGCTGGGCTGATCTTCTGTCAATGTATCCATTATGGTTTCATTATAAAGCCAGCCTGGTGTTTGGAGTCGAACCTCTCAGTCATTCTGTTTGCATTCATCCATCTTGAGTTTAGACTGGCATACGTCATGAAAAGTTTGTTTTTTACATTTTCACTTCTCTGTATATTGTCATATAAACTATCAAGTTCTTCGAAGGCAGCTTCCATGAAATTTTTTTGTGTAGTTGACTTCCTAAACTTCCTACATCTTTGCAGTGTAATCAATAACTTGTCTCGCCAACTTTCAGTCGTAGACTAATCCAGGGATTATGATTTTTGATCAATATATAGTCTAATCTATTACCTGATAGATACCATTTGGATTAAGGGTTCAACAAAAGAGTTAGCTTTCATGCCTTCAAAAATTACCTGTTATTTCCCTAGGTCAAAAATTATGCAATTTGGATATTACGCACGTGTCCAAATAAGATTTGCAACTACCTGTATGAGATGTGTGACTACTTGTACTCCAAGGGAATTTCTATATTTGTTGCGTACCAGGTAGTTTCTTTGTATATCTTGTAATCTCTTAAGGGACAAGAATTTAACCTAGGATCTCAGGTAAGCATTACAGAATGAAAAACAAAAATCATTAACAATAAGGAACAATAACAATAAGAATGGGCTTTCACGGTTATATGTCATAAATTGCCCAGAAATGCAAGCAACCCATTTTTGGAACTGCATATGTCTTTTTTCACTATTTTATCTCTTAAAATAAGGGGCAAAAACGGGCAGATGAAATTTTTTTGCATTAGATAAAGGAATAATCAAAGAAATTACTCCGAAAATTTGACAGATGTGTTAGCTGATAGTTTTTTTTTTTAATTTTCCATCAAAGTTGAGAAATATTGAAATAGTTTATAGCTGGTAAATTCTTAATTTTTAATAAAAAGATCTATCAATAGAATCAAAAATAATGACGATCCGTTCCATAGTTTTTGAGATATTGTTTTAGAAAGCCGACCAAATTAGCTTAAAATTGTGATTTTTATGTAAAGGTTGGTACTCAGCACAGCGAAAAAAAAAATTTTACATACAAAAGCATCGGTGCTGGAATTTTTTTTTTGGTTGCTGCGTACATATGTTTTGGGTACACAGCAACGTAGCAAAAAATACTAAACTGCTGTCGATAGTATCGATATTTTACAATATGTTCACACTGGCGATGGGCAACGGAAATAGCTAAAAGTATATATTTTTGTGCGGATAGTTTATAGAAATTTTAGCAACAGAAGATATAAAATAAATATAATAGAAAATATTTCACAAAATATTAAAACAATATTCTCTTTTCCACGCCACCATTGAGGTAGAGAATCAAACGCGTCATTATACTCGATACCGAAGGTAAAGAGTATATTGGGCTTGTGCAATGTCCGTCATGGTGTCTGTCCGTCCGTCTGAAAGTTCGCAACTTTTTTCCACACCCTTCAAGCTAGAAACTTTAAACTTTGCAAATGTCTTAATCTATGGCTGGGACAGATCAAGTTTTAAGATTGAGGTTCTACGATAACTGGGGGGCTGGCAAATTGATAAATTTGATAACTCAAAATCGACAAATCCACCTATTCCGCACGCCCTTACAGTTAGAGCTACCAAATTTGGTAGGAAGATAGCTACTGGCATCGCCGAAAAATTGTGGTGCCACAACCACCCATTCCGCCCCCAGCCCACCCGTAAATTTTAATCAGAAACGTCTATGTATATCTTCCTCAGTTTTTGAGCTAAAACCACCAAAATTAGCGCAAAGATAGGTGATGACGATCCCCAAAAAACTGCATCAAAACTTTGGTTGCCACGCTTACCGCCTTAGCCAGCCCCAGCCAACCCAACTTTTCGTTAAAAACGGGAATGCGTGAATCTTTCATAGTGTTTGAGCTAGAGTCTCCAAATTTTGTAGGAAGATAGCTGGTAACTATCTCCAAAAATCTGCATGATCTGTTTTGGACCCAAGCCCCCCTTACTGCTCACAGGCTAGCTAGTACCAACTTTTTATAAATTTGAGCTAGAGTCACCAAATATGGTAGGAAGATAGCAATTGACATCAAACTAATATCTGCGTAATTTGGATGCCACGCCCACCCATAATTCCCTTGACCACCCCAGCCGCCCCAACTTTTCGTTAAAAACGGGAATGCGTGTATCTTTCATAGTGTTTGAGCTAGAGTATCAAAATTTGGTAGGAAGATAACTGGTAGCGACCCCCAAATATATTTTGGAGCCAGGCCTACCCATTCCGCCCCCAGCCCCCCTTCACCAACCTTTTACAAACTTTGAGCTAGTCACCAAATTAGGTAGGAAGATAGCTGGTGGCATCCCCATCTACAGCAGAAAATATTTGCGGCAACTTACAACCCTGCCGCATCTGTACCCCTTTGCAATCCTTTTTTTATGACTTTGCTTGTGCGACGCGAAGGCGTCACTGCGCATTTGTTTTGTTTTTGTATTCTCGCTCGCGATCAAACCCTCAGCTTGTGCGACAATCAGGCGGCAGTAGTGGAATGGCTAATGTGTTTTGTGTTTGGAATGGGTCAAAGTGCTCCAAAATGTATGGGAGGTACTCACTTACTACCTGCATGGAATATTGTGTGAAAATTTCATCCTTCTAGCTCATTTCGTTTAGGCTGTGGCTCTTCAATTCACGAATAATTTGAATGCCATACCCACCCATAACGGGCCCAGCTCCCCTTCCCCCACCTTTAACAAACTTTGAGCTAGTGTCACCAAATTTGGAAGGAAGATAGCTAAAACTGTTGCTGCTGCGGCTGCAGCGGCTGCATATAAAACTGTGGCAGGGCCACAGCAGACAAAGCACCCCAAAATCTTTTGCAATCACAGTTATATTTATACCCTGAAATGGGTAAAAAGGGTATAATTGTTTTGTGCAAAAGTATGTAACAGGCAAAAAAAAGCATCTCCGACCCCATATAAAGTATATATATTCTTGATCAGCATCAACAGCCATATGCAATATGAAAATCATAACCAACCGGTCACAGGTGACGTCACGCAAAAAATTTTTTTTTGCGCAATGCGTTATCAGTATTTTTTGTATCATGATTTCGGCTCACTCTCTTATGTATGCGCGCGCTCTGCAAGTCAAACAAAGAGCGTAAAATTGCTGCCTTCTTCGCACGCACTGAATCAAAGCAAAACATATGTATGTAAGAGGCTGCAGTTAAGTGAATTGCATAGCCTAAACTCACACTTACTTTAGCCTTTAACTTTGATTTAGTGTGTGCGGAGGAGGTAGGGTTATTGAACTTTATGATTGACATGCAAAGCGCGCACATTAAATAGAGAGTGAACAAAGGAGCATGATCAGAGCGAGATATCAAATTATCTAATTATCATAAGAGCGACGCGCGCGCTCTGTTTAGTTTTAAGCGGCTCTTTGAGTTTGGGACGAAGAGCGTGGTTCACACGTACAACGCAGGCATGCATAGATTTGTATACAAACTTATGTGAACGGCCTTTGCTTGTTCGAAATTGTATATTATTAATGTAAGTGTGTTACGTTTAGTCTAAGTTATATTAGCAGCAAGTAGGCAAATCCACCCCCACAACATACATATGTATTTTGGTGTGCAAAATTTTTCTAGACGCACCAAGTTTTGTTTTGTTGTTGTTGTTTTTTTAAATCAACGACACCAACAAAAAGTAGAGTGCGGGCCCAACAACAACACTTACAACAACAACAAACGCTACTTGGGTCGAAATCAATTGTCAAAGGCACACAAATTTGAAAAAAACAATGTGCACTGTGCGAAAAGATACATGTACATAAAATATTGAAAATTATTTTCAAGCGCACTGTTTACTTAATTGTGTATGCACTTATTCATTAAGAAGCGAAAATCCGTTTCTTTTTTGCGAGTGTACGAACTTTTTTTTTTATGACTTTGCTTGTGCGACGCGAAGGCGTCACTGCGCATTTGTTTTGTTTTTGTATTTTCGCTCGCGATCAAACTCTCAGCTTGTGCGACAAACAGGCGGCAGTAGTGGAATGGGTAATGTGTTTTGTTTTTGGAGTGGGTAAAAGTGCTCCAAAATGTATGGGAGGTAGGAGTTGTCCAAAATAAAATTCCTTTCTTAGGACAAACGGACTGCCTGCATAAAAAATTGTGTGAAAATTTCAGCCTTCTAGCTCTTTTCGTTTAGGCTGTGGCTGAGCCATTCTTAACAGGACAAACTCTTTTATATATAGAGATAATAATAATTAATAAGCATATTCGCACTATTCATATTTTATTTTTTATTTTGTGTTTGTGGGCTTGTTTACTTTTTGCATATGATGCCTCAGTGTGACCATGTATTTCCTAAGCTATATATGGAAAAATGCCACATTTTTACCACAAATTAGTTGACTATGGTCACACAATAACACACGCTTCCAAAATATTTCACACATTCCTGCCAAGAATTTTTTATTGTGCTGGAGCGGCACCTTAACACAAAAAATTAGACAACTTTGAAGGGCTATATCTACTAAACGAAAAATCCGGGTACAGTAAGAATTGCAGATTTGAAATCGTTGAAAAATTTCTTATAAAGAAGGTTCATTCAATATTTTTTAGAGGCACATGCAATTTTTTATTTTGTAAGGTAGCTTTTGTAAGGCTGAGGTAGCTCAGCCTCTCCAGGGCCACCCTACAAGAAATTTGTATTGTGCCGGGACCGTTGACGCGGTATTAACCAAGCGACCGGCCAACGGAGTCTCAAACGGTGGGCTACCACACGTAAAGTTCTTTGTACTGATTTCTGGAATTTTTAACTTTCAGTTTCACCAATTAATAACACCTCGTTTCACTTTCATTTCGTTATAATTTTGTCTCTTTTATTGCTTATGAATGCTACCCTACGCAAGCCTGCCTACTCGCACCAAACTAGTCTTACCCTTTCTGCTGCCGGCGTTAAATATGCGCGCCAGGCTTCGGCCGCTGTTGTTTCTTCTCTCTGCTGCTGGCTCGTGCCAGGCCTCTGCTGTTGTTGTTGTTTTTCTCTGCCGCCGGTAACTTAACTTAACTTAATATGCCACTCAAATCGATGAAGATGAAATCATACTTAGAACATGTGTGACTTCATAATATCTAAATCCTATGAAAATATATAACACTTAATCCTACTAACAATATGCCTCAAAAATGTAAGTCTTCATGACCCTTAGACCTAAAACAAGAAAATATATACATATGTCTTCATGACCCTTAGACCTAAAACAAGAAAATATATACATATGTCTTCATGACCCTTGTTATTAATTACTAAGAAAATATATACATGTCTCCATGACCCTTACTATTTCTAATTATGCCTACTTACATATTTACATGAAAAATGTGCCACCTGACTTGTTCTACGGGCGCCACTGTGCGTCGGGGGTTTCAATGCAATTGCGCGTTAAAATGTTTCGGATTGATTTGAATAAGTGTGGCACTTCATAATTGCCGAAGATTTTTTCCCCATTAAAAAAAATATATGGTGTTTCCCTGGCTACCCCGAGCTGTGATAATTACCCCCCCTGTTATTCGTGCCTTGGTCGCACACAATTGACCGAATTCTTAAGCCCAAACCCTGAGCGGCTGTAATATTTGCTTCTGTTTTTTCTTTTAACTTTAAATATCTCACAGGCTAGCTAGTACCAACTTTTTATAAATTTGAGCTAGTCACCAAATATGGTAGGAAGATAGCAATTGACATCAAACTAATATCTCCGTAATTTGGATGCCACGCCCACCCATAATTCCCTTGACCACCCCAGCCGCCCCAACTTTTCGTTAAAAACGGGAATGCGTGTATCTTTCATAGTGTTTGAGCTAGAGTATCAAAAATTGGTAGGAAGATAACTGGTGGCATCCCCATCTACAGCAGAAAATATTTGCGGCAACTTACACCCCTGCCGCATCTGTACCCCTTTGCAATCCTTTTTTTATGACTTTGCTTGTGCGACGCGAAGGCGGCACTGCGCATTTGTTTTGTTTTTGTATTCTCGCTCGCGATCAAACCCTCAGCTTGTGCGACAATCAGGCGGCAGTAGTGGAATGGCTAATGTGTTTTGTGTTTGGAATGGGTCAAAGTGCTCCAAAATGTATGGGAGGTACTCACTTACTACCTGCATGGAATATTGTGTGAAAATTTCATCCTTCTAGCTCATTTCGTTTAGGCTGTGGCTCTTCAATTCACGAATAATTTGAATGCCATACCCACCCATAACGGGCCCAGCTCCCCTTCCCCCACCTTTAACAAACTTTGAGCTAGTGTCACCAAATTTGGAAGGAAGATAGCTGAAACTGTTGCTGCTGCGGCTGCAGCGGCTGCATATAAAACTGTGGCAGGGCCACAGCAGACAAAGCACCCCAAAATCTTTTGCAATCACAGTTATATTTATACCCTGAAATGGGTAAAAAGGGTATAATTGTTTTGTGCAAAAGTATGTAACAGGCAAAAAAAGCATCTCCGACCCCACATAAAGTATATATATTCTTGATCAGCATCAACAGCCATATGCAATATGAAAATCATAACCAACCGGTCACATGTGACGTCACGCAAAACAGCTTTTTATGCGCAATGCGTTATCAGTATTTTTTGTATCATGATTTCGGCTCACTCTCTTATGTATGCGCGCGCTCTGTAAGTCAAACAAAGAGCGTAGTATCGCTGCCTTCTTCGCACGCACTGAATCAAAGCAAAACATATGTACATGTAAGAGGCTGCAGTTAAGTGAATTGCATAGCCTAAACTCACACTTACTTTAGCCTTTAACTTTGATTTAGTGTGTGCGGAGGAGGGAGGGTTATTGAACTTTATGATTGACATGCAAAGCGCGCACATTAAATAGAGAGTGAACAAAGGAGCATGATCAGAGCGAGATATCAAATTATCTAATTATCATAAGAGCGACGCACGCGCTCTGTTAAGTTTTAAGCGGCTCTTTGAGTTTGGGACGAAGAGCGTGGTTCACACGTACAACGCAGGCATGCATAGATTTGTATACAAACTTATGTGAACGGCCTTTGCTTGTTCGAAATTGTATATTATTAATGTAAGTGTGTTACGTTATGTCTAAGTTATATTAGCAGCAAGTAGGCAAATCCACCCCCACAACATACATATGTATTTTGGTGTGCAAAATTTTTCTAGACGCACCAAGTTTTGTTTTGTTGTTGTTGTTTTTTTAAATCAACGACACCAACAAAAAGTAGCAGTGCGGGCCCAACAACAACACTTACAACAACAACAAACGCTACTTGGGTCGTAAATCAATTGTCAAAGGCACACAAATTTGAAAAAAAAAACAATGTGCACTGTGCGAAAAGATACATGTACATAAAATATTGAAAATTATTTTCAAGCGCACTGTTTACTTAATTGTGTATGCACTTATTCATTAAGAAGCGAAAATCCGTTTCTTTTTTGCGAGTGTACGAACCTTTTTTTTATGACTTTGCTTGTGCGACGCGAAGGCGTCACTACGCATTTGTTTTGTTTTTGTATTTTCGTCCGCGATCAAACTCTCAGCTTGTGCGACAAACAGGCGGCAGTAGTGGAATGGGTAATGTGTTTTGTTTTTGGAGTGGGTAAAAGTGCTCCAAAATGTATGGGAGGTACTCGAAGGAGTTGTCCAAAATAAAATTCCTTTCTTAGGACAAACAGAATACCTGCATAAAAAATTGTGTGAAAATTTCAGCCTTCTAGCTCTTTTCGTTTAGGCTGTGGCTGAGCCATTCTAACGCGGACGAACTCTTTTATATATAGAGATAACAGAAATTTTTTTAGAGTATCGAGTACTGTTAACACCAGATGTACTCACATCTTGGCTAGACGGCACCGTCTGTCATATCTATCACCCATACATCAAGATGTAAGATGTAGCCCTAGTGAGGCAAGGGCATAAGTTTCAGAATAGTATCTGACGTCATGTCTTTGGGGGGACTTTTCGCGCAACTGTCATGGCGTGGATGTACAATAGGTGTTTGAAACGAACTCTACCATTTTGTACTAGGTGGCAAAGGGCCGCACAATAACCTCGCGGAGGTCGCAGGCTTCCTACCTCTGGTCTAGACTCTAGAGCCTAGCCGATGATATGAGCGTATGCATACCAACATACATATTATATATATGTATGTGCATATGTGAATGTATGCGAAGAAAAAGCTATGTTCTGACATATATACTAGCATATAGATGTTTATCTGCTAAGTGGTAATAGTTCAGTAGCTCAAGTTTATATTTGTTCTCTCGACTCTTTAGATAATCGTTTTTGGGAATTGGACCAATTATCAATCGAGTCGAAGGCTGTTCGCCAAACAGCTGAACAGTAGGCCTGTGTATTGCACTTTAATAAAACTGTGCAACGGTTATCTTCTGGTCGCGTTCTGCGACCTGAGATTACCTCAACCAATCTTCGAGCTGTTTGGATGCTTCCAGCAAAACATCAATAGCAGTTTCGCTTAAAGGCCTGTACGCAGATGCCCCGTACAGCGCCAGTACAGTAATACATGAGTTTTACGGGCTGTAACGACAAGTGTTGAAAAATGCACATATTGTGGCGGTAGGTTGATTACTTTATGTAAATAAATCGGAAATGCAACTGTGTTTTGTTGTTTGTTTACATTTGGGAAAATCAATTAATTAAAGTAAAATGGATTGTGAACAACAAAATTTATTTGCAATAATGTGCACAACCAACACCATACTGTTAGCACTTTTAAAATAAAGAAGGGACGCTGCGAAAGCAAAGCGCCAGAGACGCATTTGGGTAAATCCATAGTTGATGGGCAGGGCTGAGCACGGACGATTTACAAGAGATGTAAGTATTTTTAATATATGAACAAACAATGGAAGCATGAATATTGATTTTGCAACTTAATTTTAGTTTGACAACTTGTGCAAGGAGCCGGCAGCCTTCTATGAAAATTTTCATATGTCGTCCAACAATTTTAGGGATTTGTTTGTATGCATGCTTCCTGCTGCACAATTTTTTAATCAAGAGAAATCCGCAAGCGTATGGCAACACAAGAGATTTAAATATACCGGAAAGTGACAATGACGCAAACGCATATCCCTCACATGGACGAGCGCGGGACTATGCAAAACAAGTAAGGAACCACTTGAAGAACTATGTAAATTCTTCGAGTGTATCTGTACCCTGGCAAAACGAGTCGGCGAGAGTGCCGCAATAAAATAAATTCCAATAAATTAAAAACAACCAATGTGTTATTATTTCATTTATTGTTGTATGCTTGTTGCAAATTTAGCAATAGCTGCGTGACTTGTGCCACAGCATTGCACTGTTTTACTCCCGTAAATAGCTTCTGAACGCTATTTACAGTCGTACAATTTCAACATAAGATTTAAACAGTTTCATTGTCCAACACTACGTACGGCTCGTAGAGAGTAAAACCTGCAGACTTGAAAATGTTATTACTGTACGGGCGCCATTAGTACGAGACCATTTTTTTTATATGAAGTTTTGACAGTACGGGCGCTGTACGGGCTTCTGCGTACAGGCCTTAATGAAACACCAACGGTGGGGTCAACTATTCAAAGGGAGTTGTATTAAACGTTAGTCAACTTCCGGTTGAACAAATACGCCGTAACTGCTGAAACTTCCAAAATGTGTAACGAACCTTTGGTTGTCACGGGTTTTTAGCTGGGCTAAACTCTAGCGGTGCTGAGGGAACGTGCCAACAAATTTGTATTGTGGCGACTACGACAATAATGACACAGTAGTTTTATGGTTTATTACACATAATTTAGAGATTGAACTCTGTCATTTGCAGTTTTACAATAATAAGCCACTTAGTAACTTTATAACTAACTTCTTTACTTACTTTCCTTGTTAGAAGGCTTTTATCATGCAATTATGGTACTCCAACTGCACCAAGTACCACATTTAGTTATTCGCCTACTCGACAAGGTTTTAGCTCTAAACGCCTACTCGACAAGGTTTTAGCTCGCCAGGAACACTTTGGTCTCCTTGACACCGCAAGGATTCCACCAATAGTTCTCCTACTCTCAGGCTCTTCGTTAGCTACACCTGTCCTTCGCCAGGCTCACTGAAAGTTATTATTGATCTCCAAAAAGTTTTTGTGTTTTTTTTAATCTTGCAGTGATAGTCGATGAAAAAATAAAAATATTTTTTAAAAATTCGATATATCGATACTATTGATTTTTTCTCCCAAAATATCGCAAATATCGATACCGCCAAATATCGATATTTTTGCAGCACAATACGCATAATCACATCCAATTGGTGCGGAAGTGATTCAAAATTGTTTATGTTGACGATATGCTGGCAGGTGCAGACAGTTTAAATGTTTGGGTCGACAAACAATTGCGAATCCGCTTTTTCAACAATGAAGATCATTTTAAGCAAACAGAAAAATCGCATAACAGATAAGCATTTATCCGATCTCCTCTGAATCAAATCGTACGAAGGAGAAATTAATATGGATATGTTAATTTAATAACAAAATAACGTCTAAAATTTCCTCAAAAGCAATTTTGTAATTTATATTCCATTTCAGTTTAGTTGGAGTTACCTTGGGCTAGTGAAGTTTTGTCAAACGGGTGTGTTTAAGTCTGTAGGACATGACACATGTCATGGAAGTCAGACACAGTATTTCACCTCCTTACAAAAAAAAAATTGTATTTATATTTATATATGTACTTATATAAGTAAGTATATATTTTTTATATTTGTTTTGTTTTATGTTCATGCCCAAACATAAGCATAGAAATAGTCAAACATACATTTTCCGCATAACTTATTTTGCAGACATTTTTTGGACCATATCAGCAACAAAAACCACAGCCAGGCAAAAAATCCAACAAATACATACAACAATTTTAGCAAAATGCGCGGCCGTCACTTGCGTCGACGTTTCAGCCTGCAGCCCTCGTTCATTAAAGATGACAGTGCCGAGGATAAGCCCAAGCGCGACAAGTAAGTTATAGCCTTAAGCGGCGTTTACAATGTCAGCGTGAGATTGGAAAATGTTTTGTTTCAGTCTGACACACCTATTTTTCACATAAGTTTGTCTCCCTCATTTCCAATCTGTAACCGGTCTCATATGCATCTCAGCAAAAAGCTATTCGAAAATGGAGTTTTAAAAGCTGTCAATAGGTGTCGCATTTTCGAAATTAGCAACATGTGCTTGAAAGCACCAAAGCTCTAACCTCTATTTTACTCAAAATGGCTGTCAATAGGTGTCGCATCTTCGTAAGCTCCAATGTTTTTACCTCTATTTTACTCAATACAGAGGTAAATGTTAATAGAATTCACTATTTAATATTTATTTAGTACATATTAACGAATATATAACAATAAAATCCATGTTATGTAAAAAAGCAAATCGTTTAATTTTCGCACCATTTCACGTGTGTTAGCTGTGTTCGAATCAGCTGATTGCATTGTTCGAATTGCGTTTATTTCATTTTATTATTTTATTACAATCAAATTAAATAAAAAAATGGATGAACAAACAACAGCACGTTTCATTGAAGTGGTGCAAGGGCATGACTGCTTGTGGAGCGTAACGTCCAAAGCGTATAAGAACAAGCTGCTTCGGGAGGATTTATGGAACACAATTGTAGTAGAATTCAAAATGACTGGTAAGTTCTAGTAATTTGTTCGCTTGTGACAATGGAGAAGGTTCTGGCACTGGCAGCTCATTATTTAGCAACATTTTCCCCCAGTCCGAGCGACGCAAGATTCCTCCTAATGTAAAATTAATAATATTAATGTAAAATAATAATAACTAGGCTAAATTAATTTTAAGAAAGCATACCATCTGACTCCGAGCCATATGCACCAACATTGACAACAGTGAAGTTGCACTGGCTATCGCAAGTAGCAAGCAGGACAATAGAAAATGTCTTTTTGTAATTAAAATACAAACTGCCACTGTTTGCTGGTGCTTGGATAGCACAATGTTTTCCGACTAATGCGCCCATACAGTTGGGCAGACCAGTGCAGGAATAAAAATCATCTGCAATTCGCTTAAGGTCAGAGTTTGTTTGCCTTGGGATGAATTTTTCATTTAGGCGATTCCAAATAACAGCGGTCGTCTCCTTTACTATATTGTGTACAGTGCACTTGGCCACGCGGAAAGAGTAGCCAATGGCACTGTACGACGATCCGGTTGCTAGAAATCTAGTAATCAAAATTAGTTTATTATATGTATGCACATTTTTCAAATAAAATCTTATATTTACCTCAATGTAATCATAAGCCTATCGCGCTCTGCAATTGGCTTTCTTATCGAAAACTTCGCCAAATCCGATCCCACAAGTGAAAGAAGAAGTTCAAACTGTTCTATGTTCATCCTTGTGAAATTAAAGAACGTTTCATCATCCCGCAACAGCTCTTTACAAAGATTTTGCCCATGCCCGAGCCTATCCCGCTGCATCAAATGCTCTCGCGCCCAACACCGTCGAGCACTTCCCTGCGGCTGCTCCTCTTCAAGTTCAGCAGCAGCAGCAACAGCTGCTTGCATCATCATTGTATGATGAGCTAGTAAAATTGTTTGTTGTTGTCTTCTTCTCATTTTTTAATAAATAAACAATTCTGCTTCCGGTTTTCAATCACTTTAAAAATTTTTGCCACAAAAATGAAACAATCATCAGCTGTTCACAGCTCATAGACGGCTAACAGCTGATTTCGAAAATTCGAACATACTTTCACGCTGACATTGTAAACTACCAGCGTACGTCTCAGGTTGGTAAAAGCTTTAATCCAATCTCACGCTGACATTGTAAACGCCGCCTTAAGCTTTTAATCAAAGCCACACACAAAACGATGCATCAATTCAAAAAAGTAAATTTGGTTCCATTCGGATAAAATGAATAATGAATGAATAAATGACTGTTTCCAAATTCTTGGAAGAGAATTACTCCACGGTCAAGTTTAACAATTAATTCAAAGTCTTTATAAGATCCTAAGCACATTACCTAAGCACAGCTTGGAACTTCATTAGGTCCTGGCAAAAATACGGGCTTGATGACCTGTAGATAACTTAGCACTGAACTCTCTGCAATTAACGTCAAAAAATTCAATTCAAACTGTGCGTTGCTTGAAACAACTCAGCAAATACGTCGACATCGGCCTGATCTTATACGTTTGATTAAAGGTTTGATTACCTTCGCTTAACATTAACAAAAACAAAACAAACACTCGGTATCCTGCTAAAACCTTAATTTACATAGACTCAGGTAATTTGTTCAACATTAGTTTTTAGGAACAAGCAATTAAGTAATAGGAATAAACTAAGGAATACTCAGATTTTCTGAAACTCTTGAACAGTCTAGATTTTCAAGGTTAGTCAACTCTCGGGTAAGCCACTTAGGTTTGTTTGTCCTATTTGGCTTACCACTTGATGGTGGCGAAGGATAAGGAACCATTCAACATTGTTAATCGTCAAGGTTTCCAAAGATTTGTGCACGTTTTGGACCCCAGATATGTGCTGCCCAGTGCAAATAATGTGCGGGATGTTTTTGTAAAAAAAAATGTACTGTTGAGTGTGTACTGGTGGTGTTGTACTTTTTAATACTGGAACTTTATTCTTCTGAGCCAGGGTTTTTATACCCAGACTCATGCATAATTTCATCCCTTAAATATATCTTATCTATTGCTGAGTTTGTAAGTCTCAGCGTTGGTCTTAATCTATTCTTATCTTATCGCTGATTTCGTAAGGTTCAGCGCGCATATGGCTAATTAAGGTTACAAACATGTGTCCCTATTTTAGTGCACTCTCAGTTGGTCTATGTTTATGATCTGAACAATAAACATTTAAATATTTGGAATAACCAACATGTGTCCCTTGCACTCTCAGTTCGTCTACCTGTTTGACCTTGAGTACGCACAAGGCATGTTTATAGTCTTATCTTATTATTATGCATGTTCATGCCTGAACATTCTGCGGGGGGCCAGAGAATGTGACAGCCAGCAATTGCTGCCTTTGGTTTCTCTTTTTCATTACGTAAATAAAAATTAAAGCAAATACTTATATTGTTAATGCTAGCGAAATATGTCCACTCATTGTGTGAAATACCAGATCCTCAATGTGTACTTTATGACGGTGTAGATTATTTATGCTTTGCTGCAGCCGTTGTAGTTCCACTGAGTTATTTACTTCAATGTGGTGAAGTGGCGTCGGGACCCATGTGTCGTTGTGGTTTAGCACTTTTAGAAAGAGTGGCGAGTACCTTCCTGTATCTGTTGACGTTACTTCCTGTGGTGTTATGATAGTGATTTTACCTATCCTGGCTGAACATCCAGGAAAAATCTCGATTATGCCTTGGCTCGGCAATAGGGTTATCTTCTGGTAGTTTCCGCATATTATGTGAGCAGACGTCTTTTCAAATACTTTAAACAGCCACCGGTTTTTTCCATTTAGCTTTTTCAGAAAGGTGTGCTCCTCGTACTCGACCAAGTTGCACGGTTGCTTGTTGCTCGGTTTGATGGGTGACACTTCACAGCTCTGGTCGTCTGCATCTTTCCAGGCCCAACTTTCCTCACATAGCCAAGTGTCCTCGTCCTCATGGCGGCAACGACTTACTTCAGTCTGTCATTGAGTGGTATGCATTTATCTCGTTTTTGAAGATAAGGAATTCCGTTTTGACTTTCGGAATCACCCTTCTCCCATTGAGTTCAAGCGGTATCGGGATTGTATTGAAGAGGCTGGCGTGTTGATATATATGGGCAGTCTTGCATCGATGATTAGCATGTTGTCCTTAAATATGGTTTGCGCCTTCACTAGTTTGTAAACCAATTGTAACCTTTTTGGTGACTTTCCGCCAGGAAGCAGTTGGTTCCTTTGTAGCCTTTTTTCAATTTCATTTAGCTCGGCCAACATTTTATTAGGTTCAACCAGCGAAGGATGAACTCTTCCTTGGTTGATGTCGGTTATTAGGGCAATGACTGCTGATTGAATGTCTTCAGTTTCATCAATCCAGTTCCTTACTTGTGTGATTAGCATAAAGAACTTTATTGACTCTTTGTAGATGAAGAAGTTTTCTTGTAATCTGTTGGCCATCTTGTTTATCTCCTTTGTGACCTCTTCAAAGTTTTTATTTACTTCTTCTGTTGTTGAGCGCATCAAGTTTGAGGTTGCGTTGATGATTGAAGTCTGATTGCTGACATATTCATTTAGGCGTTTTTCATTTTTAATAATAGTTTCCATATTTTCTTTAATTCGATTGGCTGTGCCAATGTCGAAAAACATTATGAACCTTTTTTGCCTTTCCGATGTTTGAGATATGATTTTATTTTTCTCCCTTATGTTGTTTATTTTTAACTTTAATGTACGACTTACTGTTGTACAGTATTCTCTAAATTCACCCAACTTTTCGCAAACTGTCATCGGCTTGTGTTAGCACTTCGAAATAGGCTCTTATGTTGTAGTAGAATAACAACTGCCAGCTTGACGATACGACTTCCACCTTTCCAGGATTGTCCATGAGCATCGCTGTTTGCTGATCCATGTTTTGGATTCTCAACTTGCTTGTGTAAGCGGCAGGTATCGTAGAAGTACTTGCTATCTGTAGAATCATAAGCAGGCTGAAAATCGTTGCTTTTACTGGCGTTATTTTAGCTGCTCTTGTCTTTATCCGCTCTCTGAAGTTGTCGGCTTGCTTTTCTTTGTCTTGAGTTGGTAGTAGACAGATCTTATTTATTGATCTTTTTACCTCACCCGTGTTTGTTTTTACTGTCACCACTCGAACTTTACTATCTTGTCCTTTAGTGGTTTTGGTGATTTTTCCCATGGGCCATCTACCTGGGTGCGTGTTTTCTTGTTTTAAGAAAACAAGTTGGCCTTCCTTGGGGTTAGATTTTTCTTGTCGCCATTTTGTTCGCTGTTGCAGTGACGTCAAGTACTCTTCCTTCCATTTCCTCCAGAATTCTCCTCTAATGCGCTGCATGTGTCTCCATCTGTCTAAAGACCCAATTTTCCGATTGTCATCAAAGTGTTCTGGAGATCCAATGAGTGGTCTTCCCACAATAAAATGACCTGGAGTCAAAATGTCATCCCCATCTGTGTCACTATCCAAGGTGACTAAGGGGCGTGAGTTTAACACTGCTTCAATTTGGCAAAGCAGTGTTGTAAACTCCTCAAACGTGAAGCTGTTATCGCCGATGACCCGCTTGAGATGGTGTTTTACCGACTTTACTCCAGCTTCCCATATTCCTCCCATGTGGGGGCTTGCCGGCGGGATAAAGTGCCACTTGATCCCTTCTTTTTCAAGCGTTGGTGCTAGACTGCTATTGCCTATTATAGCGGCGACCAGATCCTTGTCCAGTATTCTTGCTGCACCCACGAAGTTTGTGCCGTTGTCGCTATACAGATGTTCACTTTTGCCGCGTCTGGCAAAAAATCTACGTAGACCTTCTAAAAACTTATTTGATGATAAGTCGCTGATGGCTTCCAGGTGTATTGCTTTAGTGGCCATGCATACAAAAAGACATATGTATGTTATATGATTTTTGACCTCTTCCTTTTGAACAGCGTATTTGGAAAGGTCCAGCGTAGTCGATTCTAGTGTTTTGGAACGGGTAATCACCTGTTACTCGATACACAGGCAAATTTCCCATCAGTTGACTGGCCATTTCCTGTCTATACCTAGTACAGGTAACACATTGGCGTATGTATTTTTTTAAAGAGTTCCGAAGACCAGATTTCTCGTTGAATTATGTTCCTCATCAGCTTCACTCCACCATGTAAAGTTTCCTTATGAGCGTTGTTTATGATTAGCAAAGCCAAGTTTGATTTTCCAATTATAATTGGGTGCTTTACGTCATAGGGCACTATTGCATTTTGAAGTCGGCCTCCCACACGTAACACTCCATCTCCATCCACAAAAGGGTTGAGCGGCTGCAGTTTACTCTTTGCTTCTAGAGTTTTTCCAGTTTTCAGCAAATTAGTTTCCTGCCCAAAATCCAGCTGTTGTTGTAATTTTATAACGGCTGTTTTGGCTTTTTTTAATTCGTCGACGGTGAGGTAGGTTGACTGCAGCTGCTTCCCTCGTAGTTTTGCTGTAAAGCGTAATACATAGGCCATTACGCTGTTAAGTTTGTTCAGCGATGAAAATTTTGTCAATAGTGGGATGATTCGTTTTTTCGCATGCAGACGTGTTTACTTGCGATCCGGTTCATAAATTACTAAAGCAAAAGTGCAGTGATAAACTAAAATAATTAAAAATATATATTTTATGCGAAAAGACGCTTAGTGAAATGTACGTGCACAAATTGCAACTTAAATATAAACAAAACAATTGACTTTTAACAAATAATATATAAAACAAAAGACAAACACAAAAGCTCCACCTCGTTTAAGACAATGAGTCAAAGCGAGAATTGTGGCCAGCGACAACGCGAGCAAGACGAGCGTCGCCGGCAGAGCAACGCGTACTTCTCTATAGTTTCGGAACAGCCCGAGCGGTCAATTACCTCCAGAGACAGTGAACGTTCTTGCTCACCGTCCCCGTCTATGATATCTATCGGATCAACGCAATCTGACCGCGCGCGGTCGACAACACCCAACCCAACAACAAACGAATTCTTGCAAAAAGCGCGCGACCGAAAGTTTTCGTGCTCCCCGTCTCTCTTAACTATGACTGCAAGTGCTGCGCCCTCTTTAGGTATCGCAACAGCGAATACAATAACAACTGCACCGATACCTACTTCCCGTTCAACAAGCACAACGACTGTTGCGTTGTCAGCAAATCAAACTGCAAACAGCAAAAATGTTAAACCGACTACGCAGACTGGTATGGATCGCTATATTTATGTCAAGCGAAAGCTGAGTCCGCAAAATTCTACGAATAAACCAAAAATTACCCGTAGCAATTTAAATACACCTTCACATGAAACTACAAACAATACTAATAGGTTTCACATCTTAGCAGAAAACACTGAGGATCCGCCTATAGTAGCCGTTGGGGTTGACACAAAAAAGCCAAAGCCACCCCCAATTTATATACGTGAGAAAAGCTCAAGTGCCTTTGTTAACAAAGTTATTGAGCTCATAGGCAAAGATAATTTCCACATAGTTCCTCTCGTAGTGGGTAATATTCATGAAATTAAAGTCCAGACAAAGTTGGAAGATAATTACAGAGTTTTGATAAAGCATCTAAATGACCAAAAAATGAATTATTATACGTACCAACTGAAAAGCTCCAAGGGCCTGCAGGTCGTAATAAAAGGTATAGAATCCGATGTTAAGCCAGAAGAAATAAAACAGGCGCTCCAAGAGAAAGGATTTCGGGCAAAAACAGTCTTTAACATCTTAAACAAAAACAGGATGCCGCAACCACTTTTTAAAATAGAACTCGAGCCAGAAACGAAGATGCTTAAAAAAAACGAGGTGCACCCAATATACAAACTTCAGCTTTTACTTCACCGCAGAATCACCGTAGAAGAACCGCACAAACGAAACGGTCCGATACAATGTATGAACTGCCAAGAGTACGGCCATACAAAGTCCTATTGTACATTGCGCTCGGTATGCGTATTTTGTGGGGAACCGCATAACTCCGCAAGTTGCCCAGCAAGCAAAGAAGACTCCAGCCAAAAATTTTGTAACAACTGCAAAGAAAATCACACAGCCAACTATAGAGGCTGTGAAGTTTATAAGGTACTTAAAAGCCGAATCCATCAGCGCGTCTCAACTGTACGCTCGCAACACGCACCGATTACCTTTACTTTATCGAAACACAACCCAGACGTGTTCTTTTCATCAGCAGCTAGATCCTCACTTGGCCCCGACTTCGCAACCAAAAACACAACGTACGCAAGCGCTTTAAGATCAGGACTTTCTCTTCCTGCCTCAAACACACCGTATTTACAACCAAAACAAGTGAGCACAAACGCTGCACAGGAGCAGCAACAAAGCAGCCTCGAAGCACTAATATGTACTCTGCAGCAGAGCATGAAAGAGTTTATGTCATTCATGCAATCAGCTATGCAAGATTTAATGCGTATTCAAAATCTTTTGATACAAATGCTTGTATCACAACAGTCTAAATAATCAATGGCTGCGCTACGAATATCTACGTGGAACGCTAATGGCGTCTCACAGCATAAACTTGAGTTAGCTCAATTCCTACTCGACAAGCACATCGATGTAATACTACTTTCCGAAACACACCTTACAAACAAATATAACTTTAATATAAACGGATACGTATTCTACGGTACAAATCATCCCGATGGAAAGGCGCACGGTGGAACTGGTATTTTGATCAGAAGCCGTCTCAAGCACCACTACTTTAAAGAGTTTGCTGAAAACTTTTTACAGGCCACATCTCTAAAAATATATTTAGACAATGGTAACCAACTTACTCTAGCCGCTGTATACTGCCCCCCGCGTTATACCATATCGGAAGACCGATTTATGAAATTTTTTAACTCACTAGGAGAATGTTTTATAGCAGCAGGAGACTATAATGCCAAGCACACACACTGGGGATCTCGTCTCGTGAGTCCAAAAGGAAAGCAGCTCTACAATGCAATTATAAAAGCAAACAACAAACTCGACCACGTTTCTCCTGGCAAACCTACATACTGGCCGACAGATCCTAAAAAACTACCCGATTTGATTGACTTTGCAGTTACCAGAAACATTTCGCGTAGACTGATAAGCGCAGAGTGCATTTCGGATCTATCATCTGATCACTCGCCTGTTCTAATAAATCTACTACGACACCCAGAATCCATAAATCGACCCGGTCAATTAACTTCAAATAAAACTAACTGGCTCAGATACAAAAAATATATAAGCTCACACATTGAGCTTAAGCCACGCCTCGAAGATGAAGCTGACATTGATAGTTTTGTTAACACTCTGGAGTCGGTCGTCGTCGCCGCAGCTCGCACCGCAACGCCTCAAACAGCTAAAACAACACACAACCAAAAGACAACAAATCTACAAATTGAACAGCTCGTTCTTGAAAAGCGGCGCTTACGACGAGACTGGCAATCAAACAGATCGCCATCGGCAAAGCAAAAACTAAAAGACGCTTCACGTAAACTCACCAAAGCGTTAAAAAACGAGGAAGAACACGCTCAACGCCGTTACATCGAGCAATTATCAACCTCCAGTACGAAAAACTCACTTTGGAGAACACACCCAACTCTAAGCTCACCGACAAAAACAGTAATGCCTTTAAGAAACCCCGCAGGCGGCTGGGCTCGCAGTGATGAAGAAAGAGCCGGAACATTTGCTAGTCACCTTCAAAAAGTGTTCCAACCTAATCCTGCAACAACTACGTTAGCACTACCGACTGTATCGAACGACTCTCAGCCTCAACATGAGCCAATCAAGTTTCGCCCGAATGAAATAATTAGAATCATTAAAGAGCAATTGAACGCAAAAAAATCTCCAGGCGGTGACCTAATAACCCCAAAGATGATTATTGAGCTGCCTTACTGTGCGGTCTGCATAATTGCCCAGCTCTTCAATACTATCACAAGACTTGGCCACTATCCGGACAGATGGAAAAAGTCAATCATCATTATGATACCAAAGCCTGGAAAAGATCACACAGTTCCCGCGTCGTATAGACCTATAAGTTTACTATCGTGTCTGTCAAAACTTTTTGAAAAATGTCTGCTGTCCCGGATTAATCCATTCCTGAATCTTCATAACATAAGCCTATCACACCAATTTGGCTTTCGTGAAAAGCACGGAACAATTGAGCAGGTCAACCGTATAACATCAGAGATACGAAGCGCGTTCGAAAATCGAGAATACTGCACTGCTATATTTCTGGATGTTGCTCAGGCATTCGACAAAGTCTGGTTGGAAGGTTTGATGCATAAGATCAAGACAATACTCCCAAACAACACACACAAACTGCTTAAATCGTACCTCTACGACAGGAAGTTTGCAGTAAGATGCAACACTACAATGTCTGACGAACACAGAATTGAAGCTGGAGTTCCACAAGGCAGCGTACTTGGACCAACACTATACGTGCTGTTCACAGCAGACATCCCCATAAGTAGCCGATTGACAACCTCTACCTTCGCTGATGACACAGCTATTCTCAGCCGCTCCAAATGCCCAACACAAGCAACTGCCCAACTAGCCGTTCATCTGGTCAAAGTGGAAAAATGATTATCCGACTGGCGAATTAAGGTAAACGAACAAAAGTGTAAGCAAGTAACTTTCACCCTTAACAGACAAGACTGCCCACCACTCACGTTAAACAACACCGCCATGCCGATAGCACAAGAAGTAACGTACCTAGGCGTACATCTAGACAGAAGACTTACATGGCGCCGACACATTAAAGCTAAAAGAAATCACCTCAAACTGAAAGCCAATAGCCTCCATTGGCTCATCAATGCTCGCTCTTCCCTTAGTTTGGACTACAAGGTCCTCCTCTACAGCTCTGTGCTCAAACCAATCTGGACCTATGGCTCCGAGTTATGGGGGAACGCTTGCAACAGCAGCATCGACATTGTCCAGAGAGCCCAGACAAAAATCCTGAGAACCATCACCGGGGCACCGTGGTATGTTCGGAACGAAAACATTCACAAAGACTTAAACATCCTAACAGTCAAGGAGGAAATAGCAGAACAAAAAATAAAATACATAAGCAAGCTCTCATCGCACACTAATCTTCTCGCGAGAGGTCTTACAAGGCTGCGCAGTCGATCCCGTCTTCGACGTAAAGACTTACCAACCCAGCGTTGAACTTTAGGGAAGCTTAACCAGATTACAGTAAAAATATGCACTGTTAGCTAAGATTTATTAATAAGATTTGTATACTTATTGTTAGTTTTCTTATTCACTAGAAAAGATTCAATAAATAAGCCCAGCAAAACTAAAAAAAAAAAAAAAAAAAAATAGTGGGATGAGGCAGTTTTCATTTTTTGTTAAAGTTGCCACTATAAACGACTCAGGTTCTTCACATTGTGGCCACTGATTTGACGGTCTTGTCAGCCACTCGGGTCCTTTCCACCATATGTCGCATGTTTTTAATTGTTTTGGTGAAATTCCTCTTGAGGCGACATCTGCTGGGTTGTCTGCTGATTTGACGTATCTCCATTCAACATGAGGCAATTTTTTGTTTATTTCGTCTACTCTCGTTTTGACGAATTTATCTTTGCTTCGTTTGTTCTTTATCCAAGCTAGCGTTATCTGTGAATCACTCCATGCTTGCGTTTTTGTGTGATTTCCTACTATTGTTTGGACTTTGGCTAATAGCTTGGATAACAAGTGAGTTGCGCATAGCTCTAGTTTAGGGATTGTTTTTTTGTTTTTTATTGGATTCACCTTGCTTTTTGCTGTCAGCAAAGTGATTTTATTTCCAACTTTTGTATACACCACTGCTGCATACCCTTTTTCTGACGCATCGCAAAATCCATGGAGCTCCGTATCATCAGTGCTCGATTTTCCAGACCAGCGCGGTATCACAATTTTTGCTAAGTCCGGCAATGCGCTCGCATATTTTTGCCAATAACTGGCAAGACTGGGCTCCAGCTCAGCGTCCCAAGTAAGTGGCAATTTCCATAGCTCTTGAATGAAGCATTTTCCCTGCAGTGTAACTGGTGTAAGCCATCCCAGCGGATCGAAGATTCTTGCCAATTGAGATAAAATTAGACGCTTTGTTATGCGCACTAATTTTGGGCAGTCGACGAAAAATGTAAATGCATCCTTTTTGGGATCCCATTGCAGACCAAGGGTTTTTACCGAATATTTTTTCCGTTGAGTCACTTCCCTGAATTCCAGCGATGATTTTGTCATCATTTGATACCCATTTTCTCAAATGCATGCCAGCCTTTTTCATGACGCTTCTAATATCCGTTTGTGTTTTGATGCAGTCGGCAATTGAGTCGCCACCAGTGATCAGATCATCCATGTAAAAATCTTCCTTTATTGCTATCAACAGTTTTTTGTTGCCTTGGCAGTGCTGACTTGCTAGTTCCTGCAGACAGCGGACTGCTAAAAATGGCGCAGCTGAAGTCCCGTACGTTACCGTAGTCAGTTTGAACGGATACTGCCTTCATCATTGTTCTTGAGCAGTTCCAAGTCTAGCAGCTATTTTACGCAGGTAGCAAATATTTTGCGCGTATTTTCGTAGCGCTTGCATATAAGCTCCCACACTGCATTGTAGCTAGCTGCCGACCCTATTAATAAATGGCCGACGACCATTTTTGCTTCTCCTTTGAGGCAAGATTTCAGGTAGTTCAGCTTTTTTGTATCGCTGATATCCTTCCTGTTATGAATCACCTCGGAGAACAGCTCGAAGAATGTTGGCCACTCTTTGGGATTTCCATTGAAATGATTAAGATCCACTTTTGGAAGCTCTGGAACTTCTTCTTTAATTTGGTGCTTGTTACTTATTCTTTTGTTTAACCCTCTAACTGGTAAGACCGTCTCCAGACGGTCATCCTTTCAGATTTTTTTTCTTCTTTCTGTCAAAATTTTTTTTAAAATGTATGAATGGAAATACCTCATATATATAGTATTTATCATGTGAAAAAATTTTGGTAGAGTTGTTTTATCATTTGCACTTGTAGTTGACATTTGATTGACATAAAGCATTGTAAACAAGCGTCAGAAGTGAACACGACAAAAAAAATTTTGTAGTGCGAAAAAAATAAAGTCAACGATTTGCAAAGTGTATAAATATTTGCAGGAATGTTTATAGTAGGGCTGTGCAACGAGCACTGTTCGTCCGAACATGTTCGTCGTTTTTTTCGGCTGTTTTTTGTTCGGACAAATGGTCGAACGGGTCGAACGGTTCGAATGTTCGAACTGTTCGAACAGTTCGAACCGTCAGCAAGCAAAGCAGCGCGCGAGGCTGCAAAAATACTGAATGCATGTGCTGAGTGGATTGTAAAAAATGACAAAATCTATTATTATTTATTTTTTATTTATTTATTTATTATTTATTTCTTAAATCATATTTTCATGCAAAAATGCAATCTCCTCCACGTGGTCCGATAATAAATTGGCTCTTTCAGCGCGGACTATATAGCCACAAGTCGAGAAGAGACGCTCGCTTGTAGTTTGCGTAGCCGGGATGTTCAAAAGTGACTTGGCAAGGCGATACAAGTGTGGGTAAATCTGCCGATGAGCCTTCCACCACTCAACAATATTGGTCTGCTTACCGCAGGTGACCTCCCTTATATACATGTTGAGTTCTGCTTGCAACTTTTGTTGTACGTTTATTGGATCGGCAACACTGCTTATTATATCATCGTTTCCAAATAAATTCTCAAAGAATTTGTTTGAAGTTGATGTATCTGAAATGAAAATATTACGTTTGGATCATGGATTTTTACATGTCGGAGCAACGCAGTAGTTGTTGCTCCATTCATAATCACTTCTTTTTCGCATTTCTTACATTTTTTTATGTTTGGCACATCCGTCTCGTCGAAAAACTTCCAAACCACACTTCGCTTTGTTGGATTGCAGTGCTCCATTTCGCTGCGTTTCGGCACACAACTGAATTCAAATGCAAAAACAAGCATTCCTATTAATAAAAGCGTACGAACCGTTCGAACGTTCGACTGTTCGAACAGTTCGGTCTGTTCGTATGGCTGTTCGGTCAAAACGGCATATGTTCGAACTCGTTCGAACTGTTCGTTGCACAGCCCTAGTTTATAGAACTGTTTATTTAAGAAATGCACTTGAAACTTTTAAAAAAAATTTAAAATGATGTGTTTTATAAGCAAAAACATAATGACCGTCTCAAGGCGGTCATGCCGGTTTAAGGCAACATAAGTATATGAAATTGCTCAACATAGCTGTACTATTTATACAGTGTACCCCATTACTGATGTTCGTTTTGATGGGCTTAACCACTTTTTTGTTTGGCTAGATAGAAAAGGTGGAAAAAAAGGTGCAAACATTGCAAGTCCTCTGACACAAAATGTTTTTGCCAGAAATGCGAATTAAATTTATGCTGTACTCAATCAAAAAATTGCTTTTTAGATTATCATAAACCATAAATGTAAAAAAAAAAAACCGTTTTATCAATAAAAATTTGAACGTATTATTATTATTATGAAATTTAGATCACAATATGTAATAATATAACTAAATATAGAGTTTAAAGTAAAAACAAAAAAAAAAAATTTAATATATACCAATATTTATGTTGACTCTAACCGGCATGACCGTCTTGAGGCGGTCATTTTAATTTTTTACCTGTGCGCAACCTGACGCAACCAATCACAAATCTGACTTAAAATTCGAGTTTAGGTGGACAAAATCACCCTAAAAAATAAATATGGATGTTTTTGCTTCACTATTAGAGTTTTGCAAGTTAGAGGGTTAATTTCTTTAAAAGAACGTCTACACTGCACTCTAGATCATCGATCTCGTCAATGTCAAATGAAAATTTTTCATATTGCTCCTCTAGTTCGGTAAGCGTTGAATGAACTTTGTTCCAAAGGAAGTTAAGTTTGTTTTTTAAATCACTTATATCTTCCTGGTTGCTGATTTCTAGGCAGGCATTCACTGTATTAATGTGCTGCCTTACCTTCTGTGCTCTTTTGTCCACAAGATCTACCAATTTGTCCATTGGGCTTGGGCTCCGTTGAGAAAACATTTCAAATTCTGGATGAACCTGCTTTCCTTTGGACGTCCCAGGTCGCATTTCCACGTCAGTTTCTTTTCCTGACATTTGTTGGTCGCTTATCTTGGCTTGGTCGGCAACTTCGACCTTCATCAGGGACTCTTTATGGGTCCTGATGTTTGCCATTGTAGCATCATAAATTTTTTCTGTAAAATATTGATGATCGACGACTCCAATTTTCATCAGCTTATCATGATTGGAAGTGAATTCTTCTTCCAATTTATTAAAAGCTGATGCTGCTTTTCTTTCTTCGATTGCACGCCGGACTTCTTCAAAGATTTCCGCTTGCTTCTTCAAAAGTTGCAGAGTTTGTGCTGACAGCATCTTGTATGTTTCTTTTTTTTTTTGTTTGGCTTAACCCGTTGGAGGTGTTTTTGTTTTGATCGCCTGGTTGATCGTACTGTGCCTCTACTCACAGCTTGTGTTGGTTAGCCAAAGAAAAAAATATTTATGTAGCACTTGATTTTAACACTTTCTGTTGTTTAATGCCACAGAAACGCACAAAAGACGCACAGGTTCTCGAAGGACCAAAATGTTGAGTGTGTACTGGTGGTGTTGTACTTTTTAATACTGGAACTTTATTCTTCTGAGCCAGGGTTTTTATACCCAGACTCATGCATAATTTCATCCCTTAAATATATCTTATCTATTGCTGAGTTTGTAAGTCTCAGCGTTGGTCTTAATCTATTCTTATCTTATCGCTGAGTTCGTAAGGTTCAGCGCGCATATGGCTAATTAAGGTTACAAACATGTGTCCCTATTTTAGTGCACTCTCAGTTGGTCTATGTTTATGATCTGAACAATAAACATTTAAATATTTGGAATAACCAACATGTGTCCCTTGCACTCTCAGTTCGTCTACCTGCTTGACCTTGAGTACGCACAAGGCATGTTTATAGTCTTATCTTATTATTATGCATGTTCATGCCTGAACAGTACGGAAACAAAAGTAAAGCTGCAGAGCATGTTGTTAGAAGTGTCTGACGTGGCATTAACATGCTATGGTTGGGCATCCACTGCAAATGAAGGATACTTGACCGTAACTTGTCATTTAATAGACAAGAGCTTCAATTTACGCTCGGCAGTCCTATCGACAAACAAATTAGAGGACGCAACGAACCAAAAGCTGATAATATTGCAAATTCAATAAAAAGCGTTATGTCTGCCTGGCGTGTTTCCAACAAAGTGGTTTGCATTGTAACTGATAATGCAGCGGTAATGGTCAGTGAGTGTAGGATGTTGCAAATAAAGCATTTGCAATATTTGGCTCACACTCTAAACTTAGTTGTTCAGGATGCTCTAGCGGCAAACGAGGGGCTTCAACGAATTATTAAGAAATGTAAAAGTTTAGTAACATTTGTGAAAAACAGTACAATAGATCACATAATAGTATATAGCAAAGCCCACAACTTACCCTTCCAGCCCATAACCCTACGACCCCAATCCACACCACCCTGGAACACAAACCAATTAAACATTGACACAACACTTAGCAAAAGAACACATCCCCAGAAACATACCGTGCAGAGTTAATAAAAATCACTCGTCAAAATACTTATGCCACGCAAAATTCCGATGTTCGCATGCATTCTTATCAGTAGAAAGAGAATGCAAAGAGTAATCAGCATAATTTGCATGCACATAGCTGTTATTATGATCTTTGTTTTGCGCAAAAATTCCGCACCGTAACTTAACGGTACTAAGAAATACAAGCTTTCAAAGTCAAAAGAAGGTTTCGTCAAAATAATTATGCCCTATAGTGTATATACTTGTTGACATTCATTCATTATGAGGGATTTCTGTAATTAACATTTTTGCTGTCTTCAAAACATTCCAGTAGGGAGTGAGGAGAAATGTTATGTTCAACACGCCCTCTCAAAAATTACATTACAGTATTCAAAAATTATTATTTCATTTAATGTGTCTTTTTTTTTTTTTTTCTTGCTGCTTCGTGCGGCATTTCACAGAATAGGCCGGAATAATGCAACGGACGATGCTATCGGACCGGCAGGTGTACGCCACAAAGTTGTGGTTATGGGCGCCCCCAAAGTGGGTAAAACTTCGATAATAACACAATTTCTTTATAACACATTTACCACCAAATATAAAAGAACCATAGAAGAAATGCATCAGGCAAACTTTTCAATTGCGGGCGTCAGCCTAACGCTAGACATACTCGATACGGCCGGATCCCATGAGGTAAGTTATCCTTATCACCAAAAAGTTTTTTGTGTATTTGGATTTTCAAAGTAAACATTTTGAGGACTTTCCTGCCATTTATGTGAGGTCAAATACACACAAGCGATTATTAATACCACCTGTATTTACATATTTTAAATTAGAAACCAATTAGTATTTACTTTATGTAGGTCAAAAGCTAATCATTATAACTTACTGTAAAGGCCATCGTGTGTGTTAGTCATTTGTCATTGCAGGGCATGGAAACATATTTATATTTTTTCAGGCTATGGCAAACAACTAATACATCTAGCATAGATTTATGAGTAATCATTATACCTAATGTTTTTGAATCCACGGGATCAGTACAAAAAAGGTTTTGGATTAGAAATTCAGAAAACTGTTTATTTTTTTAATTTCAAAAAACTAAATAATGACTTCGGGGCTGTAAAGGATCAAAATACCACAGTTATTAGTCGAAGTTGTTTTTAATGTGATTTTTGACATCTTACAAGCAGAATGCTATGCCGTCAGGGGATCGTGTACGCATTAGAAAGGGGGTGTTTGTGAATTGAAGCCCTGCTTTACGAAATACCGCAGAGTGATCAATTATCCTTTGCCCCTGAAAAACCAACAACCGATATCAGTTCGCAGAGTATGCTTAAGGCTGTGTTTATGGTCAAGCAATTTCGCGTCGCGCGATGCGATCTGGGCAGATCTTGAAAAAGAATGCAATTTAGAAGGTAAGTCATATATTTTTTTTTAATTGTTTTTGTTAAACATAAAACTCTTAGTTAATTCTTCTGTCATGTAAGACAAAATATCCTTTGAATTTATCTCGTATGGTAGTAGATGCTTCAGAACTTCTATTATGTTGCCTCTGAGTGTTTATCCCACGGAGTGTATTTCCTTCAACTTCTGTGAGTGTGCGCGTGCATAGCCCTTCTTTATCAATTATTATGTTATGCAACAAACAAATGGTTTTAACAATCAACTCGGCTACGTCAATGTCGGTTTCAATTGACTTTGTCAATAAACGCCATTTGTTTGTTATTAAACCAAAAGCACATTCGATTGTTTTCCTTGATTTGGATAACATTGTATTAAACAATTCACACTCAGGATCCAAATTTGATTTTGAGTAAATAATAATAAATAAATAGTTAATAAATAGTTTTTCAGTGGATAGGCTTCATCGCCAAGCATCACAAATGGTGCAGAAATATCCGCATTGGGCAGATTACGCTGTTCGGGAATTTCATATTCTCCTGATTCTATAAGGTTGCGAAAAATTGAACACTCAAAAATGCCTCCGTCACTTTGTTTGCCATATGCTCCAACTTCGATTGCAACAAACTTATAATCAGCAGAAGCAACACCTTGTAGAACGATAGAAAAGTAATGCTTATAGTTGAAAAACATGCTGCCGGAGTGGGGTGGGCACTTGCAACGAATATGCTTGCCATCGATACTTCCAATGCAATTTGGAAATCCCCATTTTATGTAAAATTCTTCTGCTATTTTCAGTAAATCATCCTTTGATTTGCGAGTTAAATGTCTGGAGACAAAAGATTGCCAAATAGCAGCACACACTTCGCGAACTATTTTGGCTACTGTGGCAACTCCAATACGATAGGAAAAAGCCAGAGATCTAAATGAACTTCCCGTTGCTAGAAACCTGAAATAAAAAAAATTTATTTCATTATTATATTCTTTATTACAGCCGGTTCTGGTCAGAAAAAATGGAAAAATCTTAAAGACACGTATCGTAGAGAGTTACGTAAGGAAACATTGCCTTCAGGAAGCGCTGCATCGCGCCCTTCTAAATGGGCACATTTTAATGACATGAGTTTCATCAAGAGTGTAATGGAACCGCGTCCCATGTCCGGAAATCTCGCACTTGAAAGCACTGAAGATGAACAATTTCGCGAGGATGCAGAACCTGTAACACCAGAACAAACCCCTAACAGATTTAAGCGCAAAAGGAATGAGGAAAATGAATTTTTGGAGCTCGATAGAAAGAAGCTACAGCTTCTTGAACGAGAAAATTTAGAGGAAGATGATGATTATCACTTCTTCTTACAATTTCGTATAAAAATGCAGGAAACGCTCTATGATGTTATGTTTGTAAATAAACCGGCGCAATCAAGAACCTCAAGCGTTCTTTCATTCGTTCCTTCAGTGAGCAACAGCCCAACAAATACAACACAGGAATCGAATGTTTATACGTTCCTTCCTTCATCGAGCAACATTCCAACAAATAGAATGCAGGAATCGAATGCATATACATTTAGTCCAGAACAGGAATACCAAGAGCATAACCTTGATATAACTCAAATGTAATTTTCAACAAATTTTGTAATAAAAACATGTTCATCACACTTACCTTAGCGTTAATGACAATCTCTCTGCTGAATCAATTGGGGTTTTAAAATTTGTTGTTTGTTTTTGGATGTGAGGAGATATTTCATTTAAAATGTATCCAAATGTTTCTCTACTCATTCTGTAGTATTCCTTAAATTTTTTGGGATACTGCAGCAGCTTGAAATGCAAATGGTGGAAATCTCCTTTACATTCCCGTTCTTCGAAAATAGGATGTACTTGGTATTTTTTTAAATTCCCACTGTTTAGGTATTTCTTCCGCAGTTAATAACTGCTCTCCATTAGTATCATTTTACACTGTTTAGCCCGCATGTTCCTTCCTCGTTTATAAACAAAACGCAACTAAATCAGAACATAAATATTTGGTCTCTGGTGAAATCGCTTGACCATAAACACTTCATCGCTAGCGATATCGCTGGTAAAAATTGCTGGTGCGATTGAGCGATTCTCGTCGCATCGCGCGACGCGAATTTCGCTTGACCATAAACGCAGCCTAATGGCTTAACTGATGGAATAATAAGTAATAAGTTGTTCATTTTGTGTTGCAAATTGCAAACAGTCCCAACAACAATTTGTACTGAATGAATAATAGTTTTTGAATCGTTAATGTTAACAGTTAATGTTAATGTTAATCGTTAATGTTAACAGTTAATGTTAATGCTTTAAGTACTCTTTATGTATTGTAATTGTGTTTATGTTAATGTTAACAGTTAAAATGTTAATGTAAATGCTTATGTTTAAATTTTTACTTAATTTGACCCAGCGAAGGTTTGAACCGGGGACATTAGATTTGTGCGGCATCTTAGTCAGCATGACCATCAGGCGTCATTGACTAGCATGGCCTAAGTGCCTATAAGTTCAATTTATGATACAAAGCACATTTCAATCACCTGCATGTTCATTTCTTGATTTCCTTACATTTCGTGCATGGAATCATATTTCGGGCATGCAAGCAAGTCATTTTCGAATCGCCAAGCTGTTCAAAGTAATCGTGGGCGATTCATCATTTTTCGAGCATACATGCGCGTCGTTTTCGATTCGCGCTTTAATCGCACAATGATTAATCGCTTGTGCGATTAAAGCGCGAATCGAAAACGACTCGTTTTGAGCTTTCTGATCAAAACAATCTTCCAATTGCTTGCAAGGTTGCCGGCTACCAACTTTGGTGTCATTGCGGCAAAACTTGACTTTAATGCAAGTCATTTTCTACTTAATAATATCAGTCAGTCAGTCAGTCAATAATTTTGTTCATCTTCTTCTACATCTTTTAACCGGACCATTGTGCTGCATGCATACGTCGAGGGACTCAACATTATTACTATTTTTATACATTTATGTAAAACACCATCTTTACATACAACATTAAATACCCATCTACAAAGAATACGACAAATTAATAATAATGCTGCACTATGGCTGTTGGTTTTTTGAATTTATTTAAATTTAAATTTCCATCTGCCAGGGTGCATGGAAAAATAATATACGCGAGGCGAAGGGGAAAATATTAGCTAAACTACATCACAGACACCAACCATCCAATATCAACATGATGCATCGGCTAATTTCGCCGCAACACCGCTCTCACTTTCGCGCAATTCTCGCTCAATTTTGAGCTCGAGCAAAATTCCACTCAACAAATTGCTTGCGAGAGGGAGCTGGCTGAGTGGCAACCAATATTATGATTTTCAGCCATGGCCGCCATACTAACACATGCAAGCTACACACATGTGAAATGACCCTGCAAGCAATTGGAAGATTGTTTTGATCAGAAAGCTCAAAACGAGTCGTTTTCGATTCGCGCTTTAATCGCACAAGCGATTAATCATTGTGCGATTAAAGCGCGAATCGAAAACGACGCGCATGTATGCTCGAAAAATGATGAATCGCCCACGATTACTTTGAACAGCTTGGCGATTCGAAAATGACTTGCTTGCATGCCCGAAATATGATTCCATGCACGAAATGTAAGGAAATCAAGAAATGAACATGCAGGTGATTGAAATGTGCTTTGTATCATAAATTGAACTTATAGGCACTTAGGCCATGCTAGTCAATGACGCCTGATGGTCATGCTGACTAAGATGCCGCACAAATCTAATGTCCCCGGTTCAAACCTTCGCTGGGTAAAATTAAGTAAAAATTTATAATAAGCATTTACATTAACATTTTAACTGTTAACATTAACATAAACACAATTACAATACATAAAGAGTACTTAAAGCATTAACATTAAATGTTAACATTAACGATTAACATTAACATGTAAATCTGATAACATTAAATTAACATTAACATGTAAAATTAAATTAACATTAACATGTAAATCTAATACAAATAATGTAAAAACTAAAATTTGTTTTCTGTTAACCAGGTATCAAAAAATACGACTCGAAAAAGACTCGCTTTTGATTCGAAATGCGAGTCAAAATTGATATGAAATACGACTCGCAAATGAGTCGTAACTGCGGTCACAAGCGAGCTTCAAGAAGAGTCATGTTCTGTTACCGTTTTCTCCCTAAGAGGGTATCATTTTCGATCAGAAAATGAGCTCATATTCCTGCATTTTAATGAGATTGATGACTCCAAAAAGGCTTGCTTCTGATTCAAAATGCTTGCTGGGGATCCCCAGCCGGCAATTGGATGATTTGCTGGCGATAATCGTCCGATGCGACTCTTCTGCGAGTCGCCAGGAAGATGATTTACTGATTTTCTGTACTTATTTTTTTTGATTTGATAAAAATCTTCCTATGCGACTCTTCTGCGAGTCGCCAGGAAGATGATTTACTGATTTTTGCATGGTCCGTTTTGTTATTTCGTAAAAATCAATAAATCATCGCCTGCGCGACTCTGCTGCGATTCGCCAGGAAGATGACTTACTGATTTTTGCATGGACGGTTCCGTTATTTCAAAACAGATACCGAAAATCAGGCTTACGGAATATTTTATTTTAGAATATTCTATTATGTGTGTCGCATTTATGTTTTATGGTTCAGTGCAGTTCAGAAAGTGCAAGTACAAAGGCTGATTAAGAAAATATTTAAACAAAAGCATCGCCAAAGGTTCAATAAAGTGTTAAACGTATCAAGTTGTCTGTTTTTGTTTGTGCAATATCAATAAAGTATTTTCAATATAAATAAATTTAATCTGTTTTGTGAAGTTTTGTGCAGTGAAAAGTAATACTTACATTATGTTGTCGTCCAAACAAAAAGCGAAAGCAGAAGCGCGCAAAATTGTAGAACAAATAAAAAATGCAAGCGGTGAAACAGAGAAAGTGCATAACATTGAAGAAGAGAATATAGTGGAAAATATTGAAGAAGAAGTAGTGCAAAATATTGAAGAAGAGGATATTTTGCAAAATATTGAAGAAAAGGAAATTGTGCAAAATATTGAAGAGGAAATTGTTAATACATTTTTTGAGGATAGCGAAGAAGAAGGTGAAAGTGTAAATGGAAATAGTCAAGCTACTTTGAGTGAAGGAATTTGCAAGTGGGCAATTAAGTTTAATATAGCTAATGCCGCTTTAAATGGTTTGTTGGAGTTGTTAAATAGTGAAAATATCAATGTGCCTAAACAAAAAAAAATAATAATAATAATTGAATAACAAATATTAATATACATCCCAAATAGGTATGAATAAATAATTGCATTTTTTTTATTAAAGAGAATCCAGCAAGCATTTCTCATCACGGAAGAGTCGCAGGCGATCCCCCTAGGCGATGAATTTTATCGCGGATGATTATCCTGGTTTCAGGATTCATTAGCGAGTCGTCCAAACGGCTCGCTAGCGAGTCGTTTGGAAGATATCGCCGTAGGGTATATTTTTCATTCCCAGCTGCGTCGCCTGCGATCAGAAAGCGATGATCATCCGCGATAAAATTTATCGCCTAGGGGGATCGCCTGCGACTCTTCCGCGATGAGAAATGCTTGCTGGGGAGCGAATATATAAAATGCCTTACCAACACCGGGCAAATGTATCTATGCCACTTTTAATGGCGTCGTTGATCGCGATATATTTGCAAGAATTTCACAACACTGTGTTCAATTGCATTAATTACGTGGTGCACACGATTTCTTAGCAGCGTAATTTGAGATTTATCTGAATACCAAAAAATAAAAGTATTTTTATTTTTATAAATAATTACATCATGGTCATCACCAGAACGGGCTCAGCCTATGGGGCAGATGCGCCACCATTAAGCCTACCACAACCTGAAGTCAACAACAACAACAAGCAGCAGCCGCAACAACAACAAGCGGCCCCAGACCTAACAACCTGCCTGTTGCCCCAAGGATGCGCAACTGCCGGGTGCGCCTAATAAAAAATGTTGCAAGTGGCCACCGAGCAAGTGATTTACAAACACACCCCTGCAAGGTGGTTCTCAAAATACTCTCTACCGAGGAGATCAACGAGATAATACGCAACAGGCACTTCAGTGCTCATTCTCTTGTGGATCCGGACATGATCCAGCGGGATTTGGAGATGCGCATCGGATCCATCCCCACGCCAACAATCAGTCTGCCAAACGATTCTGATTTTGAGGAGGAGCACAAATAGTACACTAAAGATATTATTAAATATTTTATATAAAACATGAAATCCGATATAATGTAAAGATAAACTAGAAAACATAAATAAATTTAACCTAAAACACCATACGTATGAGTGATTTTTCATACATATAAAATTTGCAAACTTCGGAGCGAGAGTGCGGCCATTAAATATAATTCGATCAGCCCCAAATTTTTGTGGGTTTGTTTTGAGCCAAAGGAGAACTCATTTCTGCTCGGCGGTTTAAAAAACGAAAAAAAAAGTCAAATTAAGGGCCAGTCTAGTGTACATTTAGTGAGATACAGTTCACGACGCGGTATCGCTGTCGCAAGATGGGAGCGATTGAAGTGAGTTTTGCTACAAATTGCTACATCTTGCGTGATCGTTTTTGTTGGCGTTAGCCCAAAATAAATTTTTTCTTTTTGTGCAAAGCCACTTAGTGCACCCTTATGTTATTTTTGTTGCTGCGTGGGCCAGAGAACTGCAAGGGTGTCATTTTTTGCCACCTTACTCACACCCCATAAAATTTGTGTACCGGTGCCACTCACACCCGGCTAAGCAAAGCAAAGACACACACTCATCAAAAATTTTGTGTGTACTACGAGTGCCAGCATATTATGCCTACGCTCATATAAGGTGCCGTTTTTTTTTTGTGTATGCACTAGACATCTGCATGAATGTAATCAAAACGGCAAATGAATCATTCATTCTGAAACGCTATGCACGTTTTTTCGTCACACTGCATAGTGAATGCCAAATTTATTGTCACAAAGCATAGTGAATGCCAATTTTTATGCATTCATTGAAATTGGAACAGCAATGTTCCTATTCCAACACACGATACACACAAAATCGTATGCTATGACATGTGTACACGTTCTGTACAACACTTAGGGCATTGCACACATATCGTCACAGTTTTCACATGTATACAACAAAACACTTTTCGTGCGCTGCAGCGAAAAAACGAAGTGTGTATTTTATTCACTGTCGCTTGCTACTGAGGTCTAATGTAAAACAAATGTATTAGAATAAAATTGCAAAAATTTTGTTCGTTTAATATATAATTATATAATTAATTATATATATTATTTAATAAAATAGAAAAATATTTTAAATTAATTAAACAAAAATAATATTATATTTAATTCATTTTTATTATTATAACTTAATTTCTAAATTAATTCTAAGAAGCTAACATCAATATTATCAATATTTGAATGTAAAAACATTATTTTGTTAACCATATCTTCCTGTTGGGCAATTTTACATCGTTTTTCGGTAATTAAATTTTTTGCCACGGAAAATGCCCTTTCCGATGCCGCGCTGCTTGCCGGAGCTGATAAAATTTTGCAGCTCGTTTTATATTTACTTCACTCATTCCGTTTCTCTCTACACTTCGTTTCATTTCGCATGCACTTCATTTCAGTCCATGTACACCACGTTTCAAATGCTATACATGAATTCTGGTGTATAGCAAAAACCAGTACAGCACACGCATAGTGTTCCTATTTTAGTGTTCCATTCCCCTGTCACTTTTGTATACACAGTACAGTAAGAGAATGTGTACACCATTTTTGCTATACCATATTAGTGTACACTACTATGATGCGTCATATGAATACATTCATGCAGATGTCTAGTATGCACCCAATAATGTTTAAGCGACGCGTGCCGGTCGCACTTGCACTCAAAACGAATGTAGGAATAACCGCAAGTAAAAAAAAAGCAATACGAAAATAATAGAAGTAGACAAAAAACATATGTATCACCCGAGTGTTTTTTAAACACCATGGTGTTTTTTACACACCATGGTGTTTATGAGTATGTACATGTCTTATTATTGACCCTTTCATTTTTTAGCTTCTTAGAGGGCTTCTTAGCGTTCGAATTCAGTTCATCTTTGATTTTGCTAGCGAAAGGGTTATAGAAATGACGCCAGATTTAATTAAAAATAAAATAGAGCGTGGTGAATACACCGTAGCCCCAAAACACAAAGGCAAAAGTGTAGTTTGGACAATATTATGCGACATTTTACAAGAAGACCAAACCGTCTGAAAACGTCGGAGGGGTGGATTATATAAAACTTTCACAAACACGACCGAAAGAATAAATACTTTTTAGAAAATAAGAAAACTGAGTATTTGCGGGTTTTTGCGCGTGGGCGTAGAACTTCTTTTTTTTGATGGTAAAATCAGTACTAAAATGTAAAGCCTACTGAGCATGCTCAGCATGCTAAATATGTTACATTACATAGTTATAGATGTTATTAACAGAACCAAGAGAGCGAGCTTTCACACAACATTCAGATGGGGAGTTGCAGATGCCGCTGCCTACTTTTCGGCTTAAACATTCCGCCCCCCTTGCAATATAGTTGCAAATAAAGGAACGGACTTGGGGAGCGGACCTTATTGGCTGCAGATTCCAGACAGGATCCACCCAAACGTTGTGTTCTGAGCCACTGGCCCATATTCGCTCGGAAGCACTCCTGGCTGGATAATGGAGCCGTACACATCGGCACCCAACACCAAACTCACTAGGGATGGCTTGAACCATCCTGCATCCGCCAACACAATGTTGGGAACGTCTTGCCGGAAACGTTCTGCGACCGGCGCCCTTGGTGTCCGAAATATGAGGTCTTGAATAACCTCCAAGTTGCAATCTCTGTCGAAGGTCCCGTGCTTGGATTTGATGCGAGCACTGACCCTGTCATCGAGCCTGTTGGCGGAGAGGCCTAGGGCCTTTGCCGTGGAGGCATCGATGCGACTGTGCCGACTGCATGGATCGACCAGTGCCCGCATCTCGAAGGATTTTTCACCGACAGTGACAAGGATGGTCACCGTCGGCATGACAGCTACTTCCAGGGTGGATGTTGGTGTTGGGGGTCGTTGCGCTCGGATTGGAGAGTGACGCAGCGAGTCTTCTGATGGGCTCCTCGGTCGAGCCCTTTGCGAGGAAGCCGGAGAATGGTCGTCGTCTAGGTGGAGCAAGGTGTGGTGCTCACCACCACAGATGCGGCATCTAGCTCCACTGCGACACGATCGCCCGGAATGCTGATGTGCCAGGCAGTTGGGGCAGTACTTGTTTATAAGGACTGCCCGGAGACGCTTTTCAGCATCGAGGTGAATGAACCGTTGGCACTTCTTTAGGGCATGGACACCCCGACAGACCCGACAGCGGAAAGACGCAACACCGCGTGGTCGACCAGTCTTCTTTGGCGTCCTGGATGTGGGTGCCATGGCTCTTCGAATGTCGTCTGGGAAAATATAAACAAAACAGGAATTAGACAACATACTCTTATTGAACAAAAGGGTTAGTCACAACAGTGGAGTTTTGGGTTCGGGATGGATTGGAAGGAGGATAAGCTTGGCCACTGGCCTTTTTATAATCCCTCGGGTCGTGAGAACATCGACTACTCGGACCCGGTCATCCTTCCCCGCGTGAGATTCCTGGACGCGGCCCAAACGCCATTCGTTGGATGGAAGGTTATCCTCCTTGACAACTACCATGTCGCCCTGTTGCAGATTCCTTTCGGGTAGTTGCCACTTAGTCCTTTTGTGAAGCTCCTTCAAGTACTCTTCTTTCCAACGGAAACAGAAGTGTTGGTTAAGAGCCTTGAGCCGTTGCCATCTATTGAGAATTGACGCTGCATTTCCCTCGATTTCGGGCTCACTAATTGCGAGGAGTGGGCCTCCTACCAGGAAGTGCCCTGGTGTTAGAGCCAGCAGATCTGTTGCATCCTCGGATAATGGGGAAATCGGTCTGGAGTTTAGGCAGGCTTCGATCTTCGTAAGGAGGGTGGAAAGCTCTTCAAAAGTATACTTGAATGTTGAGGTCGACTTATAAAACAGCGCCTTGAAGCTTTTGACACCAGCTTCCCACAGGCCACCCATATGTGGCGCACTTGGTGGATTGAAGTGCCACGATAGACAGTGGTGACTGTATGTTGACTCGACGCGTGTTTTTGTAGCCTCCAAGAAGTCACGAGTGATGACTCTTGAGGCTCCAACAAACGTTTTCCCATTGTCGGAGTAGACTTTGGACGGACAGCCGCGTCTTGCTATGAAGCGAGCAAACGCTGCTAGGAATTTGTCGGTAGTCAGGTCGGAAGTGGCTTCAAGATGGATTGCCTTTGTGCTGAAGCACACAAAGACACACACGTAGCCTTTGGTAATGAGGCAAGCACGACCAGTGTAGTTCTTTATTTCGAACGGACCAGCAAAGTCGATGCCCGTATGTGTGAAAGGACGTGAGAACGTCGATCTTTCCTCCGGTAAGCTACCCATAAGCTGAGTCTGGAGTCTTTTCCTGAACACCACGCAGGCTCGACAGGAGTTGGTCACGGATGTGATCAGAGTCTTTAGCTTAGGAATCCAGAACCTGGAACGAATGAGGCGCATCATCAATTGATTTCCACCATGCAGCGAAATCTGATGCGTGAACTTGACAAGGAGGCGGCTGAACGAACACGAGTACGGAAGTAACACAGGGTGCCGCTCGTCATAGTTCAGGTTGCTGGATTTGCAGATGCGACCGGATGCTCGCATGATCCCTTTTGGATCAAGAAACGGATTGAAGTTTACAATGTGGCTAGATGCTGGCAAGCTGCGCTTGTCACGAAGGCACTTGTATTCTTTAGGATAAGAATTTCGTTGAGTGAGGATAATGAGTCGCTCTTGAGCTTCTAGAAGCTCACTACTTTGGAGTTGTTGTGTTGGAAACAACAGCGTGGATTGGCGACATCGCTTAGCGAATCTGAATATGTATGCGGTGACTCTTAAAGCTCGGCCAAAATTGGAGAAACGTTCTAATGGATCAAACGATGGAGCTAGTTCCGCAATGTGAACTTTAACTGGACGCTGCTCTAGTTCAGTCTCAAGACTGGAGTCTGATAGAACGGGCCATTGTTTTTGAGGGAGACGTAACCAGTCAGGACCATTCCACCACAGATGGCTATCCTTAAGCTCTTGTGGTGATACCCCACGACTTGCTAAATCCGCAGGATTGTCCTCAGACCGCACGTGCGACCAGGCTTGACAGTCAGTATGCTGGCCGATCTTGGAGATACGGTTGGCGACGAACGTTGTCCAGGAGCAAGGTGATTTGCGGAGCCAGGCCAGAACGATTGTTGAATCGGTCCAGTAGAAGGATTCGGACTTTGCTAAGGGCATCTGTGGAATGATAGCTGAAAATAATTCAGCTAGAAGAACAGCCCCACAAAGCTCGAGTCTCGGCAGCGACACTGTCTTGACCGGAGCTACTCTTGTCTTGGACGTGAGTAGGTGGACTGAAACCTCGCAGCCTATTTCTACGCGAATATACAAGGCTGCTCCGTAAGCCTTTTGGGAGGCGTCACAGAATCCATGGATCTGGATAGTCGCTTTCGGTTGAAAAGAAACCCACCTGGGAACTCGGATGTCTCCTAGGCGGGGATGATTGGCGGTAAAATCTTCCCAACGCTGAACAAGTTGGGAAGGCATCGGATCGTCCCAGCCAAGCTCATGGAGCCAGATTTCCTGCATGAAAATCTTTGCGCGAACGATGACGGGTGCTAGCCATCCTGCTGGATCGAAAAGCTTAGCTATCTCGGAGAGGACTTCGCGTTTGGTGATTGTTTCCTTTGTAGGAATCTCGGAGGGTGCGAAGAAGAATTCGTCTGTATCAGCTTGCCAGCGGATCCCTAAGGTTTTAGCAACGCTGGCTTCTTCGAATTCAAGGAAATCCTCGCGTAAAAGGTGGTCCCTAGGAATACCGCGGAGGACTTCCTTCTCATTTGAGGTCCACTTACGTAGTGGAAAGCCTGCTGAATCCATAGCTCCTTGAAGCTCCTTGATGCTGGCGACTGCGCACTGCATGGTATGAGCTCCTGCCAAAACATCGTCGACGTACATATAGTTGGAAATGATGTCACTAGCCCGCGGATACCGAGCTAGCACATCTTGAGCTAGCTGTTGCAAGACGCGAATTGCCAGGAAAGGTGCGCAATTTACGCCAAACGTGACAGTGTTGAGCTCATAGTCACATAGCTCTTGATCCTTGTTCCGATAGAGGATCCTTTGGAATGGAGTGTGATGTGGCTTGACTAAGATTTGCCGATACATTTTGGTGATATCAGCGTTGAAACCATAGCGGAAGAAACGCCACTTCAAAATCTGAATAGTTAGATCAGATTGGAGAACTGGGCCTGCATGAAGGACGTCATTCAGGCTCTTGCCGTTAGTGGATTGACTGGAAGCGTTAAATACTACGCGAACTTTTGTGGTAGTGCTGTCAGGCTTAAAAACAGCATGATGCGGAAGATAAAAGTTCCCAGAATCAGAAGAAGGGGGGACTTGTCTCATATGACCTAAGTCCAAATATTCCTGGATCACGGAGTCGTACTGCTCTTTTAGAGGAGTGTTTCTGTTTAAACGAATCTCGTTTCTTAGAAACTGAGCTAGTGCGATTGACCTTGAATGTCCTAAGTTAATGTGATCAGGATGTTTGAATGGGAGAGTGACACTATATTTGCCACTTTCATTCCTAGATGTGGTGCGGATAAAGTTGTCCTCGCATATGGCATCAGACTCCTTTACCTGCTTCACCGGAAGATCCTCCACCTCCCAAAACTTTGTGAGGAGATTTTCCAATCGTTGGTCATTCTTGACCGTGACACGAGTGGAAAATGCGGAGATAGAGGATGTAGCGCACGTAGCAATTGGGCCGGTAAGGATCCAACCGAAAATGGTTTCTTGACCTAATAACCCGCCACAGACGTTTGGAATGGAGCCGCCAAGTAAAATGGATGGAAGGATATCTGCGCCTAATAGCACATCTATCTGCGAACTCCTGTAGAATGAAGGGTCAGCCAGTGGAATATTTGGCAGGTCTCTCAAAGAACTCTCGGGGATCGGATGTGATGGTAGAGTCCCTGCCACACTTGGAAGTACAAACGCCGACGCTTCAATGTGAACACGCGGCCTTGTAGGGGATCCTATGTTGAAGTGACATAACTTCTCAGGATTGGCTGATACAGCTTGATTCAGTCCGGCAACTTGGGCTGTAACACGTTTAAAAGGAAGCTTGATGATTCTAAACATTCGTTCTGAAATGAATGTTGCTTCGGAGCCAGAATCAATCAACGCACGAGCCTTATAACACGTGCCTAGGTGGCATATGTTAATTATGGCAGTGCCGAGTAGAACACCTTGCGTGTTCGACGTGAAATAATTGTGGATATTTGCCGGACTTTGATTTGAAGTGGACTGTATATGTTGATTTGGAAGATACGGAGTAGCAACAGCGCTTAAGGATGAATCGGAAGCCACTTGGGAAGGAGGGTCGCCACGATGCAACAGAGTGTTGTGGCGCCCTTTGCACGTGTAACAGTTAAAGCTGCTTGTGCAGTCTTTAAGCTGGTGCCCTCTGGCGAAACAATTTAAGCAGAGTTGGAGCTTTCTTATGTAGGAGGCCCTATCGGTAACTGTCATTTGCAGAAACTTTGGACAAGAACGGATGGGGTGGTTCTCTTTGGAACACAGCTTGCAGGTCAAGGTTTGCTTGGAAGGTTGCGCATTAACTTTGACCTTTGTTTCAAATGAATTTACTCTCTTAGGGGCTGCATCTTTGCGATTGAATTGGCCTCCCGTATTAGGCCTTATGTCTTCAATCGCCTCCAGCGTGCGATGACGCTCGCTAAGGAAATTATCGAATTCGACCCAAGTCGGAATATCGGATTTGTTGTGGAGTGACTGTTCCCATAAGGATAGGGTTAGTTTCGGCAGCCTGGACGAGCAGAGGAACACGAGTAAACAATCCCAGTTTTCAATGCTGACCTTAGCCAACTTGAAAGCTGTCAAACAGCCCTGGATTGTACTCTGCAGCTCTTTCAAAGCATTCCCGGACTCTTGGGAAACTGACGGCAGATTGAATAGGATTTTAAGCTGGCTGTTCACCAACAGCCGCTTATTTTCGAATCTTTCTGAAAGATTTTGCCACGCGGACTGAAAGCCGTCATGTGTTAGTGGAGATTTGGAAACAATACCTTTTGCCTCGCCGCTTGTCTTAGCGTTGAGGTGAAACAGTTTCTCGACTTGGGTCAATCGTGGATTATCAATGTAAATTGCTGTGAAAAGATCACGGAAGGTCGGCCAGCGCAAATAATCTCCGTTGAAGACCTCAGTGTCAATTGGAGGAAGACTATAGCCCCTGGATATGGATTGAGCCACGGGCTGTACTTGTTTTTTGGTCGAAGCAGCGTCGATGCACTCACTTAGTTGAGCGAAACAGCGTTCATAAACAGAATAGCAATGCTCGTACTTCGCTTGCATTGCTTCAAAATCATCGCTGGACCCGGCAACTTGGGACCCTTGTTTGAAAGCTAGCTCTACTTCCTCCCATATTGATCGGATCTGATCCCGACGCACTTGAAGTGTAAACAGGGATGCGCCTGCCGAGTTTGCAAATCTTGCCTCAAATTGGCTAAGCCTGTCTGACACAGCAATAAATTCATTCAGGGCCATGTTGGATTTGTCTAACGTTTCTTGGGATGCTTGTCTAGTTACGCGTGCGTTGTCTTGCGGAATTGCCAAGGTTTCGGATTTTGGGCTGGATATGGTAACAGACGGTTTTGGTTTGTACGCAGATGACGCGGACACGCTGCGAGCGCTTGATAATGATGATCGACGAACGTTGGACAATGAAGGACGTGGTTTCGCTTGTTGCTTCTGTTCTTTTGACATTATAGGCTCTCTATGGAGCCGGAGACTTGTGCAATGAAAAACAACAAGAAGCTATAAAACTTCGACAACAGGACAGAAAAATACCAACAACAATGTAACTTTGGACGGAATATGTCGTTACGGAATAATTATTATTGGTACTAGTTTTATTTATTTTTTTTTAATTTCGTTATTATTTTGGAGCAAAAAAAAAAAAAATACCAAGAAAAAATGAATAATATATTATGTAAACAAAAAAATTTTTTTTTTTTTATCGGGAGTTATATATTATTTTTTTTTTTTATATAAAATAATTTTTGTACGGAGAATTCAATATTTTGTATATTATTTTTTTTTTTTTTTTTTTTTTTTGTATATATTGTAAAAACAAATAATTTTTTTTTTTTTTTGGTGTGTATAAGGTAAAATTTTTTTTGTGTATGTATATTTTTTTTATATATATATTTTGTAAAGCAGTTTTATTTTTTTTTGCTTGTTATTGTTTTGTAGCAGATGGTAAGTCGGATATGCCCAACTTGCGGAAAGGGTATTTTTGTATTATTGATGTATATAAAAGTATAATATAATATATATAAATTATGTTGCAAATATGTTCGGAAAAAGTATATACCCCATTTGTCGAAAAAAAAAGTAGAGGGTATCTTTAACCGTTGGTTACTGGTTACAGCATATGCAGCTGTGGAATGAGAAAAAATCGGAACGGCTTGGAGTCACTGACCAACATATGTATGTATGTTTGTACGCGCGAAGTGTCACCGTTGATTTATGTCTGTATGTATTTTACTTATTTTTTGGTGGATGATTTTTTGACAAATAATTCACACAGGTTAAGATTTGTCAAAAAAAATTATTATAATTTCTTTTGTGTATACGGAAAAACAAAAGAAACAACAAGTGGTGGCGGAAAGAGGGAAAAGGAAACACTTGTGAGTTTTTGTTATATTAGCGCCAAGAACGGAATTATATGCATATATATATGTATGCATATATTTGAGGTTAAACGGACAAAGAGGAAAATGAGCAAGTATTGTTTTATTAGGAAAGCTTAAAAACAGGCTGCGTTTAAAAACTTAATAAAATATTTGCACATATATATGTATAAATAATATAAATAGGAAATTATATTACTTATCTGGTTTTAGAAGGGTGTGAAAGAAGTGTGAAGTCAATTTCGTCTATTGCTTCGCACTTGTTCTGTGTGTTCTGTGTGTTGTAATTTTCTCTCCACCGTAGCTTGCTGGGGCGAGCGATAATTCAATCAATAATTATCCGGCTCGAAGGACCATGAAAACGTCGGGGGGTGGATTATATAAAACTTTCACAACACGACCGAAAGAATAAATACTTTTTAGAAATAACAAAACTGAGTTTTCGGGTTTTTTGCGCGTGGGCGTAGAACTTCTTTTTTTGGATGGTAAATCAGTACTAAAATGTAAAGCCTACTGAGCATGCTCAGCAGGCTAGCTATATTACATTACATATTTAAATGTGTTAATAACAGAAAAAGGAGAGCGAGCTTTCACACAACATTCAGATGGGGAGTTGCAGATGCCGCTGCCTACTTTTCGGCTTAAACACCGTCCTTGATGGCTGGATAATAATTATGATTTAAAATTAATAATTCAATAAATATTTTTTGAGTTTATTTTGTTTTATGATTTTATTTACTGCGCATTTAGCGACGGTTTTGCAGCAGCAGGTACCAAAAAAAACAACACAGTTGCAGGCCCGCATAAAAAAAACCGTAACACTCAACACACTCAATACATTTTGCGTTTCAATTTTTGGGTCTCCCTTTTCACCCATCCTTCTTGCGACGCTCACGCGACGAAATATAACCTACGCACTTATGCAAAAAACTACCTACTCAGTTTTGATGCTTGTGTGCCTAACACTCATGCATCATTGCGAGGCGAGCGATTTTACTTACATAGTTGTCCGGTAGCAAAAAACACCAGGGTGTCAAAATCACCCTATATTTACCCGGTGCACCTTGGGTGTCGGTGATTGTTGCAGTTCTCTGGCGTGGGCACGCAAGTCGCAAAGCTTTGCAGTTAACCCGCACTTGCAGTAGCTGCAGTACGCCCTTGTGAAATCCGTGATGTCTTTGCGAAGCCACTCCTTAAAATCGGCGCTCTGCAGTCACACCTCGCGTACACTTTGCTTATAAAATTTTAACATTTCTTAACGCAGCACATTGGTCAGAATCGCAAAATAATTGGCATAAAGTCGAAAATTTCATGGAAACAAAACTCATTTTTGATAATACACCTTTAAACTATATAGTCTACTAGTAAGTGGCCCGCTTACTTCGCTGCGCGGATAGTTTATATAAATTTTAGCAACAGAAGATATAAAATAAATAAATCAGAAAATATTTCACAAAATATTAAAGCAAAGTATATAACATTCTCTTTTCCACGCCACCATTGAGGTAGAGAATCAGGCGCGTCATTATACTCGATATCGAAGGTATAGAGTATATTGGGAGTATGTCCGTCATGTTGTCTGTCCGTCTGTCTGTATGAACGCAACGTTTTTCTACTTAATTCAAGCTAAAGGCTTGAAACTCTTCAATGCTCTTTATCTATGGCATAGTAAATTAAAGTGTCAAGATTGGGGCTTTACAAAAACTGGGGGGCTGGCAAATTGATAAATTAGATAACTCAAAATCCACCTATTCGGCACACCCTTACAGTTAGAGCTACCAAATTTGGTAGGAAGATAGCTACTGGCATCCCCGAAAAATTGTGGAGCCACGCCCACCCATTCCGCTCCCAGCCCCCCGCGGTTTTAAATCAAAAACGCCTATAACTTCTTCAGTTTTTAAGCTCGATCCACTAAATTTTGCGCCAAGATAAGTGATGACGATCCCAAAAAAACTGCATCAAAACTTTGGATGCCACGCCCACCCATACCGCCCTAGCCAACCCCAGCCGCCCCAACTTTTCGTTAAAAACGCGAATGCGTGTATCTTTCAGAGTTGTTGAGCTAGAGTCGCTGAATTTTGTAGAAAGATAGCTAGTAATGAACCCCAATGATCTGCATTAAAGTTTTGGAGTCACGCCCACCCTTTCCGCCCCCAGCCCTACCGCAGTTTCAAGTCAGAAATGACTTTATCTTCCTCAATTATTGAGCTACAGCCACCAGGTGATGACGCCAAGATAGGTGATGACGATCCCCAAAAAACTGCATCAAAACTTTGGATGCCGCGCCCATAACTGGTAGCGACACCCAAAGATATTTTGTAGCCAGGCCCACCCATAACGCCCACAGCACCCTTCCCCAACCTTTTACAAACTTTGAGCTAGAGTCACCAAATTTGGTAGGAAAATAGCAATTGACATCCAAGAAGATCTGCAGGAATAATTTGGATGCCATACCCACCCATAACTCGCCCAGCCCCCCTTCCCCCACCTAAACTTTGAGCTAGTGTCACCAAATTTGGAAGGAAGATAGCTGAAACTGTTGCTGCTGTGGCTGCAGCGGCTGCATATAAAACTGTGGCAGGGAAAGCATATAAAACTGTAGCAGGCAAAGCAAACCAATAATTTTGTATGTTCATTCTTGTATCACTTTTAGAAATAAAATGAAGCAATGCGCAAATGGCACACTAAAGTAAAAATTGTAAAATTCCCTTAGAGTGAAAGAGTTTTATATGTGAATTTTTCTCATCTACAGAACAATATCACATTTTCATGCTCTTAAGCCAATCGCATTCCTCTTAGTCCTCCTTTGTTGTTTCAAATTCGTGTGTGCATACAACGGCTTATAATAAGCCTGAAGCGATCGACAAAAACAGCAACAACAAATCTTTTGCATTCACAGTTATATTTATACCCTGAAATGGGTTAAAAAGAGTATAATTGTTTTGTGCATAAGTATGTAACAGGCAAAAAGAAGCATCTCCGACCCCATAAAAGGTAGATATATTCTTGATCAGCATCAACAGCCATATGCAATATGAAAATCGTACCCAACCTGTCACATGTGACGTCACGCAAAACAGCTATTTATGCGCAATGCGTTATCGGTATTTTGTATCATGGTTTCGGATCACTCTCTTATGTATACGCGCGCTCTGCAAGTCAAAAAAAGAGCGTAGTATCGCTGCCTTCTTCGCACGCACTGAATCAAAGCAAAACATATCTAAGAGGCTGCAGTTAAGTGAATTGCATAGCCTAAACTCACACGTACTTTAGCCTTTAGCTTTGACTTAGTGTGTGCGGAGGAAGTAGGGTTATTGAACTTTATGATTGACATGCAAAGCGCGCACATAAAATATAGAGTGAACGTAAATGAGCAACAACAGAGGAGCATGATCGGAGCGAGATTTGAAATTATCTAATTATCATAAGAGCAACGCGCGCTCTGTTAAATTTTAAGCGGCTCTTTGAGTTTGGGACGAACAGCGTACATAGATTTGTGTAAAAACTAATGTGAACGGCCTTTGCTTGTTCGAAATTGTATATTATTAATGTAAGTTATACGTTTTGTCTAAGTTATATTAGCAGCAAGTAGGCAAATCCACCCCCACAACATATGTATTTTGGTGTGCAAAATTTTTCTACACGCACCAAGTTATGTTTTGTTGTTGTTGTTTTTTTTTTTAATCAACGACACCAACAAAAAGTAGCAGTGCGGGCCCAAGAACAACACTAACAACAACAACAAACGCTACTTGGGTCGTAAATGAATTGTCAAAGGCACACAAATTTGAGAAAAAAAACAATGTGCACTGTGCGAAAAGATTCATTTACATAAAATATTGAAAATTATTTTCAAGCGCATTGTTCACTTATATGTGAATGCACTTATTCATTAAGAAGCGGAAATCCGTTTCTTTTTTGCAAGTGTACGAACCAATTTTACTTGTTCGAAATTGTATATTATTAATGTAAGTGTGTTACGTTTAGTCTAAGTTATATTAGCAGCAAATATGCAAATCCACCCCCACATTATTTTCTGGTGTGCCAAATTTTTCTGGACGCACCAAGTTTTGCTTAGTTGTTGTTTTTTTAATTCAATGACACAAACAACAGTGATGCCGATTTGGCCTTTTTCCGGACAGATCTGACATGTTTTTAAGTCCCTTGTCCGGAAAAAATATCAAACATCCCCTATCCGGAAATCTGGCCTTTTTTCAGATTTTATTTGATTCATTTATTTCAATATTTTTTTCAAAGTTTTCTTTAAAAACATTGTGGCATCCAATCTATTAAAAATAGCGATCTTTTTACATACTTTGTATGTATTTTCGATATCATTTGTAATCTAATGTACAACAAAAGTGAAAAATAAACTTAAATAATGCCGAAAGATTCGTACAAACAAAAATTTCGTGATTGCTGGCTACAGCAGCCAGATTTTAAAGTTTGGATAAGCCGCGATGAAGCGGACACCAATAAGGAATACTGCAGATACTGCATATGCTTCTTTTTATTTTCTGGGAATTTTTTGGTTTATTTTTTATTTTTTTGGGATTTTTTGGCTTTTTTTATTTTTTTTTGGCTTTTTTTTTATTTATTGGCTTTTTTTATTTTTTGGCTTTTTTTTTTTTTTTTGTCTTATTTTTATGTTGTTTTTTTTTCTATTTTTTGGTTTTTCTTATTTTTTGGCTTTTTCTGGCTTTTTTTATTTTTTGGCTTTTTTTTTATTTTCTGGGATTTTTTGGCTTACTGAACAATTTGCACGATGTTTTATCGAGTTTGCAAATTTCTTATTCACACACATGCTGGACGCTGGGACTGTTCCAATTGCCGCCGCATCTTCCGGGTGGACGACGCTAATAGCTACTCGCGTCGTAAATCAATTGTCAAAGGCACACAAATTTGAAAAAAAAAACAATGTGCACTGTGCGAAAAGATTCATGTACATAAAATATTGAAAATTATTTTCAAGCGCATTGTTCACTTATATGTGAATGCACTTATTCATTAAGAAGCGGAAATCCGTTTCTTTTTTGCAAGTGTACGAACCTATTTTACTTGTTCGAAATTGTATATTATTAATTAAGTGTGTTACGTTTAGTCTAAGTTATATTAGCAGCAAGTAGGCAAATCCACCCCCACAACATACATATGTATTTTGGTGTGCAACATTTTTCTACACGGACCAAGTTATGTTTTGTTGTTGTTGTTGTTTTTTTAAATCAATGACACCAACAAAAGTAGCAGTGCGGGCCCAACAACAACACTTACAACAACAACAAACGCTACTTGGGTCGTAAATCAATTGTCAAAGGCACACAAATTTGAAAAAAAAAAAAATGTGCACTGTGCGAAAAGATTCATGTACATAAAATATTGAAAATTATTTTCAAGCGCATTGTTCACTTATATGTGAATGCACTTATTCATTAAGAAGCGGAAATCCGTTTCTTTTTTTGCGAGTGTATGAACCTTTTTTTTATGACTTTGCTTGTGCGACGCGAAGGCGTCACTGCGCATTTGTTTTGTTTTTGTATTCTCGCTCGCGATCAAACTCTCAGCTTGTGCGACAAACAGGCGGCAGTAGTGGAATGGGTAATTTGTTTTGTTTTTGGAGTGGGTAAAAGTGCTCCAAAATGTATGGGAGGTACTCGAAGGAGTTGTCCAAAATAAAATTCCTTTCTTAGGTCAAACAGAATACCTGCATAAAAAATTGTGTGAAAATTTCAGCCTTCTAGCTCTTTTCGTTAAGGCCGATATGCTATCCATTTTAACGCGGACGAACTCTTTTATATATAGAGATATACAAAGAATCGATTAATATATCGATTTTTTTGGCAGCCCTGAAATTTTTATCGATTATCAAAGTCAGCTGTTGAGTTAAGTGATTGTTGTGATAAAATTGACGTCAAATATTTGCTAACTTTGTGGACTTGCACATCACCCAAATTTGCACGAAAAGTTATTGCAAATTATGGATATTAAAGGCCAGGGTATGTAGAATGTGTAAATGGAAACATTTTTTGATAATGTTCAATATATTTCATTAATGTGTATTGTTTTGTTTTGTCCCATATACAGATAAAACTTAACCAAAGTGCTTGTCTTCTGTGGAGTAGGAATAACCTTGAGCGTGTTTGAGCGTTATGTAGTATATGTTAAAATAAAGTAGAAAGTGTGTACTAAAAGATAGTATTAATCTTGTTTGCGGGTTTTTGCGGGTCTTGTGTTACTTTAAACTTGTAGATGAGCTTGAGTTCTGCTATGCAACGAGGAATCAGACGAGATAAATCCATTTTCGTTTGAATTAGATGTAGAACACAACTGAATGTAAGAAAAAGTTCAATAGTAGAATAAATTTCTGTAATTCTTTTCAAGTTTAAGCTTTTTATTCACAGCTCTCAAAAATTTGATTTTTGATCACGTATACGTTATGTTGCCATAAATAGGCGGTCAGGGAAGGCGTGGTCAAATCAACTTAAAATTTTGTTTCAATATTAAGAGTGCTATATTTAACAAACATACCAAGTTTCATCTCGATATCTGTCATTTTCGACTTTATGCCAATTATTTTGCGATTCTGACCAATGTGCGCAGCAAAGACAGACTTATAAAAGAAACAGCTCGAGCCTCGAAGTGATTTTTAAAGATTTTATTATCGAAAATCGTTATTTATATTCATGGTTTTTAGTGTTGTCAAAGATAAAAATAAAATATAAAGTGAAAAGTATAGTAAAGCTAAAAAGGCTAAGCTAAATTTGTATTAAAGATAGAATTCCCGCAACCCGCTGTTTTCGAAAGTCAGATCTAACTGGAAAAAAGCTTAAATGGCAGCACTGCTCCATATCCTCAATAGCACTTATATATAAAATACTAGTAAGTGGCCCGCTTACTTCGCTGCGCGGATAGTTTATATAAATTTTAGCAACAGAAGATATAAAATAAATAAATCAGAAAATATTTCACAAAATATTAAAGCAAAGTAAATAACATTCTCTTTTCCACGCCACCATTGAGGTAGAGAATCAGGCGCGTCATTATACTCGATATCGAAGGTATAGAGTATATTGGGAGTATGTCCGTCATGTTGTCTGTCCGTCTGTCTGTATGAACGCAACGTTTTTCCACTTAATTCAAGCTAAAGGCTTGAAACTCTTCAATTCTCTTTATCTATGGCATAGTAAATTAAAGTGTCAAGATTGGGGCTTTACAAAAACTGGGGGGCTGGCAAATTGATAAATTAGATAACTCAAAATCCACCTATTCGGCACACCCTTACAGTTAGAGCTACCAAATTTGGTAGGAAGATAGCTACTGGCATCCCCGAAAAATTGTGGAGCCACGCCCACCCATTCCGCTCCCAGCCCCCCCGCGGTTTTAAATCAAAAACGCCTATAACTTCCTCAGTTTTTAAGCTCGATCCACCAAATTTTGCGCCAAGATAAGTGATGACGATCCCCAAAAAACTGCATCAAAACTTTCGATGCCACGCCTACCCATACCGCCCAAGCTAACCCCAGCCGCCCCAACTTTTCGTTAAAAACGGGAATGCGTGTATCTTTCAGAGTTGTTGAGCTAGAGTCTCTGAATTTGGTAGAAAGATAGCTAGTAATGAACCCCAATGATCTGCATTAAAGTTTTGGAGTCACGCCCACCCTTTCCGCCCCCAGCCCTACCGCAGTTTCAAATCAGAAATGACTTTATTTTCCTCAGTTTTTGAGCTACAGCCACAAAATTTTGCGCCAACATAGGTGATGACGATCCCCAAAAAACTGCATCAAAACTTTGGATGCCGCGTCCATAACTGGTAGCGACAGCCAAAGATATTTTGTAGCCAGGCCCACCCATAACGCCCACAGCACCCTTCCCCAACCTTTTACAATTTTTGAGCTAGAGTCACCAAATTTGGTAGGAAGATAGCAATTGACATCCAAGAAGATCTGCAGGAATAATTTGGATGCCATACCCACCCATAACTCGCCCAGCCCCCCTTCCCCCACCTAAACTTTGAGCTAGTGTCACCAAATTTGGAAGGAAGATAGCTGAAACTGTTGCTGCTGTGGCTGCAGCGGCTGCATATAAAACTGTGGCAGGGAAAGCATATAAAACTGTAGCAGGCAAAGCACCCCAATAATTTTGTATGTTCATTCTTGTATCACTTTTAGAAATAAAATGAAGCAATGCGCAAATGGCACACTAAAGTAAAAATTGTAAAATTCCCTTAGAGTGAAAGAGTTACTGTTATTTATGTGAATTGATCTCATCTACAGAACAATATCACATTTTCATGCTCTTAAGCCAATCGCATTCCTCTTAGTCCTCCTTTGTTGTTTCAAATTCGTGTGTGCATACAACGGCTTATAATAAGCCTGAAGCGATCGACAAAAACAGCAACAACAAATCTTTTGCATTCACAGTTATATTTATACCCTGAAATGGGTAAAAAAGAGTATAATTGTTTTGTGCATAAGTATGTAACAGGCAAAAAGAAGCATCTCCAACCCCATAAAAGGTAGATATATTCTTGATCAGTATCAACAGCCATATGCAATACGAAAATCATACCCAACCTGTCACATGTGACGTCACGCAAAACAGCTATTTATGCGCAATGCGTTATCGGTATTTTGTATCATGGTTTCGGATCACTCTCTTATGTATACGCGCGCTCTGCAAGTCAAAAAAAGAGCGTAGTATCGCTGCCTTCTTCGCACGCACTGAATCAAAGCAAAACATATCTAAGAGGCTGCAGTTAAGTGAATTGCATAGCCTAAACTCACACGTACTTTAGCCTTTAGCTTTGACTTAGTGTGTGCGGAGGAAGTAGGGTTATTGAACTTTATGATTGACATGCAAAGCGCGCACATAAAATATAGAGTGAACGTAAATGAGCAACAACAGAGGAGCATGATCGGAGCGAGATTTGAAATTATCTAATTATCATAAGAGCAACGCGCGCACTCTGTTAAATTTTAAGCGGCTCTTTGAGTTTGGGACGAACAACGTACATAGATTTGTGTAAAAACTAATGTGAACGGCCTTTGCTTGTTCGAAATTGTATATTATTAATGTAAGTTATACGTTTTGTCTAAGTTATATTAGCAGCAAGTAGGCAAATCCACCCCCACAACATATGTATTTTGGTGTGCAAAATTTTTCTACACGCACCAAGCTATGTTTTGTTGTTGTTGTTTTTTTTTTTTTAATCAACGACACCAACAAAAAGTAGCAGTGCGGGCCCAAGAACAACACTAACAACAACAACAAACGCTACTTGGGTCGTAAATGAATTGTCAAAGGCACACAAATTTGAGAAAAAAAAACAATGTGCGCTGTGCGAAAAGATTCATTTACATAAAATATTGAAAATTATTTTCAAGCGCATTGTTCACTTACATGTGAATGCACTTATTCATTAAGAAGCGGAAATCCGTTTCTTTTTTGCAAGTGTACGAACCAATTTTACTTGTTTGAAATTGTATATTATTAATGTAAGTGTGTTACGTTTAGTCTAAGTTATATTAGCAGCAAGTATGCAAATCCACCCCCACATTATTTTCTGGTGTGCCAAATTTTTCTGGACGCACCAAGTTTTGCTTAGTTGTTGTTTTTTTAATTCAATGACACAAACAACAGTGATGCCGATTTGGCCTTTTCCGGACAGATCTGACATGTTTTTAAGTCCCTTGTCCGGAAAAAATATCAAACATCCCCTATCCGGAAATCTGGCCTTTTTTCAGATTTTATTTGATTCATTTATTTCAATATTTTTTTCAAAGTTTTCTTTAAAAACATTGTGGCATCCGATCTATTAAAAACAGCGATCTTTTTAAAACGGTGTGGCATCTTTTTTTACATACTTTGTACATACATATGTATTTTCGATATCATTTGTAATCTAATGTACAACAAAAGTGAAAAATAAACTTAAATAATGCCGAAAGATTCTTACAAACAAAAATTTCGTGATTGCTGGCTACAGCAGCCAGATTTTAAAGTTTGGATAAGCCGCGATGAAGCGGACACCAATAAGGAATACTGCAGATACTGCATATGCTTCTTTTTTATTTTCTGGGATTTTTTTGGTTTTTTTTTTTTTTTTTTTTTTGGGATTTTTTTGTTTTTTTTTATTTTTTGGCTTTTTTTTTATTTATTGGCTTTTTTTATTTTTTGGCTTTTTTTTTTATTTTTTTTGTCTTATTTTTATTTTGTGGCTTTTTTTTCTATTTTTTGGTTTTTTTTTTTTTTTTTTTGGCTTTTTCTGGCTTTTTTTTTTTTTGGGTGGTGTTTTTTTATTTTCTGGGATTTTTTGGCTTACTGAACAATTTGCACGATGTTTTATCGAGTTTGCAAATTTCTTATTCACACACATGCTGGACGCTGGGACTGTTCCAATTGCCGCCGCATCTTCCGGGTGGACGACGCTAATAGCTACTCGCGTCGTAAATCAATTGTCAAAGGCACACAAATTTGAAAAAAAAAAACAATGTGCACTGTGCGAAAAGATTCATGTACATAAAATATTGAAAATTATTTTCAAGCGCATTGTTCACTTATATGTGAATGCACTTATTCATTAAGAAGCGGAAATCCGTTTCTTTTTTGCAAGTGTACGAACCTATTTTACTTGTTCGAAATTGTATATTATTAATTAAGTGTGTTACGTTTAGTCTAAGTTATATTAGCAGCAAGTAGGCAAATCCACCCCCACAACATACATATGTATTTTGGTGTGCAAAATTTTTCTACACGGACCAAGTTATGTTTTGTTGTTGTTGTTGTTTTTTTAAATCAATGACACCAACAAAAGTAGCAGTGCGGGCCCAACAACAACACTTACAACAACAACAAACGCTACTTGGGTCGTAAATCAATTGTCAAAGGCACACAAATTTGAGAAAAAAAACAATGTGCACTGTGCGAAAAGATTCATGTACATAAATTATTGAAAATTATTTTCAAGCGCATTGTTCACTTATATGTGAATGCACTTATTCATTAAGAAGCGGAAATCCGTTTCTTTTTTGCGAGTGTACGAACCTTTTTTTTATGACTTTGCTTGTGCGACGCGAAGGCGTCACTGCGCATTTGTTTTGTTTTTGTATTCTTGCTCGCGATCAAACTCTCAGCTTGTGCGACAAACAGGCGGCAGTAGTGGAATGGGTAATTTGTTTTGTTTTTGGAGTGGGTAAAAGTGCTCCAAAATGTATGGGAGGTACTCGAAGGAGTTGTCCAAAATAAAATTCCTTTCTTAGGTCAAACAGAATACCTGCATAAAAAATTGTGTGAAAATTTCAGCTTTCTAGCTCTTTTCGTTAAGGCCGATATGCTATCCATTTTAACGCGGACGAACTCTTTTATATATAGAGAAGATTATAATGCAATCAGGAAGCATTAATTAATTAATGCGATCATAGAAATCGAACAAGCACCGTGTAACAAACAAAATGGTGTTTACCCATCGCTTGTGAGTTCCAACAATCATTAGTTTCTTTGTTTTTGTGAAATAAAGCTTGACTCAAAAACGCAGCTTTTCATACAGAGTTTTTTCATGACCCTTGAATTTATTTATATCGTCTATTTGAAGATATGAGTATTTCTGATTTTAAAAAGCGGGTGGCAGGGGCATCCTAATTTTTTTTTGCAGATTTTTGAGGGAAGTCAGTAGGTATATTGCCACCAAATTTTGTAACTTTAGCTCTAAAACTGTAGCAGTATGGGGATTTCCGACTTTAAATAGTGGGCGGCATGAATGCCACGGCATCCATATTTTTAATGTAGATATTTGGGGATGTCTCTAGCAACATTACCCCCAAAGTTTGTAGCTGAAACTGAAAAACTATGGAAAATCTTGGAATTTGACTTAAAATGGCGACTGGTAATACATAGAAGGCAGCTGTCTTCCTACTTAATTTTTTGACAAACTTAAAAACTGCCAAAGATGCTGACGATTCCAATTTTACAACTCGGTGAAACGGCTTGGTGCTGAAGAAGTTGGCGTGGCCTACAAATTTTGATGCCGATTTTTGGGGGACGTCATCAGATAGCTTGCCAACTAAGTTGGTGGCTCCAGCTCAAAAACAGTGGAAGATACAAGTGTTTGTGATTTCAAAATATAGGTCGGAGGCGGAATGGGTGGGATTGGCTCTAAAATGTTTGATATAATAACAATAACGTAGGATAATGGAGCAGTGGAAATGCCCTTTAAATCGCTATATGTGTGTCTGTCTTACACTTTACGTTTTTTTACTGTAATTTGGATTAGTAATACCCGCATGATGCTTTTTGCAGTTTCCAGCAATGCGCGCCTTATCCATTTCATCAGCAGATGCGTTTATATTGGTTTACGATGTCACCGATGCGTCCACATTTGAAGAGGTGCGAGCTATACGGGATCAGATACATGAGACAAAGGCCGAAACAGCAGTGCCAATTGTAGTTGTTGGCAATAAAACTGATCTGATTGTTAAAGATAGTGAACTGCGCAAGGTAAGTAACCGAACCAAATTTGGCTTAAATCTTTAATATAAAATTAACTTTTCTGCTTGAATTATAGCAGTAGGAACCAGAACTTAACAGATTTAATTGTGGTTAAATTATGCACTTCAAGAAGTGTTTACTGTAGTGTTTGTCAAAGTGCGCTTGTGACGGAGCAAATACGATTACCAATTAATAAAAAATAATGAGTGTTTCGTTTGTTACGCGGTATTAGTATAAATATAAAATATAATATTATCACTTTTATAACCTAATATAATAGTTGCCAATCCAACAGCCTTGCACCTGCATAAGAAAATCATACCGTAGATGTTGAGGCAGTTCACAAAAAATCAAGATCGATTGCAAAACCATTCAAATTTACTTTTAGTTTTGCTTTTGACCGCCACCAGCAGAACAACAAAGGGCGCACATGCATACGCATAAAATATGAGAATCATCCTTGTGGAGTCGTTGGCACTTCTGGACGTGGTTCTTCTCAACACTGGGACCAGAAACACGTTCAACAGGGGCAGTGCTGGGTCAATCATCGACCTGACCTACGTTAGCAGTTCACTCGCCCGTACGGCCCAGTGCACTATGGGTAAAAAACCCGATTTTGGTGCATAACTCTATTAATTTTTTGAATTAATTTTTAGAAATGGACCATTCTAATCGAAACTAGATACCTTTATTTGAAAAAAATTGCCATCCAAAAATTTTACGTGGCAACCCTGTCGTGTTGCCACAGCAGCAAAGTCAACTGTTTGACAGACTGCAATGTGGTAAAATTGGCGCGAAAAATTTGCAAACTTTGTGTAATTGTTTTGTTTCGCCAAACATAAATTTCTTAATTCTGAAAATGGAAATTCCTTGGTAAGGTATTTATTAATGTAAACTAATTTACATGTTTTCATTAATGTGTCTTGTTGTCCAACTGTGAACTGTTTTATATGTGTATCTTTATAGATTTGAACTAACAATTGTGTTTGTGTTTTGTGGAGTATTACTTGTCATTAGCACAGACTAGCAAAAGAGTAAGAAAGAGAAGTTAACGACAAAAGTATCCTTGTTATCATACAACTAACCACTTTTGGTCTTTTTTGCTCCTTTTCGCAAAAATTGCGTTTATCTAGCAACATACGAGTTTGGTTTAAATGGTTTAACTAAGCATACATAAATGTTAAACAACTTAATAAGCAACATGGCTGCGATATTTACCCCTCTTATTCAAAAATAGCTCAGCAGAAATTAAAATGTAGACCTGCTGGAATAGTATGGACCGAAAATGAAGCCAAAGTTTCCTTGCAAAACTTATTGAACCAAAAAAAAAAAATAAAACCAAAAAAACAAAAACCAAAATTTTATTTAACTTCAAGTAATACTCCAAAAACAATTGCAAGTCAATATCTTATTAACTAGAGTTTATGCACCAAAAACGGGTTTTTTACCCATAGTTCAGTGGCGCATATGTGACTGCTACACTGGAAACGACCATGAGGCTATCGTTTTCTCAATAGCGGAAACTCATCGGGTGTCGCCAAGACCCTCCTCTAGAATAGTGTTTTGTGCTGAGTCCCTCAACATGGCCACCTTTGTCGATGCCGTCTCATGTATGGCTGCAAGCGGACCGGCGCTGGCTATGGTGGAGCAGGTAGCCGAACAACTGGGCGCTGCTTGTCTGTGCGTAAGGCCTACAAACGCCATCACACTAGCATGTTCTGGTGGAACGACGATATCGCCGAGGCTAGACGGGTATTCCTGAGGTCGAGAAGACGCTATCAGCGAGCAGCGCTAAGGCACTCGAGCTCAACACGCTTATTGCAGATTGAGTACAAGGCAGCAAGAGCAGTACTTAAGAAATCAATCAGGGTCAGCAAAAAGGAGTGCTTCCTCAAACTTTGCGACTCTGCGGACAATGATCCTTGGGGCAGAGCATACAGGATGGTGGTCAAGCGCATTGACAAAGTCAGAGGTCAAGCGCCCACTGAGTTCGCTCGAGTGAGGGACATAGTGGAAACTCTTTTTCCTCGGAGAACGAGTCCACTCCCACCAGCTCATGGTCCATCAACAATTAAGAGCTTTATCCCGGTCACGTTGGAGGAGATGGCGATCGCTGCACGAAAGCTCATCGCCCAAAAAGCCCCAGATGGAGTGCCAGTGATGGTCTGTTTGCAGAGCTATTCTCCAAATGCCTGCGCGAAGGTACTTTTCCGGACAGGTGGAAGGTACAGAAACTTATGCTGCTTCCAAAGCCCGACCTGCCCCCTGACGACCCCTCGGCATACAGGCCAATTTGCCTCATTGATAACGGTGGCAAGGCCCTGGAGATGCTAATCTGTGCTAGGCTGGATGATGCCGTACGCAGCGCTGGTGGCCTTTCACCTTACCAATACGGTTTCAGGAAGGCAAGATCAACCACCGATGCAATCAAAGCCGTTGTCGGTATTGAGGCTGAGGCTATCGCCGGTGTTTCGGCAGCAAGCCATACTGCCTAGTAGTAACCATTGACGTGAAGAACGCCTTCAACACTGCCGACTGGAGCTGCATCCTGGATGCCCTAGTGTTTCTTCGGGTGCCAGAGTATCTAGTAGCTATTGTGAGGAGCTACTGCGACAACCGAATCCTTCGGTATGATACGGACGAGGGTGAAAAGGAGTATGCTGTCTCTGCAGGAGTTCCACAAGGATCTGTTCTAGGTCCTCTCCTGTGGAACATCATGTACGATGGCATACTAAGAATCCAGCTTCCAGCAGGGGCTACAGCAGTTGGCTACGCCGACGACGATGCCTTGGTGCTTGTGGCGAAGGACTTACGGCGTGTCACTGATCTCTGCAACTGGTGCATGGATGCAGTGACTCAATGGTTGTCATCCGTGGGTCTACAGCTTGCTGCGCACAAGACGGAGGCGGTGCTCATCAGCAGTAAGAAAAAGGTGGAGTACACGGATTTTACGCTGGATGGCGTCACGTTGAGGTCTAAGGATTGGATCCGCAACTTTGGCGTGGTCATTGACAGGCGCCTTAGTTACGGGGAGCATCTCGCGTATTTTCACAGGAAGGCTGCGGTTACCGGACGCGCATTGGCAAGGATGATGCCAAACACGCGTGGTCCGAGGCAGCAGACGAGGCTAATGATAATGCACGTAATGAAGTCCATTTTCATGCACCATTTCTGGGTCGGTGCTACGTCGGTGGCCAGCTACACAAGGGGCATAGATATTTTATATCGATTACTGTGCGAAAAGTACAGAGCTCCGCACTAATGCATTAAATATACAGTGCATTTATTCAAAAGCAAAAACAAATTGATAAAATATAAATAACAATTTAATGCAAATGAAATTTGAACTACATTAAAATAAAAATATGTAAATTTATATCGATACCGTTGTACTCGTGAGTGCGATCCCTAACCCTAAGGCGGCACAACAATGCTATTTTTACCGCTAGATCTTACTGTTTTTAAAACGTGGGACAAACTTTCATATATGACATAGGATCCAGTGAACTGCATGGGTGTCACTTTTCGGCACCTTACGTACACCCATAAAATTATGAGTGCCGGTAGCACACTTCACCCTCAAAACAAAGTAACAATGCGCACACACACAAAAAAAAAACGGGTGTTGCGAGTGGCCTGCACATCGCGCACTCTTTCACCCATTGTGTTTTTCCACTATTTACCCGGACACCCGGGTTTTTTTCCGATGACGCGCGCCTACGTACCTGCACTCATAACGGAATGTAGCAGCAGGCAACAAGTAAAAACAGGCACCCATGAAAAAAAGGTTCGGTACGCAAAACACAAGTAAAACACTATGGTGTTTTACTTGACTCCATGGTATTTCAGTTATATTTTTGCCAAAAAAGGGTATTTTGCCTTCATATGCATCATTGCGTTGGTTTGCTTTTGTCTTATTTTAATTTGCATTTTTTTCAATACCTGCAAGTAGTGCAGCAGCTGTAAGAGTTTTTTCTTTGGCAGGAAATATTATCACAGAAAAAAGAAATAGATTAGGACCAAAATCTGTAGACACTTTACTTCTTTTACATTCTTTTTTTTTTAAATTTAATAGATTAAGTTAAAAATTATAATTTTTACTATAAGTTTATTGTTAGTTATAGCAAAGACAATAGAGTATAAAGATATTGCAATTGGTAATACGAAGAAGAACAGTTATTTCGTCTCAGGCCCCGGGACCTAGGCATAGCGGTACTTTTCTATGTTCTGCCTGTGCGTGAGCGCGATAGCGGATAGCATGTGCAGCCGTTCTTGTTTCAGCACTCAGAAAAGGGTCAAAATGTGTCGTTTGCGTTGTTTACATTTCTTGCTTTGCCTGCCTGTCGAGATTTTTGCTATTTTTTGATATTTCTGTCGTTGTCTGTCTCTTTCACATGTGAACTACTGAATACACTTTCGAAATTTGTGTGCATCTTTGCTAAACTGCGTGGCATAATTCTTGGCTAGTGTCATAGAACTAAAAATTTGAAAGAGTATGAATGACCAGCAATTGTTAAACTGAAATTTGGCTGTTTGTGTACATATATGCATATCCAAATTCAATGTGTGTGTGTGGCAATTGTATATCATTTATTGACTTGCCACAACTTTAATGATCTGACAATTTAGGAAACAGCTAGAGAAATTAATAAAAAATGCATTTCTATTATTTCATTTATTTTATTTTTAAAATATTTTTAAATTATTCAATAATACTTTTTTTGAAACTATAAAATTAATGTATATTTGAAAGCATTAAATATTATTATTGGTGTTCGTAAAGAATCTTCTGTTTTTTAAAGTTCGAGCTGTGTCTTTCAACAGCATAGCTTTTGCCTCCCTTGCGGATTTTTATTGAATTTCTCTAGCTGTTTCCTAAATTGTCAGATCATTAAAGTTGTGGCAAGTCAATAAATGATATACAATTGCCACACACACACATTGAATTTGGATATGCATAGATGTACACAAACAGCCAAATTTCAGTTTGACAATTGCTGGTCATTCATACTCTTTCATATTTTTAATTCTATGACACTAGCCAACAATTATGCCACACAGTTTAGCAGAGATGCACACAAATTTCGAAAGTGTATTCAGTAGTTCACTTGTGAAAGAGACAGACAACGACAGAAATATCAAAAAATAGCAAAAATCTCGACAGGCAGGCAAAGCAAGAAATGTAAACAACGCACACGACACATTTTGACCCTTTTCTGAGTGCTGAAACAAGAACGGCTGCACATGCTATCCGCTATCGCGCTCACGCACAGGCAGACCATAGAAAAGTACAGCTATGCCTAGCTCGGGGGCCTGGGACTAGGTTTGTCTTACCCATTGCAATATCTATACTTTAAACTGTCTATGCTCTAGCTCAAAGTTTTTAAAAGTTGGGGAAGGGGGGCTTGGGTAGGCGTGGCTCCAAGATATCTTTGGGGGTCACTACCAGTTATCTTCCTACCAAATTTGGAGACTGTAGCTCAAACACCATGAAAGATACACTCATTCCCGCTTTTAACGAAAAGTTGTGGCGGCTGAGGTGGGCAAGGGCGGTATGGGTGGGTGCGGCATCCAAAAAACTATGGGAGATATAGTCGTTTCTAATTTCAACCTGCGGGGGGCTGGGGCGGAACGGGTGGGCGTGGCACCAAAATTTTTGATACAATTTTTTTGAGAATGCCAGTAGCTATCTTCCTACCACATTTGGTAACTCTAACTAAAAAGGTGTACGGAATAGGTAGATTTATCGATTTTGAGTTATCGAATTTATCGATTTGCCAGTCCCCCAGTTATCGTAGAACCCCAATCTTGACACTTTATCTGTCCCGGCCATAGATAAAGACATTTGCAAAGTTTCAGGTCTCTAGCTTGAAGGGTGTCGAAAAAAGTTGCGTTCATACAGACAGACAGACGGACAGACTGACAGACGGACAGACACCATGACGGACATTGCACAAACCTAATATACTCTTTACCTTCGGTATCGAGTATAACAAGCAAAGGACGCACACAAGACAACACAAAACCCATGTTGCCGAAAATATTTCATCACTCGATTCACGTGTTCACTCGCACACCCATCCCTTCACGCTAGTGTTTTTTGCTTTACTCGCACCCATGCACACATGCAAAAAGTAAACGGTACCTATAGATACGCGGGTGCGTCTACACACCCGATATTTATTGCTAAGTGTGTGCTCGCACCCGTCTTTACTGTGTCTTAAGACACCCAGGTGTCAAAAACACCATGGTGTTTACTGGGTGCACTTGTAGTTGCAGTGCACTTATGCAGTTCTCTGCATAGGATCATCAAAATATAGCTTCTTTCTGCATGGTATAAGGATGGCTAAACTTATAGGTAAACAGCTATTTTTAGCGTTATATTTTACCTATCTAGCTTTTTGCTCAAAAAATGATGACAGCACTGGTACATGTGTCTATTGATTTGCATTCTTTTTGTTTTGCTTGCGCTTAGATGCAGAGAAGTAGCCGACTGAGACGGCCGAGCCACGCAGCTCTGCTGTTAATACATATGAGCGCGGGAGATATGACATTTTGAAACGACATACATATGTATCTCCTCGCTGCAATTATTATATTTAGCAATAATAGAGAATAATTGGTTGTAAATTCCAACCTTTTGCAATTAAGACTATATACTATATACTATTACCAATTAGAAAACAAACAAAGAAGAATATTCCTTATCTCCCATGTTGAAAGTTTAGATATTTTAAATTGTAAAGAAAAGATTGAAAGCATAAGTATCTGCAACTATGTATGTATGTATACAAAATATTTAATTTCAAGATGTTTACACATCTCCCGTGTGATCGCACTCACATTGGTTTTTATTAATATCAAAATAAATCTGTTAAAAAAGATACAATTATTTACCCTATGTAAAACATATTAAGGGTGTTCAACAGTCGTTTCAACGTTTCAAAGTTTCAAGTTTCAAATGTCAAGCAACAACAACCACATAGAACAATTTCTTGAAACGTTGAAACACCCCAGCCTATGTATACAAAAAGTGTTTCAAGTTTGAACAAAGTAAAGATGGGAAGAGCACGATATTTAACCGATATTTGCTATCGATGTGCAGTATTTATCAGTATATTTGGTGTTTTTTGTGCAAAAAAGGATGAACACACTTGATTAAGGGCTGCCAAACAACAGTTTTGTTTGAAAAAATTAATTTCATTTAGCTTGAGCTAGAATTAAGATTTAAAGATAATAAATAAATGAACATAACAATATAATTATTAAATGGTGTTTTAATTAAACATCATTTCATACAAAAATTGCCTTTTCGTGTCTGCCGCCACGCAGCTAAGACTACTAGACTCTAGAAATGTAAACAAACAACAGCTGACTTCACAACTTTGAAACGATTTGAAACACAAAATCCTGTTCACAAGTTAATCGTTTCAAACTTGAAACTTTGAAATGTTGAAACGACTGTTGAACACCCTAAGTATATATGTTTTCATATATTTTTTAATATTTGGGAGACTAAATTTGATATCAAACATTGCCTGTAAAAATATTTGAATTATACAAAAAAACAAATTAGAATATAAGAAGTATAACTTCCAAAGAGTTTGCTCTACACACCCTTAATTTTTTTGTTTTATTTTTACATAAGCAATATTTTACGCCGACACGACGCAGAGTGGCGCCATTTGAGTTTTTTCGTTGCAAAAAAATTGCAAAAATAAGATAATCGATCAATTTAAAACGCATAAGATAAAATCAACCTCTAAAATGCGCTTTTGAAAAGAGCTCTACGATTTTTAGGTGACTATTTATAGGTATGCAAAGCCTTTTATGATATAAAATTAATAATAAAATTATTTAAAAAATTTATTGTCATGGACTTTAGAATTTTTTGTAAAATATTTTTTGTAAATATTTCGTATCATAAATTGCTCAGAAATGCATGCAACACAATTTGACTTTTTCACTTTTTACCTCTAAAAAAAAGGGGGCAAAAACGAGCGGATGAGACTTTTTGCATTAGATTAGGGAATAATCAAAGAACTTATTTTGAAAATATGGCAGTTGAATAATGTGATATACATTAAGCCTGTTCAACAGTCGTTTCAACGTTTCAAAGTTTCAAGTCTCAAACGATTAACTTGTGAACAGGATTTTGTGTTTCAAATCGTTTCAAAGTTGTGCGTCAGCTGTTGTTTGTTTACATTTGTTTTACTTAAATTTTTGTCACTGCTTGAATTTATTAAAACATTTCATTTCATTTTATACTATGCGATGCTTTAGCAAACCAAGTTGTAAGAGAAATAGAGGATATTGAAGGTTAGAAGAGCTCGTTGTTTTAATTAGTTGCTCAATTACATACTTTTAACATTTGTAGATGTATCCCGGCAAGACAAAGTCGATTCGGAGATTGATGAGGTCATGGATGACTTCGTTGATAATGTTGTAGCAGTTTATTCGTGCCGTGTGGGAGAATGCTTCAACGTGCCGAAATCCATCGATTGGCGCACCAACATTCTCAGCACATTCGACGACAGGCGATTTAAACAAATGCTTCGTGTGTCAAGAAGCCAGTTTGTTAATTTGGTTAACTTGATTAAAGATGATGAAGCGTTCGCGACGTCTCCGTACCAAAAACAAATTGATGTTGACTTGCAGCTTGCAATTGTACTTTTTCGGCTGGGCTCATCTGGAAGCAGTGCGTCTGTAAGAAAGATGTGCACAGTCTTTGGGGTTGGCGACGGTGGAACTTTGGCCAACATTACTCATAGGGTGCTCTCTGCAATTTTGCGACTGATGCCCAGATATGTTAATTGGCCAGATGTAGTCGAGCGCCAGCAGATTGTGGAGCTCACTTTTCAAGAATTGCCACACTGCGTGGGCTACATTGATGGCAGCGAGATAAAGCTTTTCAAAAAGCCGGGCAAAATGCATCAAATTTATTTTTCTCGCCAGCGCATATACTCGTTAAAGCTGCAAGTTGTATGCGACGACAAACTGCGCATTCGAGATGCCGTTGTTGGTAGTCCGGGGAGCTACCACGATGCAAAAGTGTTTAAGAATTGCTCGATCGGCAAGCACCCCGAGCGATATTTGTCGGGAGAGCAGTGGATTGCGGGAGACTCTGCATACCCCCAGCCGACTTTCGTGGTAACCCCATTTCGCAGTAACTCCCGAATCATGGAGGTGGACAGGCAGCTGCGATTTAATAAAAGGCACAGTCAATATCGCGTGAGAGTGGAGAACTGCTTTGGACTCCTTAAAGGAAAATTTTGCAGTTTGAAAGAAATACGCGTCAGATTGATGGACTCGAAAAGCCAGCGTTTCGCTTGCAATGGGGTTTTAGTTTGCTGTACTCTGCACAATATTTTACTGCAGGGTAATGAAGCAGAAAATGTACAGGGAGAAATGGATGAAGACTCTGTTGGACAAATTGATGCAGAGTCTAGTGGTGTTAGCTGCGTGGCGGCAAACACAAAAATTCAATTTTTGTACAATATCATGTTTAATTAAAACCACATTTAATAATTATTTGTGTATGTTTATTTATTTATTACATTTAAATTTTTAGCTCTAACTCAAGCTTTTGCATCCGTTCCTTGCTTTCGAGCTCTTGTTGCCTCAGCTTAAAATCATTTGCAACTTTAAGCTCCTCCAAAGAAAGCTTCCTCTCCTCCAATTCCGTCGTCTTCAAAAACTGCTTCTCCTCCAAAGCAAGCTTCCTCTCCTCCACTTCCGTCGTTGTAACACCGTCGCCTTCTTCCACTCCAGCACCCGTAGACTTTATAAACGCGTTAGCCTTCTGCCAGCCGATTTTCAGATTACGCACCTTGTGCCGCACCGCGTTCCAGTTCGCAACAATGCTGCATTCGGCAATAAACTTGGAGTAGTAGATTTGGGCGGTAGGTTTCTGCAAGATTTGTAAGAATAAATTTATTTATATGCAACTAAATTAAAATGTTGGTTTTTTCTTACCTCCAGGCTTCTATGCATTCGCATATAATTTATAATGTCGCTCACTTCGCTTTCAGACCACCTTCCGTGTAGAATTTTCTGCTCGAGATTCTTGCAATTCACAACAGCGCGCTGCAGCGGTTGTTTTCACTTTACGGAAAGAAAAATAAATTTAATTTTATAAAAAAAAAACCAGTTTTACTTACTTTTGTTTGCGTCGGCCTTTAATCAGCTGTGTCACACTTTTTTGCACAAAAAATTAATGAGTGTTCGAACTCACTAGCGATGTGTTAACAATTGCAAAACCATTCAAATTTACTTTTTGTTTTGCTTTTGACCGCCACCAGCTGAACAACAAAGCGCGCACATGCATACGCATAAATACGCACAGACACACACTAACACTTACAGACAATCATAGCTTCTTTAATAAGTGAATGATGAGTGTGGAATACCCTACCTAGTTTATTTGCTATATTTATTGATTAATTAATTTATATTATTAAACTATTTTTAGTAATTTCTCAATTGTTTGCCAAGCGCCAACTTATGCTTATTAAGAATGCAATTATTGCATATATATTATTGAAATACATGTCCACAATAGCACTTATAATTTATTAGGGTATTCAACAGTCATCATTCTCTTTGCTTAACAGCTGCATGGCTCCACCGTCCCGTGCTGGGGCTTCTCTGCCGCTGCACCAAGCACCAATATGTACCATCATACTTATTTTGAGCAGAGAAAATGTTTTTACAACAAACACAAACTATTTGCTATGCTAACGCTGCGACGCATATAACGCTGTGATGCTAACGCGGTGTGAGGTTTGCATGTATTGAAACGCTTGGTTTTTGTTACCCGCGCCCAAGGTATACTTAACAAGGTAGCCGAACTCGCTCTTCGTTACGCCTTAGCAATGTGAGAGGGAGAAAGGAATATCATGCTGTCGTCAACACAATGAAATGTGTGAGCGCATGCATTTGTATATACATACATATTTGTGTGCTATTTTTCCTGCAAGACCAAAATGAAAGAAAAAATTTGTCGGCATAATAAAAATCTCGTACAAAAGCGCAAAGCAGAACGCAAAAAAAATTGTCCGCGGAGATGCGTCGCACACAACGCTCGGCTCGAGACTGAAGTCTAAAGGCCTGTTTACTCTCGACATAACTTAGCAAAACATAACTTAAGAGTCAGCTGACTCAATCTACCTTATGGCTCTCAATGTTAGCGTTTACTCTCAACATAACATAACTTAACAGAACATAACTTAATTTTGAACCTGCAGGTTGCAGAAATAACTTAATTCGAACAGTGTTGATTTACGCGAATAGCGAACAGCTGTTCGAAATCAGTCTTGCAAAACGTTAGTCAACTACAAATAAACAACTTATTCGAAATGGATGAGCAGAAGTTAATAATTTTAGTGCAAAACCATAGTTTGATTTATGACAAAAAGTCAAAAGAGTTTAAAAATATAATTAAAAAAAGAGAAGCTTGGTCTACAATTGCCAAAGAACTTGGTTGCAATGGTGCATATTGATTAAACTTATTGTATTTGGTTTTGCATTGATATGTTTGTTTGTTAAAGTTGATGTCTGTGAAAGGCGTTGGACTAGCCTGAGGGAGCGGTTTTCGAGGGAGTTGAGGATTGTGGAACCTTCAGGCAGTGGAGTTGGCATGTCTTCGGAATGGGTGCACTTCCAAAGTTTGCAGTTTCTCAAAAATCATTTGCACAGACGCCGGTAATTACTTATGTACACTTTGTTAGTTTTTTTTACAACAAAAATGTTTTTATTGTTTAGGCAAAAGTCAAATTTCACGTTGTCAGAGGAGTCACTGCCAACATTTTCTGAAAGTGATGACTTGTTCTCCTCAACCCTAAATGCTGATGACATTATTGAGGAATCGTCATCACCATGTTTTGATTTTTCCCCTGATGCTGTACCTGTACCTGTGGCATCTCAACATCCGTCCAAAAAACGAAAAAGCACAAACACCACCGCTGACGATAATTTGTCAATGGCAACCAATGCAATCATGGAATACTTCGGTTCGATTAAAGAAAAGGAAGCAGAGGATGAAGTGGCAGTAAATGCGGCCAACATTGTCAAGAAAAGTTTGTCGGCAATGTCACCAGCCAAAAAAATTAGTGTTGTGGCAAAAATTATGCAATTATTAGCAGAAAATGAATAAATTAAAACAAAATTTAATTTTAATTATGTGATAAATTTTATTGTGGCTGGAACGTCACAGCACCTTCATTCATAAAATAGGAACGCAATTTGTTCCGCAGTAACATTGCATAGTTTGTGCTTCTGCGGCTGTGAGACACGTACTCGCGAATGCTGTTACAAGACTGAATTTCACTCCGCCAGCCACCCAATACTATGCTATTGTCCGACGCATCCTGGTCAACATAAGAAGGTGGACAATAATGCCGTTCAAAATCATTAAGCATAATAAAATTATGTAATGCAACACACGTGAGAACAATCTTTTCGGCGTTCTCTGGCATGAACTCCATCGTAGTGTTTAAAATTCGCCAACGAGCGGTCAAAATTCCAAAAGAATTTTCAATTGTTCGTCGTGCCCTTGAAATCCTGTAGTTGTATACATTGTCTTCAAGGGACAATGCAACCCCTGATCGTGCTGGCGAAATCGGTCTCATCAAATTTTTCCTTAAAGGAAAAGCAGCATCGCCAACAAAAAAGTGTGGAAATGGTTCCCCACAATTCGGTAGTGGCTTGTTTGGCGGCAATGGCAAAGTTCCATCTAAAAGTTTTCTCCCGAAATCTGACATGTTGAAAACACCTGTTAAACATAATTTGGTTATAATTAATAAGGTTTACACAAGAGATGAAACTGAATTAAATACCTGCATCATTTTCACTGCCATAGCTTCCCACACTTGTTGCAGTGAATGTGTACCGGGCGTCGCAGGCAGCCATTAAAACAATGCTAAAGGTTTTTTTGTAATTAAAAAACATACTACCACTGTTTTTGGGGCACTTAATTGCGATGTGCTTCCCATCCACTGCACCAACGCAATTCGGCAAATTCCATAAATTTTCGAAATCGGCCGCAATATCTTTATATTGCGACTCGGTTGGAGGCGACAGATATATCCCTGAAAAAACATATTGGACAAAAAAAAAACATTTTAAGTAATAAATAAAGTACATGCATTATTGAATGACTACCTGTAAGCACATCCCATATCGCTTCACAAGTTTCAAAAACAATCTTCCATATCGTTGTTTTGCCAAGCTTATGGCTCCAAGCAATCATTTGCATACTGCTTCCATGAGACAAAAACCTTTAGAATAAACAATTATGACAAATAAAATCCATACACATAATTTATGTACTTATATCAAAATAAACTTACAATAATGTAATTTCGAGCCGCTCCTCTGTGCTTATGCGCTGTCGCGGCTTCCTGAGTTTGTCTTGCAGTAAGCACAGTAGCAACTGGAACAGTTTTTTATTCATCCGCGTATGGATAAAAAACTGCTCTTCGTCCGAATCTCTCATAGCTGAGAAGTTTTTTGTAAAATACCCACTGGTATGCCAGTTTCGATTTATTGGACGTACTGCCCAACGCCGCACAGTGGGGCCTTTTCTCGGATAGCTTATCAAAAATCATTTTTTTCATGAACGCGTTTGGCAAAAGTGAAATATGTAATCGATAGAGAATACTTCAAAGATTATGGATCCAAAAGATTTTTTAAATCGGTTAATAATTATGGGTGGTAGAGCTCCTCAAAGTTGAGAAATTTTACGTGAGTACGAAAAAATGACAATTTTTACAGAAATTTACCACTTTCGAACTGAATATTGGGCGACATACACAACCGATCTTCGATCTTTTTTCTTTATCTGAAAAGTATGTTCAATCTCAGTGTTTTTCTGTATACAGTTTAAATATAGCTGAAATACTTATTAAATTAGAATCGTCTAAAAAATACACTAAATTTTGGCATTTTTTGAACTTTCGTGGACTATAACAAAAAAGTATTTCTCAGAGTCACGGTGGGACCATGCATTTGAAAGCTATAATATATACCTTTCATATGTATATAGTCAGAATCTGCGAAAATCTGCATTTTGGAAACGCGAGCCAAAAAACTAGGGATACCTCGAGTTAAAAACACGCGGCAGGTATAAGGAAGAAGAAGAGTGCATACAAATTTGGCTGTAGCGTGTGTGCTGTTTATTGACAACATTTCTAAATGTTGTATTATAAGTACTACCTGTCTATATATATCCCTTCTAATCCTTCCTTTCTTCTTACCCTTTCTAATTACCTGAATGGAAAAGGTCTGAGGAGGCAGGTAAATATAGTTGTAGTTGATGGAAAAATGCGGTACTACAGGTTATTTTTTTTTTTAATTTCTGTATTTCCCCTTAATGTAAATCAATACATTAGGTATATATTGTTTTTTACCTAGCTAATTTTTTACCTAGCTAACTCAAAAATATGGTATAAAGTGCAAAATATGTCACTTGATGGCAACAGTTATTTCATAACTTCATAAGAGGAAACACTTGTTGTTTATTGCTGCGAACAATAAGAAATTTTCAGATTGAATAGTATTTTTCAATATAATTCAAGAAATTTTGATAAATAAGCGCAATAATGGATTTAACAAATTCAAAGATTTTTGAACTTTTTCGAGCTTCTGAAAATGTTAACGATTTTCAAGTGGCATTGCTTAAAGAGATTGGCGTACTTGAAAACGCTAGCTGCTCGCTTCAGACACAAATTAAATTCATTCACGCTAACTTGAAGCGAAAATGGAACCTGGTCCATAGAACCATGTCGGCTTTCATAAAAAAGCAGGAGATTTTTTGAAAATGATCAAATAACAACTTTGATAACAGGTGTTCATAATGAGATCATTAAAAGGTTGGCTGTTATCCTAAATGTTATAAGCTGCAAAGAAATGATAAATGGTGCAAAATTTGGCGAATACGCATCAAAAACAGCTCAACTTTTGACTGGATTGTATCCTCAGAAAAAACTAACCCCCACGGTACATAGGATTTTGGCTCATGGAAAGGACTTAATAGAATATCAGTGCTTACCTATTGGAGAGCTGTCCGAAGAAGCACAGGAATGTAAAAACAAGGACTACAAGAGGTTCAGATACACTAATACGTGCAAAATTTCTCGGGTGCGACAAAATGGAGACCTTTTCAACATGCTGGCAGCCTCATCGGATCCACTTCTTGCATCGCTGAGACATGTGCGATCACGAAAGGATTTGGAAGATAGCAACTATAGTTCCGAAATGTTGAGTTTATTAGATGTTAACCTTACTAGCATTAATGTTGATGATTATTTGGTTGAAAATCAGCCATCGATAGCAAATATTAAAAATTAACCTCAAAAAATCACCCAAAAATAAGAATTTAAATATTATGTATTTAAGTTAGAAAATCGAATAAAAACAACAAAAAATGCGAAATAGTCATTGAAGTTATAAAAAATTTTCAGTTATGATTAAAAACAAACGTTTTTAATTGGAATTTTACAGGTAAAATGTGCTGGAAATATTTCTTGACTTTGACCTTGAATATTTAAGCACCACGGATACCTAGCACTCTTGGCGAACATTCATTTTAAAGCTTGAAAAGTCATCTATTAATTGCTTTTTAAATCGCTTCATTAGTTTAGAAGATATGATTTTTGATAAGCTAAATGAGCAAAGGCCCCACTGTGCGCCGCTTTCTTTTTTCCTGCTCTTTCTGCTTTTTGTACAATGCAATGATGTTCAAATACAATGCAAACCCTACTACTGCCTTCTCCATTGTTATAATTATTATTATTCACTTATTTATGCACGTGTTCTCAATGTTTGTTGATTTGTATTTGTTTAACAACACTGCTAACACAATTGTACAGCACTGCAAACTGATTTCTTAAGCTAAGTTATGTTGAGAGTAAACGCATACATTCCTTAAGTTAAGTGAGCTGCCTCTTACGTTATGTTTTGTTAAGTTATGTCGAGAGTAAACAGGCCTTTAAGGCGTACAAAAGAGGGACACAAGCCGAGTTCGGCTACCTGTTAAGTATACCTTGCCCGCGCCTATAGATGTTAACACATCAAAAAATACCAAATATATTAAAAAATACTGAACATCGGCAGCAAATATCAGTTAAATATCGTGCTCTTCCCATCTTTACCTTCTTGAAACCTGAAACACTTTTTGTATACATATACAACGTTTATGCTTGCTGTATCATGATTTTTTAAAATCATGCTTTTTAAAATACGCCTGTTTATGCTATTTTATAAATATCATGATATTTCTGAAAGAGGGAGCCACCTATGAAAATTATAAAATAAGGTGGCAGCTTCATATGAAAAAGCTGCGATAACACATTGTCTTCTTTTACTATGCTAAGCAGCTCTTTGGTCTCTGCAGAAGTCCAATGGATTCGACTGTTCTCCATTTTTAACGTATTTAGTTTGTAACAATTAATTCTGTGCATGTCAGCTGAATTTACACAGTAGCGTTGCCAGACTGTTTTCCACAAAAAATCATGATATTTCCAAAAAATCATAGTCAAAATACGTGTGTAAAAAAAATCATGATTTTGTGTTTATGTATGCTTGCACTTTTTTAAAAAATCATGATCTGATTTCATGATTTTTTGCAAGCATAAACGTAGTAATAGGCTGGGGTGTTTCAACGTTTCAAGAAATTGTTCTATGTGGTTGTTGTTGCTTGACATTTGAAACTTGAAACGTTGAAACGACTGTTGAACAGAGCAATTGTTTATTTTCCATCAAAGTTGAGATGCATGGGGATTTAAATATCCTTCTGCTTTTTATTGTTTTTGCAAATATCGCTGTTCTCTTCTTTTCTTAAGGCCGGGACAAAGTGAAGTTGGCACCCACGCCAAAATGTAGCCCTACTGGCATCAATGATCAGCTGATGCTGTTCGGGGTTGCCAGACTGTTAACAGCGGCGGCGCTGATAATTGGCTGCGAACTGCAACGACAGTTGCTTATTTAAAAACAACTATAGTTGTTATAATTTGAAAGTGTACGAAATATGTAAGTCGCACCATTACACACTTTAACGCGGCTTATGACACATGCGCTTTTCACTTACAGGCATGCGATGTGCCTGTTTGTGAACTTTTGACCATAGCTAGTATAGATAATTGAGTTAACACAACTAACTAACTATTTTGAATTAAAAGTTTGTTTTAGTCAAGAAACATCGTGGTTACATTGTCCTGAATTGACGTTTTAAGTAATGTTACATTAGATTACAAATGATATCGAAAATACATATGTATGTACAAAGTATGTAAAAAAGGATGCCACACCGTTTTAAAAATATCGCTGTTTTTAATAGATCGGATGCCACACTGTTTTTAAAGAAAACTTTGAAAAAAATATTGAAATAAATGAATCAAATAAAATCTGAAAAAGGCCAGATTTCCGGATAGGGGATGTTTGATATTTTTTCCGGACAATGCACTTAAAAACAGGACAGATCTGTTCGGAAAAAGGCCAAATTAGCATCACTGTTGTTGGGCCCGCTCTGCTACTTTTTGTTGGTGTCCTTGATTTAAAAAAAAACAACAACAAAGCAAAACTTGGTGCGTCTAGAAAATGTTGTGGGGGTGGATTTGCATACTTGCTTAACTTAGACAAAACGCAAGAACTATAAAACTCAGATCACGCAGTCAGCTTACACGTTGTACAGTGAAGTCAATTTTTGACTTATTTTGAAGTATTTATTTATAATACTTACTTTAAATTAAGTTGTTAATTTGTTTTGTTTATAATAATAAGTCGACTTTAGACTTAATAATTGAAGCAACATTATATATAGTTGGATAAGGACGACTGAGGAAACCACAATAAAAAGCAAGTGGAAACGTTGCAGTCGGACGCAATCGACTGCGCTATACTCGATACCAGTATTTAAACCGGTAAAAAGAGGCCTGATTGCAAGGGGTACGGATGCGGCAGGGGTGAAAGCTGCCTCAAAAATTCTGATACAGATGGGCATGCCACCAGCTATCTTCCTTCCAAATTTGGTGACACTTGCTTCAAGTTTGTAAAAGGTTGGGGAAGGGTGCTGGGGGCGTTTAGCTCAAAAACTATGAAACATACACGCATTCCCGTTTTTAACGAAAAGTTGGGGCAGCTGGGGTTGGCTAGGGCGGTATGGGTGGTCGTGGCAACCAAAATTTTTCGGGGATGCCAGTAGCTATCTTCCTACCAAATTTGGTAACTGTAACTATAAGGGTGTGCCGAATAGGTGGATTTGTCGATTTTGATTTATCGAATTTATCAATTTGCCAGCCCCCCAGTTATTGTAAAGCCCCAATCTTGACACTTTAATTTACTATGCCATAGATAAAGAGAATTAGAGAGTTTCAAGTCTTTAGCTTGAATTAAGTGGAAAAACGTTGCGTTCATACAGACAGACGGACAGACAACATGACGGACATACCCCCAATATACTCTTTACCTTCGGTATCGAGTATAATGACGCGCCTTATTCTCTACCTAAAAGGTGGCGTGGAAAAGAGAATTTTGTGAAATATTTTCTAATTTATTTATTTTATAACTTCTGTTGCTAAAATTTATATAAACTATCCGCGCAGCGAAGTAAGCGGGCCACTTACTAGTGTACATATAAAATATGTTATTCTAATCTCGTGCTATCCCCTTTCTGGGCTATTCCACGGCAACGCTTGTTTGGTGGTGACGGATCCCTGTGTGATCCGTTTGTGGCGAAGTTAGTAGTAACTGTTCTTAGCGTGAAGAGATTAGGATGATTACTGTTGAGGAGGTTACTGCCCCCAGTTGCCCGTCTTGGACGTGGTCAACTTAAGTGAGTAAACAACTATGTATTTTACGACTTGCGCCGGAGTAACGATCATTTATTAGGACGTCTTATTTGGTTGCGTATTTGATTCAAACTGAAGACTACAGAAATATCAAGCTTAAGCTTACCCTAAAAAGCCAATGCATCGCGCCACTCGCTAGAATCGGCAAGCCGACTCAGCATTCTTCCGCAAGCAACGCGGGTGTCCGCTTACAGTTGCTGAGCGTTGAACTCATAGCGGCGTGTCAGCATTGTTTACAAACCATACTTTGTTGCTGAGGGCAACCATAGTGCTTATGCATAGTCATGACTCATGCAGTCATGACTGTGTGTTGTGTTTATGTACTTAGATATATAAATGTAAGGGTGTGTGAGTGTGTAATGTATTTATGTGTCTAGTTGTTAACTTATGTATATGTATTGATTTGAAATGTTAAACTTCGATTTATGATTTAATATTGTTACAGGTGCAGTTTGCTACAACAGAGTCTGTTGTTACTTTCGATTGGGAAAATGGCTTTGTGGAGGCATCGGCAGCTCACAACGACAACATCAACCAGGTACCTGCACAACGAATAACTCTGCCACAAAGAAAAAATTCTGGACATATATGGGCCGTGATGTTTGGCTATGTTTACTACATGTTTTGTGGTCGCTAAATCAGAATCCAAAGTGGGTTTTTTTCTATCAGATCCGCCTTTTGAGATACGCACTGTCCTCAATGAGTTTTTGAAAATATGTCAAAGTCCTTATCAGATTGAAACGGACATTGGATTTGGATTCAGCTAACCCAAACACATTCGGTCAACAAAGTCAGAGTCCTAGATAGGATTTTTTTTTTTTGGGTGGATTTTTGATCAATAAATGATGTAACAACCACTAAGAATTGCTAATTTCTTCCTAGGTTTTTAAGGAGCTTCTAGCCCAGGCTAAAATTACTTACAATCTAAGCCCGGCCCTTCGTCGTCGCCGCCAGTCTCTGCCGCAGCAAATTAGTTGCAGTGGGCCCGGCACACCGCTGCACCACCATCATCATCAACCACATCAGGCGCATAATCAAGTTGCAGCGCATAGCTCCAACGCTGCATCGGCTTCAACATCGACTGGTGCTGTCGGTGGAGCGCATGGTACAGCCGCACCAACGCCGGCACAGCTGCTGCATCTACAGCATATCCAAGAGCGCAACCTGGGCTCCAAGCGCAACTCATGCACAATTTGTTAAGCAAAAATAAGCCAATTAAAAACATCAACCTGAAGAACCAATCTTAAAAACTGACACAAACGACCTCCTACAAATGGTTTTCAATGCTTCTCAAGTTAATCAACTTAAACTAATGGATTCATGATCGATCTAATGTAGTTATTACTGTTGAGTGTACCCTACACTCATCACTTTTGTACTCGTATTGATAAACATTTCTCTATACTTAACGTGTCCCCTCTATGTTTGTCTGCCCCTTTTGATCATTCTTTCACTCGATCTCTCTATTAAACCCAACTATTGTAAATAGAAAAATTTAATAAAATACAGATAAACGTCGTTTTACGCCGGGGTTCCGTTCCAAGAAAAGCAGGCGTAAAATTGACTCAAATATAATGGACGATATGAGGTTAGGTTCCTTGTCGAAATGTTCAAAACAAGCTAACTTGTTTATTTAATACATATCCTATATATTGAAAATAAATGTTGAATGCATTTAATAAAAACAGTTTAAATTCATTTACAAACTAAATAATTATTATATAAAATATTAATAATTTCTTTAAATAAAACTAACTCATCAGATAGTCGGTAATAAATTAAATTCTCACAATTTTTTGAAAAATCATCCAGTTTCGTATGCTTTGATTGTTGTTTCATTTCTTACAAAATCATAGCATAAGGTCGAACGGCAGCTGTGATGCTTCTCTTAACATGTGCGCTTCGATTGATGTCCCTATCAATCTCACAGAGTTCATCTGTTAACCTATCTGTAGAAGAAAGGATACGATTTAGATCTGCCGCTTTTAGATTTTACATCATTTTCTTTCTCATGATCATCTTCTTCTTCTAATTTTTCTGATTGAAATCGATCTAATTCTTTCACTTCTTATTCTAGATTTGAGAGTAGTTGGTCATGCATGTCTAACAGTTCGGTCACATCTTCAGTTGTTACGTTATAAAAAATATAATCATACGTTCATATTTTACTTAAAAACAAAACGAAAACTAACTAGGATACAATTTCACACACACAATAGGCAATAATAGAGTAAAGCGTAAGAATCGGCGAAATTGTGAAACGGCACAAATCGAACCGGAGCAAAACGACGTTTAACTGTGTTCCTATTATTTCGGTGGTGTGGGTAGAAGAGTAATGGGGTATTACGGATCCGTTTGTGTATATACAACTTTTTTAAGGTATCTTTTGAGTGCTTAAATAGCTTTCGACATGCCTCTGGTGGCGTTGATTTTTTTTTGTGCTGTCACAATATCGTCTCTATTAAGTTGTCGATGTTCCAGAGAGGTTTGTCCGTAGCTGGTTTTTTTGATATGGTATTTTGAGTTTCTTGCATACGTTTATTGTGATGTCAATGATAAGAGTATTTTTAGTTTTTCGTTTACGGGGTCGAGTGGTTTGTTCCTAGGACTAGGCAGATGCCTGCGTTGAATTTATTTTTGATGTGTTAACATCTATAGGCGCGGGTAGCGCAAAACATGCGTTTCAATACATGCAAACCTCACACCGCGTTACCATCACAGCGTTATATGCGTCGAAAAATTCAAAACTTTTCGCAGCGTTAGCATAGCAAATAGTATGTGTTTGTTGTAAAAACATTTTCTCTGCTCAAAATAAGTATGATGGTATTGGTGCTTGGTGCAGCGGCAGAGAGCCCCAGCCCGGGACGGTCGAGCCATGCAGCTGTTAAGCAAAGAGAATGATGAGTGTTGAATACCCTAATAAATTATAAGTGTTATTGTGGACATGTACTTCAATAATATATTTGCTATAAATGCATACTTTTATTAGTATAAGTTGGCGCTTAGCAAACATTTGAGAAATTACTAAAATAGTTTAATAATATTAATTGATTAATTGATAAATATAGCAAATAAGCTTGTTAGGGTATGCAGAAACATCATTCGTCCAAGGCAATTCTGTTTTGCTTCTTCGTGAATGCACAGACACAACACACACACACACTTACAGACAAACATAGCGGACTTCTGTAATAAGAAAATGAACTGACAAATGAAGAATGTTATGTACCCTAATATTATATAAGTGCTACTGTGGATATTATATATATGCAATAATTGCATACTTAATAAGAATAAGTTGGCGCTTAGCAAACAATTGAGAAATTACTAAAAATAGTTTAATAATATTAATTAATTAATCAATTAATATAGCAAATGAACTAGGTAGGGTATCCCACACCATCATTCACTTATTAAAGAAGTTCGTTATGTTTGTTTGTAAGTGTTTGTGTGTGTCTGTGCGTATTTATGCGTATGCATGTGCGCGCTTTGTTGTTCTGCTGGTGGCGGTCAAAAGCAAAACAAAAAGTAAATTTGAATGGTTTTGCAATTGTTAACACATCGTTAGTGAGTTCGAACACTCATTAATTTTTTGTTGTTTTGGTCGCTCTGCGGTTTGGGTATTTTTATACTCGATACCGAAGGTAAAGAGTATATTGGGTTTGTGCAATGTCCGTCATGGTGTCTGTCCGTCTGTCCGTCTGTATGAACGAAACATTTTTCCACACCCTTCAAGCTAGAGACTTGAAACTTTGCAAATGTCTTTATCTATGGCCGGGACAGATAAAGTGTCAAGATTGGGGTTATACGATAACTGGGAGGCTGGCAAATCGATAAATTCGATAACTCAAAATCGATAAATCCACCGTTTCCGCACACCCTTACAGTTAGAGCTACCAAATTTGGTAGGAAGATAGCTACTGGCATCCCCAAAAAAATTGCATCAAAAATTTTGGGGCCACGCCCACCCATTCCGCCCCCAGCCCCCCCGCAGTTTGAAATCAGAAACGCCTATATCTACCTCAGTTTTTGAGCTACAGCCACCAAATTTTACGCCAAGATAGGTGATGACGATCCTCAAAAAACTGCATACAAGTTTTGGATGCCGCACCCACCCATACCGCCCTTGCCCACCTCAGCCGCCCCAACTTTTCGTTAAAAGCGGGAATGCGTGTATCTTTCATAGTGTTTGAGCTAGAGTCTCCAAACTTGGTAGGAAGATAACTGGTAGTGACCCCCAAAGATATCTTGGCGCCACGCCTACCCCAAGCCCCCCTTCCCCAACTTTTAAAAACTTTGAGCTAGAGTCTCCAAACTTGGTAGGAAGATAACTGGTAGTGACCCCCAAAGATATATTGGCGCCACGCCTACCCCAAGCCCCCCCTTCCCCAACTTTTAAAAACTTTGAGCTAGAGTCACCAAATTTGGTAGGAAGATTGCAATTGGCATTCCACAAAGATCTGCATCAAAATTTTGGATGCCACGCCCACCCAAAACGCCCCCAGCCCCCTTCCCCTTCACTTAACAAACTTTGAGCTAGAGCCACCAAATTTAGCAGGAAGATAGCTGGTGGCATCCCCATCTGTATCAGCCAATCTTTGATGCAGTCCCCCCCCCCCCTTCCTTTCCCCTTTGCAATCAGGCCTCTTTTTACCGGTTTAAATACTGGTATCGAGTATATCGCAGTCGGTTGCGTCCACCCATTGCGCTCCCAGCCCCCGCGGTTTTAAATCAAAAACGCCTATAACTTCCTCAGTTTTTAAACTCGATCGACTAAATTTTGCGCCAAGATAAATGAGATCCCAAAAACTGCATCAAAACTTTGGATGCCACGCCCACCCATACCGCCCTAGCCAACCCCAGCTGCCTCAACTTTTCGTTAAAAACGGGAATGCTTGTTTCATAGTTTATTGAGCTAAACGCCCCAGCACCCTTCCCCAACCTTTAAAACTTGAAGCAAGTGTCACCAAATTTGGAAGGAAGATAGCTGGTGGCATGCCCTTCTGTATCAAAAATTTTTAGGGGGCTTTTCCCCCTGCCGTATCCGTACCCCTTTGCAATCAGGCCTCTTTTTACCGGTTTAAATACTGGTATCGAGTATAGCGCAGTGATTGCGTCCGACTGCAATTCCTTTTTTTTTTTTGTGGTTTCCTCAGTAGTCCTTATGCAACTATATATAATGTTGCTTCAATTATTAAGTCTAAAGTCGACTTATTATTATAAACAAATCAAATTAACAACTTAATTTAAAGTAAGTGTTATAAATAAATACTTCAAAATAAGTCAAAAATTTACTTCACTGTACAACGTGTAAACCACTGACTGCGTGATCTGAGTTTTATAGTTCTTGCGTTTTGTCTAAGTTAAGCACAAATCCACCCCCACAACATTTTCTGGTGTGCCAAATTTTTCTGGACGCACCAAGTTTTGCTTTGTTGTTGTTTTTTTTTAAATCAAGGACACCAACAAAAAGTAGCAGAGCGGACCCAACAACAGTGATGCCGATTTGGCATTTTTCCGGACAGATCTGTCCTGTTTTTAACATCAAACATCCCCTATCCGGAAATCTGGCCTTTTTCAGATTTTATTTGATTCATTTATTTCAATATTTTTTTCAAAGTTTTCTTTAAAAACAGTGTGGCATCCGATCTATTAAAAACAGCGATATTTTTAAAACGGTGTGGCATCCTTCTTTACATACTTTGTATGTATTTTCGATATCATTTGTAATCTAATGTACAACAAAAGTGAAAAATAAACTTAAATAATGCCGAAAGATTCGTACAAACAAAAATTTGGTGATTGCTGGCTACAGCAGCCAAATTTTAAAGATTGGATAAGCCGCGATGAAGCGGACAGCAATAAGGCATACTGCAGATACTGCATATGCAGTCTTAATAGCAAAATAGATCACATTCGCGCGTATATGGCGACAAAAAAACATATGCAAAACGCTTTGTGCCTCGCACAAAAAATCATAATTTGTTTTAAGCCAAGTTTCATTTTGCACAAAACAATTTTTGTCCTGTTTTCTGTCCTTTTTTATGCTCGATACCGAAGGTAAAGAGTATATTGGGTTTGTGCAATGTCCGTCATGGTGTCTGTCCGTCCGTCTGTATGTTCGCAAGTTTTTTCCACACTCTTCAAGCTAGAGACTTGAAACTGCAAATGTCTTTATCTATGGCCGGGACAGATCAAGTTCTAAGATTGGGGTTCTACGATAACTGGGGGGCTGGCAAATTGATAAATTCGATAACTCAAAATCGACAAATCCACCTATTCCGGACACCCTTACAGTTAGAGTTACCAAATTTGGTGGGAAATTTTGGCATCCCCGAAAAATTGTGGTGCCACGCCCACCTATTCCGCTCCCAGCCCCCCGCGGATTTAAATCAAAAACGCCTATAACTTCCTCAGTTTTTAAGCTCGATCCACTAAATTTTGCGCCAAGATAAGTGATGACGATCCCAAAAAAACTGCATCAAAACTTTGGATGCCACGCCCACCCATACTGCCCTAGCCAACCCCAGCCGCCCCAACTTTTCGTTAAAAACGGGAATGCGTGTATCTTTCAGTGTTGTTGAGCTAGAGTCTCTGAATTTTGTAGAAAGATAGCTAGTAATGAAACCCAATGATCTGCATTAAAGTTTTGGAGTCACGCCCACCCTTTCCGCCCCCAGCCCTACCGCAGTTTCAAATCAGAAATGACTTTATCTTCCTCAGTTTTTGAGCTACAGCCACAAATTTTTTCGCCAAGATAGGTGATGACGATCCCCAAAAAACTGCATCAAAACTTTGGATGCCGCGCCCATAACTGGTAGCGACACCCAAAGATATTTTGTAGCCAGGCCCACCCATAACGCCCACAGCACCCTTCCCCAACCTTTCACAAACTTTGAGCTAGAGTCAACAAATTTGGTAGGAAGATAGCAATTGACATCCCAAGAAGATCTGCAGGAATAATTTGGATGCCATACCCACCCATAACTCGCCCAGCCCCCCTTCCTCCACCTTTAACAAACTTTGAGCTAGTGTCAACAAATTTGGAAGGAAGATAGCTGAAACTTTTGCTGCTGTGGCTGCAGCGGCTGCATATAAAACTGTGGCAGGGCCACAGCAGGCAAAGCACCCCAATAATTTTTTCCGTTCATTCTTGTATCACTTTTAGAAATGAAATGAAGCAATACGCAAATGGCACACTAAAGTACAAATTTTAAAATTCCCTGAGATTGAAAGAGTTACTGTTATTTATGTGAATTGATCTCATCTACAGAACAATATCACATTTTCATGCTCTTAAGCCAATCGCATTCCTCTTAGTCCTCCTTTGTTGTTTCAAATTCGTGTGTGCATACAACGGCTTATAATAAGCCTGAAGCGATCGACAAAAACAGCAACAACAAATCTTTTGCATTCACATTTATATTTATACCCTGAAATGGGTAAAAAAGGGTATAATTGTTTTGTGCAAAAGTATGTAACAGGAAAAAAGAAGCATCTCCGACCCCATATAAAGTATATATATTCTTAATCAGCATCAACAGCCATATGCAATATGAAAATCATACCCAACCTGTCACATGTGACGTCACGCAAAACAGCTTTTTATGCGCAATGCGTTATCGGTATTTTTTGTATCATGATTTCGGCTCACTCTCTTATGTATGTGCGCGCTCTGCAAGTCAAACAAAGAGCGTGGTATCGCTGCCTTCTTCGCACGCACTGAATCAAAGCAAAACATATGTATGTAAGAGGCTGCAGTTAAGTGAATTGCATAGCCTAAACTCACACGTACTTTAGCCTTTAGCTTTGATTTAGTGTGTGCGGAGGAGGTAGGGTTATTGAACTTTATGATTGACATGCAAAGCGCGCACATTAAATAGAGAGTGAACAAAGGAGCATGATCAGAGCGAGATATCAAATTATCTAATTATCATAAGAGCGACGCGCGCGCTCTGTTTAGTTTTAAGCGGCTCTTTGAGTTTGGGACGAAGAGCGTGGTTCACACGTACAACGCAGGCATGCATAGATTTGTATACAAACTTATGTGAACGGCCTTTGCTTGTTCGAAATTGTATATTATTAATGTAAGTGTGTTACGTTTAGTCTAAGTTATATTAGCAGCAAGTAGGCAAATCCACCCCCACAACATACATATGTATTTTGGTGTGCAAAATTTTTCTAGACGCACCAAGTTATGTTTTGTTGTTGTTGTTGTTTTTTTAAATCAATGACACCAACAAAAGTAGCAGTGCGGGCCCAACAACAACACTTACACCAACAACAAACGTTACTTGGGTCATAAATCGATTGTCAAAGGCACACAAATTTGAAAAGAAAAAACAATGTGCACTGTGCGAAAAGATACATGTACATAAAATATTGAAAATTATTTTCAAGCGCATTGTTTACTTAATTGTGTATGCACTTATTCATTAAGAAGCGAAAATCCGTTTCTTTTTTGCGAGTGTATGAACCTTTTTTTTATGACTTTGCTTGTGCGACGCGAAGGCGTCACTGCGCATTTGTTTTGTTTTTGTATTCTCGCTCGCGATCAACTCTCAGCTTGTGCGACAAACAGGCGGCAGTAGTGGAATGGGTAATTTGTTTTGTTTTTGGAGTGGGTGAAAGTGCTCCAAAATGTATGGGAGGTACTCGAAGGAGTTGTCCAAAATAAAATTCCTTTCTTAGGACAAACAGAATACCTGCATAAAAAATTGTGTGAAAATTTCAGCCTTCTAGCTCTTTTCGTTTAGGCTGTGGCTGAGCCATTCTAACGCGGACGAACTCTTTTATATATAGAGATTATATATATAAGAAATAAAATTAAAAATTAAATATCAAAAATTAATAGGGAGGGACATAAAAAACATTACGAAAAAATTAAACAAAACATTATACAACAACATATAACAGAAATTTTCTTGTAAAATTCCAATTATCCCTAATGGGTTCACTGACCGTCTCACCTACAGCTTGTGAGGAACCATAATTAATGATAGCACCTCACAAATGTTTATGGTTTGAATTACCGCAACCGGACCTGAGTTGCGGCGAATTCGCTTGCTGTCTCGCTCTGGCACAGGATGTCAGCGCTAAGGTACGTGTTTGACTGCTAGGGGTCATAAAAACACGTACCGTAATGTCGGGCAAAGCGCCGTTGGTGTGTGAGCGTTGCACTGTCGGAGTATAGTGATCACCGTCATACCAACGGCAGGCGTGATCAGCAACAGCGAGGAACCGTTGTTGCTAGGCAGACGTTTCTGGAACGATCACGCCACCTTTGCCCTTGATATGACATTGACGGCACTGACAAGCCCCGGTCCAGCGAGGGAGCGGGAACATATAAAAGCAGCCGTTTGTGACAACGCGGGACAGTCGAGAAAGAGTACACGAGCGACGCGATATTTAACTGCGAAGTGCGAAAGTCGAAATCACAAAACAACGCGCGTTTTGGGAATTACCAGGATAATATTTAAGTAACAGACCAAGCAAGGACTCGCCTAGAAATAAGGATTTCTAGAGGGACTTGAATATAGTATAACTTGTGTGAACTTAGCCTTGTGTAGCGTTGAATTGTGCAAGGGTACAATCCAAACTAAAACCAAGTGCCGAAATTAGCTAGCCTGGCGAAAGACAGGTGCAGCGAACGCAGAGCCTGAGAGAAGGAGAGCTAATGGTGGATTCCTTGCGGTGACAAGGAAACCAAAGTGATCCTGGCGAGTCTGGCGTTGCGAGCTAAAAACCTCGTCGAGTAAGCGAATAGCTGAGCCTGGTGTTTGGTGCTGTTGGAGCACCATAATTGCAGGATAAAAGCCGACTAACAAGGGTTTTGCGAAGAGTTAAGGAAGCGCTGTGTAACTTTAAGTAATCGATCATTGTGCAACGAAAAGTGACAGAGTCTGACCTCTGGTAAATATACGTATTAAACTATAAGACAATTGTGTTATTATTGTCGTAGCCGCCACAAATACAAATTTGTTGGCACGTTCTCTCAGCACCGCGAGAGTTTAGCCCAGCTAAAAACCCGTGACAGCTTCTGGTGCGTTACAACTGGCGCCCAACGTGGATCTACGGCAATAACACATAGTTTTCTAAACATTTTACGAATAAATTAACATTAAAATGGTGCGTGCTTGGGTGTATAATCTTAAAAAGGAAGAAGTTTTAAAATATGGTGCGGAATTCGGTTTGGAGCTGTCTGGTACGGTAGACATCCTAAGAAGACAATTCGGAGACTGGGTAAGTCAAAACGAAAACATTCTTCCACATAGCATTCGCATCGACGAACTGGGCAAGCTACACGGTCGACACTCATCTGGTAAGGAGTTCGAACTGATGCACAGCGTTCAGGAGGAGGAGGAAAAGGAATTGGTTGGGATAAACGTAGAGCGGCTAAGCTTCCCAAGCACCAGCGCTGCGGCCCGGGCACGGGACGCGCAAGAAGCCCGCCGATCACCTTGGGGGTCGGTCGTACAGCCACGGGAGCCTAGCCACACCCGTACGCAAGAGCGAATAACAAATATGACAAACGAATACCCAAAAGTAGCCAAACAAGAGCGAGAGTGGAGCTTTGGATTCGACGCACAGTGGCGCCCGTAGAACAAGTCAAGTGGCAAAAATCAAAAATTGCATGTGCCTCTAAAAAATATTGAATGAACCTACTTTATAGGAAATTTTCCAACGATTCTTAATCTGCAACCCTTAACATAACCGGATTTTTTGTTTAGAAGATATAGCCCTTCAAAGTTGACTAATTTTTTGTGTTACATAAAAATCACAATTTTAAGTTATTATTATTATTATTATATTGGGGGTTACTGCACTGCGACCAAATTGATCTATTGTGCCCCCTTCTTGGCCTATAGCTCTTCCATCAGGCCCAGGTCTTGCACGAAGGCAAGTATTTTTGTTGGGTCGACGGTTTCTAGATCGCAAAGTTGCACAATATGTTTTCCTAGAAAACTACTTCTTCTTCTTACTAAGGCTACGCATTCTGCTATAATGTGCAAGGAGGATTCTCCTTCCATTCCGCAGAATCTGCAAGTCTCGCTGCTGGCTATACCTAGCTTTGCTAGGTGGCCTCTTAGTCTACAATGTCCTGTGAGAAGACCGGTGAGTATCCTAAGTCTATTTTTACTCATTGATATTACTTGCTTAAACCGTTTGAGGTTATATCTACCCAAGAGAAGTTTTGCTTGTCTGAGTCCTGGTGTCCTTGCCCAGCTCGTTCTTCGCAGAATTCTCTCTTCGCTCCGAAGCTCCTCCCGTATTGTGCTTCTTCCTATACCACAGTACGGCTCGGGTCCTATTAGGGGTGTCGCTGCCCCCAGTCTTGCTTGCTTATCTGCCTCTTCGTTCCCCGCTATGTCGACATGTCCCGGGACCCATCTTAGGGCAAGCCTATTTTGTGATCCCAGAGTGTCTAGCTTGGTTCGTACCTCACGAACTACTTTTGACCTGATTTCGGTCTTACTAAGCGCCATTATTGCTGCTTGACTATCGGATAAGATGGCTATATCTCTATTCCGATGGTTACGCTTTAAATTAAAGTCCACACACCTCCCTATTGCACATACCTCAGCTTGGAATATGCTGGTGTACATACCTAGGGGCTCGTGGTAAGTTACCCGAGGGCCTACCACACCAAGACCGGAGCCTTGTTGTGTTAGGGATCCATCGGTGTACCATTTTATGGTGTGTGGCTTCATGTTGTGGACCTCTTCTAGAGATGTCCACTCCTTTTTGTTACAGAGATGAACTTGAAACTTTTGCACGAACATGTGTTCGGCTTTCATTTCGTCCCTTGGCTGTGCCAGTAGGGGAAGTTCACCCGATAGCATATCTGCTTCTACTCGACTAAGAATGTGTCCTCTCCCAACTCCCTCAACGTACATTCTTAAAAGGGTTGCCTTCTGTTGCAGCCTAATTGTGTGATGGAGTGGTGTTATCTCCAATAGAACCTCAAGCGCTGATGTGGGACAGGTCCTCATCGCTCCCGTGATTCCCACACATGCCATTCTTTGTAGCTTCTGAAGCTGCTTCTGCACAGTGATTTGCTGTGCCTTATCCCCCCATGCAATCACTCCGTACGTGAGCATGGGCCTTACTACCATAAGGTATAGCCATCTTATTATCTTTGGTGATGTTCCCCATGACTTGCCGGCTATGCTACGACACGTATACAGCGCTCTGCAGCACTTCGCAATCGTATTCTGGACATGGGTGCCAAAGTTTAATTTACTGTCAAAAGTGACCCCAAGGTATTTAACTTCCTTGCTTGTTTCTATTGGGCTCCCTGCGAGCCTGATCTCCCTCATTCTTTGTAGCTTGTATCTTCTGGTGAACGGAACGATGATTGTTTTTGCAGGGTTTAGGTTGAGACCAACCTCCCTACACCAATCATGCGTGATCCTAAGTCCCAGTTGAACATTATCACAAAGAGTTTCTTCATACTTGCCCCGAGCTATTATCACAATATCGTCGGCATAGCCTTGACATTGGATACCCCTGTTCGCAAGTCTACTTAATAGATCATCTACTAGTATACTCCATAAGAGGGGTGATAAAACCCCCCCCTTGCGGACAACCCCTTGTGGTTGTTACTGTTACGGTACTATCTTGTATAGATGCCGTAGCCTGTCTGGACTCTAATAGGGATGAAATCCATCTACTAGTTGTACTGTCCAGCCCTCTTCTATTCAAGGTAGCCTTGACAGCATCGTGTGATGTGTTGTCGAAGGCTCCTTCAATGTCTAAAAATGCACAGACTGCTACTTCTTTGTTTACTACTGCGGCCCGCAGAGTGCGGTGCAGCTCATACAGGGCAGTGTCCGTAGACCTGCCTGTTCTGTATGCATGCTGCGTTGCCTGCAGTGGACTCTGTGTAAGCAGAGTACTCCTGATGTTATAGTCCACCAACTTTTCCAGCGTTTTCAACAAAAACGATGTTAAGCTGATGGGTCTGAAGGACTTTGGGTTGGTGGTATCTGTCTTCCCTGCTTTGGGGATGAAGACCACCCTAGCTCTACTCCAGGCACTTGGTATATGACCAAGTGCTAGGCTACTGACCAGAATTTTCCTCAGAATGGGTAGGAGTATTCCCTGTCCCTGCTGAAGGAATATCGGTGATATGCAATCCAGACCAGGAGATTTGTAGGGCTGGAAGGTTCCAATTGCCCATTTTATTTTCTCCACTGTGACCACCGACTTGGCACATGCCCAGTCGATGGCCGTTGGTCTGTGCTGACCCTCTGTTTCAAGCGATACGCACTGTTGCAAGGGGATACTCCCTGGGAAGTGCGTCTCAAACAGAAGCTCTAGCTTCTGCATATTTGTGCTTGTGTATGAGTTATCTCTACGCTTCAGGGCTAAATTAGCCTCCGGCGCCCGCTTTGCTAAAGCCCTATGCAGCCGGGCACCTTCTCTCGTACTTACTATGCTTTCGCAGAAGTCCCTATAGTTCCTACGCTTGGCCTTCCTAATCTCCTTGCTGTAGGGGGTGAGACTTTCGCGGTATGTATCCCATGACCCGTCCCTCTTGGCTCTATTGAAGAGGTGACGGGTGGTGAGCCGCAGTCTCTCAAGACTGTCATTCCACCATGGGGCATCTTTTTCTTTGCGCGTTTTCCCTAGTGGGCAGCTTTCTTCGTATGCATTTTTAATGCTTCTGTTCAGATTACTGACAACTCTTTCTAGCTCACCTGTGTGTCTGGGTATTCCAGAGTTTTCAGTGGCTAGGTTAAGTTCTAGGGTAGACCTAAATCTATCCCAGTTCGTTTTTCTGGGGTTACGAGTTGGTATACTACTATCCGTATTAGCCTGAAGTTTAAATAGGATGATCCTGTGATCAGACATGGATTCTTCTGAAGAGACATGCCATTCTCTGAGATGAGGCCTAAGAGACCTACTAATCAGAGTAACGTCTAATACCTCTTCTCTTACTCTAGTTACAAATGTCGGTGTTGATCCGACATTACCAATTTCTAAGTTATACTTGAATATAAAGTTGGTAAGACACTCACCCCTTGTGTTGATGTCCGTGCTGCCCCATATCGAATGGTGCGCATTGGCATCGCAGTCGATTATTACCGGCAGCTTCTCTCTCCTGCAGTGGTCCATCAGCTTTTCTATTTCTGGTGGCGGGCAGTCCGCATCACCGGCGAAATAGGCAGATGCTATCACAATAGGGGGGGCGTTTCCTCTTGCCCTTACGGCAATCGGTACGCAGTCCCTAGTCAGGAATTCTGAAAGAACAGTAAAATTAATACATTTCCTTACCATTATGCATGCTCTAGGTATGGGATCTCTTTGATCCCAGATTACCTTCGAGTCAGCGGTGTACAGGCCTTTTATGCCATTGTTGACCCATGGCTCCTGTACCAGGGCTAGCCCAAGATGTTGGGCGATAAACATCCTGGCCAAGACAGCAGAGGCTGCCTTAGCACGGTGGAGGTTTATCTGGGCTAGCCCAGTGACGGTGACGTTTGGCATCACCATCACCCATCCGCCGATCTAGCTCCTGATGATGCAGGTGGGGTGTCACCCACATCACCGCTGCCCGTCATGATGACGTCAGCTTCTGCCGTGTGAAGCTCCTCAGCCAGCTCTTGCGAGGACATCGGCACCTCATCATCCATCCCCTTCAGCTCTGCTGGACCGAGCGTCATCTCCGCCAGGTCCTCATCCTCGGCCAGATCCTCTGATACATTGGAGGTATCTGCCAGATGACCACTCAGAACAGTGGTGGTGGGAGGTATGGGTGCCAGCTCAGCTGGCCCGAGCGTCATCTCCGCCAGGCCCTCATTTACGGTCAGACCACTCGGAACAGTGGCGGTGGGAGGTGTGGGTGCCGAGCCTGCATCTCCCGTGACTGTCGTTTGGGCGGGGGCAGTCCCCGTGTCAACTTTCCTCTTTTTCAAACCGCTAACGGGGATGGTTCCGTAGCGGAAAGAGACCTGGTGGCCTCTCGCCACTATCGCGTTCTTGGAAGCTTCATCGATGCCTATCACCAATAGTGCACCTCCGGCTTCCGTCCTCCTCGATAGCACCTTCCACGAGTCGGTCTCGATCTTGTTCTGGTTCCTCATCAGAACCAGCAGGGATTCGGTTGACCGATCCGCGCTTCTTGGGCAGAAGACGGTGATATTGTGGGGTGATGGAATATCATCACCCACCTTGCAGTGCAGTGGAGCCCCTTTCCACGATTTCAGCCCTGACGCCACGGTCCTCAGCCACTCCGCTGAGTGTTCGTCGGAGCATTCAATGACTAGGTAGCCAACCCGGAAATTAATGCCCGCGAACGCGACCGCGGTGTCCCATCCTGTGAGGATAACCTCATCCAGGATGGCCTCCTCCAATGCGGACAAGTCCCCATGGCTGAGCATTACCTGCGGGTATTCCACAGGTAACACGGCCACCTTGACTTTTTTCGCAATCGCTGCATACGATATGCGAGCCTCGGTGGACACTGGAGAGGAAGACCTCACTACTGTTGCTACGGCGGCTGCCGATGTACTTGGACGCTCCTCTGGGCACGCCCTTTTGGGGGTGGCGGTGGGTGGCGTCAATGTGCTGCTCAGGCGTTTGGGGGCTGGTCCCCGTACCTGGATCGCCGAGTCCCTTCCGGCCTTTGCCATGCGCAGTGCCTCATCAGGGGGTAGTCCCTGCTGAAGGTACCTCAGGTACCATTTGGTTTTCGAGCCGTTCAGTGTATTTCGGTTTGGGTCATCCAAACCGCCCGGCTCTCCCAATTTTGGCAGCTGCTTCTGCGGCTGCTGTTGGTGCACGCCATGCCGCCGAACTGCATTAAGGCTCGGTCGCATCGGCTGGGATGGTCCAGCTTTGCTACCTCCACCTGCAGATGGGGCGACATGGTGACTAGGGGCTTCCCTAGTCGGCTGTGCACGCGCTGTTGTAACCGCTGATTGCGGCCTCCTTGGTTGCGCCTGGTGAGGGCGCCGTGAGGGTGGTCCCACGTTGGGCCGCTCCCCGTCAAGGAGGCGGTCCTCAAAGTGTCTCGCGACACTGGCAGCAGGGGTATCCTGCTGTACAAAATAGTTTTTAGTGTTGTTACTTTTCATGTTCCCACGAGTTGCGGAGAAATATATGGTCCACCCGGGCAGAGATCCGCAATACCCGGGTAAGGCTAATTAGAACAGGCGGTCGCCACTTGCCTGAGCTCACCGTAAACGACTGGGCTAGTTTTTAATCCGGGCCCCCAGCCAAGTTGACTCTCGGCACGGTTCGAGTGACACCTTAGTCCAGCCCGGAGTGAGATGTGGGGGGTAGGGATGAGGTAGGTATGTGTGAGGGAGTTGGGAGTGTGTGAGGCTATGCTTTAAAGACGGCGACACAAGCGTCTTGTCGGTACGGTGAACAGTACCGTACCCGCTGTTTGTCCGGGACTGCTTATTTGCAAGGAATCTCGCTTATTCGCAGCTAACCTCATAACGAGGCCGTTCGCTATCCGCAACCCGCGACCCGCCTGGTGGCCTCAGCTTAGCCCCCTCCGAACTATCCCACAAGTTCTTTAGACCAATTTTAAGTTAATTTGGTCGGCTTTCTGATACAATATCTCAAAAACTAGTGATCGGATCGTCATTATTTTTGATTCTATTGATAGATCTTTTTATTAAGAAAAGAATATTTACAATATTTACCAACTATCCATTTTTTCACTATTTCTCAACTTTGATGGAAAATAAAAAAAACTATGTCATATTATATTGGGCAAATAGTCCAAATAAATTCTTTGATTATTCCTCTATCTAATGCAAAAATTTTCATCTGCCCGTTTTGGCCCCTTTTTTTTAGAGGTAAAATAGTGAAAAAAGACATAGTTACAAAAATGTGTTGCATGCATTTCTAGGCAATTTATGACATATAACCGTAAAAACCCATTCTTATTGTTATTGTTTCGTTCCTTATTGTAAATGATTTTTGTTTTTCATTCTGTAATGCTTACCTGAGATCCTAGGTTAAATGCTTGTCCCTTAAGAGATTACAAGATATACAAAGAAACTACCTGGTACGCAACAAATATAGAAATTCCCTTGGAGTAGGTAGGTAGGCACAAATCTTATTCGGACACGTGCGTAGTACCCAAATTGCATAATTTTTGACCTAGGGAAATAATAGGTAATTCTTGAAGGCATGAAAGCTAACTCTTTTGTTGAACCCTTAATCCAAATGGTATCTATCAGGTAATAGATTAGACTATATATTGAACAAAAATCATAACCCCTGGATTAGTCTACGACTGAAAGTTGGCGAGACAAGTTACTCATTACACTGCAAAGATGTCATTGAACAATAACAAATTATTTGACCTCTTTAGGAAGTCAACCACACCACAAAATTTCACGGAAGCTGCCTTCGAAGAACTTGGTAGTCTATTCGGCAATATACAGAGTCATGAAAACATAAAAAATAAACTGTACATAATGTATGCCAATATAAACTCAAAATGGATAAGTGCACACAGAATGACTGAGAGGTTCAACTCCAAACACCAGGACTGGCTTAGTAAGGAAACCATCCTGGATACATTGACAGAAGAGAAACGCAGCACGTCAACCGGACGAGCAAGAGGAAGGCCAACCAAAAGCATGGAAGAGTGCTCAAATTTTACAAAAAAGAGGAAACTGGCTGGTTCAACAAATGATTTAACCACGGATGATTTATTAGAAGCGCTGTCTATTAGGTATACAAAGGATGTTGAAAAAGTAAGGTCACACATTACAAAAGCAGTTGCTATTGCAAGCCCACCGCGACTACAAAGAATCAAAAAAAGCATTCCCACGCCCCCAAACTCAAACCTTAAGAAGTATGGTCACGAAGAAGCTTTGGCATTGTTTATGGACTTGGAACTATCTAAAGAGAAATATGAGATACTACGGGCATCTTTAATTCAACATGGAGCTGACATTTTACCGGGATACAAGCATGTTTCAAAAGCAAAATTAGATTCACGACCACTGCATACGGAGTTTACTGAAGTTTCTGTAAAAAGCAACATGCAGGATCTAATGGACCATACAACAAAACGGCTGTTGGAGAGTCTTGCTGAAAATGTGCTTGAAGCTCTTCCTGAGAATCTGACATTGATCAGTAAATGGGGCTGCGATGGATCATCTGGACAAAGCGTGTATAAGCAAAGAATATCATCTGATGACGCTACAATATCGGACGGGAACATGTTTATGGCATCCGTTGTTCCTTTGAGGCTAAAATCTGATGTTTCCGTACACTGGAAAAATCAACGACCGTCATCTGTACACTATTGCCGACCAATAATGTTTCAGTATGCAAGGGAATCGCCGGAAATCATACGGAACACAGTAAAGGATATTGAAGACCAAATAAGCAAGTTTAAGCCAACAAAGCTCGAAATCAGAGAAGGAAAATACATTGAATGTAATTACGAGTTCCACCTAACCATGGTTGACGGAAAAGTGGTCAACGAACTGACAAACACAAGGTCAACTTTGTCATGCCCAATTTGCAAAAAGACGCAAAAGAACTTCGACAACTTGAATGATTCTACAAATGAAGAAAATTATGAATTTGGGATCTCACCTTTGCATGCAAGAATAAGGTGTATGGAGTTCTTGCTGAAATTAGCGTATACGCTTCCACAAGAGGATGAAAACTTTGACGAAAACACATCAAACAAAGATAAGGAAAATATCAGAAAGAAGCGAATACAGGATGCGTTTTTCAAACAAGTTGGACTTAAAGTAGACTTCCCCAAGTACGGATACGGAAACTCTAACGATGGAAACACTTCAAGGAGATTTTTTGAAAATGATGAGGCTGTCTTTCAAATCACAGGGATAAACAACCAAATCGTTAAGAGATTGGGAACGATCTTAAATGTTTTAAACTGCAAGGAAAAAGTTAATTCTGCCAAGTATGGAGAATATGCTTCAAATACAGCATCACTTTTAGCAGAATTATATCCGCAGAAAAAGTTGACCCCGACAGTCCATAAAATATTGGCGCATGGCAAAGATATAATTGAGTATCAGTCTTTGCCAATTGGAGAGCTTTCTGAAGAAGCACAGGAGTCCTTAAACAAATTTTATAAAAAATACAGATTGCTTAACACTTTTAAAGCATCAAGGGTGAGACAAAATGAGGACCTCTTCAACATGTTAGCAGCATCTTCAGATCCACTAATTTCTTCACTGAGGCATGTTAAGTCACGGAAAGAATTAGAAAATACTTATAGTGCAGATATGATAACTCTTTTAGATATACCTTCTTTTACGGATATTGATGAATATTTTACAAAAAATTAAAAAAAAAAATTATTTTTTATTAATTGTTATATTAATTTTTAATTATAAAAGCCAATAAAATAAAACAATAAAAATCAAAAAAATTTAAAAAATATTTTTTTTCCTTCCCGTAAAATTAATTTTTTCACAATTTTCAACTTTGCATACCCATAGATAGGCACCCAAAAATCGTTATCTATAAGATGCTTTTTAATTTGATCGATTATCTCATTTGGTTCAAAAGTTATGATTTTTGCCACGAATAAACTCAAATGGCGCCACTGTGCGACGGCGAATTCACTATTAAGCTATTTTAATTGTCGTCAAGCATTTGAAGTCACCACATTAAAGCGAAATTACAAGAAAAAACCGCGTCTTATTATTTTGTATTATATTTAAATTCTAAAAACGCTTAGATTTTTCATTGGCGCCCGAGCAGGGACTTTGGTTTTTAAATAATTTGTTTATTTGTTTCGCTGTGGTGGCTTAAGCTTTCGTGTTAAATAAAAACACAAAAAACTTCGTTGGATTTTGCTGCTTCGCTGGATTTTGCTTTCTTGCCCTTTGGATTTCGCCATCTTGGACGCTGCCAAATTGCGCCAGTTCCATGAAGGATCAAAGGAGATCACTTTCTATAGATTGCCAAAAATTGAGATAAAAAGTTGAATTTTGTTGTGTCGCTGCAGTCGACCAAAATATTAAAAATTAAAAAAAAAAGACTACGTTCATACACGTATAATTCAGCTCAATTTCTGGCACCTTTTGCATTTAATTTCGTGGACAAAAATAATGTAAAAAGTTTTGCGGCATATACAGTGTGCCACTTAAGTCACCGTACCCCCTATACAATTTCACAAAACACACTGTAATAGCCTATTTCCATTGCTCAGTTACTGTTAAATTAACAGTCAGTTACGAAAGTTGTTTTCATTGCTCTGTAACTGAACCTCAGTTAATGAATCAGCTGTTCGGTTTGTTTTGTTTTGGTTTGTTATAGCTAAAATTACGAATTAATCATGAAGCGAAATTTATTATTCCAAATTGTTAGTGCATTATTGTCAGTTTGATTGACATACATGCTATTTCTACAACCTGATTTGCTTATTATGAAGGAGCAATGTAATTTTAAAGAAACATTGGCCACGAACATTGCAAATATGTAGCAGAAAACGAAAGCGTCCATCTGAGTGGTCATTTGTTAGTTAAAATTAACTTGCAAGCATATTTGAAAATAACATATCTCTATATTTATGTTGAAAATAGCCAAGGCATGGAAAGTTTTGGGAGCTGGATGTGCCACAAAATAGTGATGCGTTTTTCAAGGAGAATTTCCATCCACGTCCCGCAGTTTCTTTGCATTGCCCTGAAACAAGTTCTCCATGCCTTGCTCCCAAATTACGTATTTTTTTCGAAAATACATCTAAAAAAAGAAGTATGTTAATTATTTTTAAAATATAATTCATAATTGCGATCTCCTTTTCAACGTTCAATCAGCTGTTTTGTGACTTTTTCGATGAAACATCGCGATGTTTTATCAAACAAGTGTTCAAATGAACTGGTTTCTCTTCAGTTATGCTTCAGTTAATATTTACGGTCAGTTATACTTCAGTTAATTCCTTATGGGAGAATACATGCAATTTGAACCTCAGTTACTGTTAACTCACTGTTAAATGAATAACTGAGCAGTGGAAATAGGCTATAACTTTGTCAAATCTTCATGAAATTTCAAAATTTTAAATGCAGATTTATTAAACAAAATAGTATCTTAAAAATAGCGTTAACAGAATGGTACTATTTTAATTCAGTTCTTTATTATAGCCTAAAATCTAAGAAAACTCAACAATTGGCTTCCACAAAAGTCTACGTACTCTTACCACTATATTAACTAAATAACAGTTAACCTTTCGGGTTAAGGGGCCTACGCAGATGACAGTACAGCTCTCGTACCGTAAAAACTTCATATAAAACAAGTGGAAACGTTGCAGTCGGACGCAACCGACTGCGATATACTCGATACCAGTATTTAAACCGGTTAAAAGAGGCCTGATTGCAAAGGGGTACGGATGCGGCAGGGGTGTACGCTGCATCAAAGATTGTCTGATACAGATGGGGATACCACCAGCTATCTTCCTGCTAAATTTGGTGGCTCTAGCTCAAAGTTTGTTAAGTGAAGGGGAAGGGGGCTGGGGGCGTTTTGGGTGGGCGTGGCATCCAAAATTTTGATGCAGATCTTTGTGGAATGCCAATTGCAATCTTCCTACCAAATTTGGTGACTCTAGCTCAAAGTTTTTAAAAGTTGGGGAGGGGGGCTTGGGGTAGGCGTGGCGCCAAGATATCTTTGGGGGTCACTACCAGTTATCTTCCTACCAAGTTTGGAGACTCTAGCTCAAAGTTTTTAAAAGTTGGGGAAGGGGGGCTTGGGGTAGGCGTGGCGCCAAGATATCTTTGGGGGTCACTACCAGTTATCTTCCTACCAAGTTTGGAGACTCTAGCTCAAACACTATGAAAGATACACGCATTCCCGCTTTTAACGAAAAGTTGGGGCGGCTGAGGTGGGCAAGGGCGGTATGGGTGGGTGCGGCATCCCAAATTTGTATGCAGTTTTTTGAGGATCGTCATCACCTATCTTGGCGTAAAATTTGGTGGCTGTAGCTCAAAAACTGAGGTAGATATAGGCGTGTCTGATTTCAAACTGCGGGGGGCTGGGGGCAGAATGGGTGGGCGTGGCCCCAAAATTTTTAATGCAGATCTTTGGGGATCGTGACCAGTTATCTTCCTACCGATTTTGGAGACTGTAGCTCAAACACCATGAAAGATACACGCATTCCCGTTTTTAACGAAAAGTTGGGGCGGCTGGGGTTGGCAAGGGCGGTATGGCTGGGCGTGGCATCCAAAGTTTTGATGCAGTTTTTTGGGGATCGTCATCACCTATCTTGGCGTAAAATTTGGTGGCTGTAGCTCAAAAACTGAGGTAGATATAGGCGTGTCTGATTTCAAACTGCGGGGGCGCTGGGGGCGGAATGGGTGGGCGTGGCCCCAAAATTTTTGATGCAATTTTTTTGGGGATGCCATTAGCTATCTTCCTACCAAATTTGGTAGCTCTAACTGTAAGGGTGTGCGGAAACGGTGGATTTATCGATTTTGAGTTATCGAATTTATCGATTTGCCAGCCTCCCAGTTATCGTATAACCCCAATCTTGACACTTTATCTGTCCCGGCCATAGATAAAGACATTTGCAAAGTTTCAAGTCTCTAGCTTGAAGGGTGTGGAAAAAAGTTGCGTTCATACAGACAGACAGACGGACAGACGGACAGACGGACAGACACCATGACGGACATTGCACAAACCCAATATACTCTTTACCTTCGGTATCGAGTATAAAAATGTTCGCGTACAGCGCCCGTACAGTTCTACGAGACCCTTGTACGCAGTATGTTAGTTACTGGCCTTTAATAAGTGTTGAACAATGAAAATGTTAAATAATAGTGTGGCTGTGTACAGCCAGTAAAGAATGCTGAGCATATCTTCACGGCTCGTTAAAAGTGACAAAAAGTAAACAACATGTCGGCATGCAAGAGTCGGTTTGCAAATATTTTAAGCGATTGTGATAAAATCGAGCTTATAAAGGCTGTGGAGCGTCGGCCAGTCCTGTGGGATTTGACCAGCAAGCTGCATTTCAATATAATCGTGATAAAATGCGCGTGGGAGGAAATTGGCGCCGAATTGGGAAAAAGTTGTGAGTAACTTGAACAAAATAGCCAACATAACTATATATAATGTATATGTATAAGTACTATATATGCGTATTGCAGCAAATGATTGCAAGACGGCATGGGCGGGTCTACGCGATAAATATAGACAAAATTTAAAACAGCGTGCCAAACGGTCAAAGAGCGGGAGTGCTGGCGGCTGTGAGCTCAGTGACCCATTAATTGGGGATTGGGAGTTGGCCCCGCATATGAGTTTTTTAAACGATACTTATGTCTGAATTGAGAACGTAAGTCATTTTAAATTTATATAATTTTAATTTCATATTATTAACAATTTAAGTATTTATATTTCAGATCGATGGGATCGTCTTGCAGTGGTGCTGAAAGCTGCAACAATAATAGCGTTATGGAGCCGGTGCTGTTCGATGTGGGTGTCGATGTGGATTTGGATGTGGATTTGGATTTGAATGCGTCCACAAGCTCGGCAACTCAACAACCGCAGTATTCATATGTAAGTAATAGAACAAAGCAACTACTACAGCATAAGGGAGAATCACCAGTAGTGGACACCCCTAAGGTTTTTGTGCCATAAAACCGTCAAAAATCAACGTAAAGCTTAACTGTTGGTATCGTAGGAAAGCTAGTTCAATTTCCCATCGATCAGTGTAAGGCATTATGCACATTTCATTCGTTTTTTGAAAGATATATAGGATTTAATGAAAAAAGTCAAAAACACGATTTTCCAAAAACAGCACCAGTAGTGGACACCCCCTTTTATCTTGTGAAAAACCACCCAATAAAATAAAATAAAATGCCAAATCATTGTTTTGATTTAAGCTTTTGTATTTTATGCAATAAAACAATCAAAAAAAACCGAAATTATTAATTTATTAAAATTTATTACTCGTAATAAACAGTATCGCAAGCGATGCAGCTATGTATCGATAAATGTATCGCACGCTCAACATAGCTCACATAACTTATTAAAATGGCGCGAGATTTAAAAAAATCTAAGTAGTTTGTTTTTAGGGGGTGTCTAGTTTAGGGAAAAGCACGGTTTTCACATTTATTAATGTAAAACCCAAAATATTGAACACAGATTGGATTTTGGATTACAGATTATGAAAGAGCATGAAAAAACGTTTATGAAAAAATGTATTTCGCTTTGCTGAAACTTGAAATAATACAATTCCAAACGCTTTGAAAAGTTACAAAGTTTAGATCGAAATATCGGTATTTTAATTTTAGTCTCTGGTGCATCCAAAACCAAGTTTAAACACCTGTAGACCACATGAAAAGCAAGCTGGCACTAAGAGCTATCAATCACAGAAATTAGAGCGCGATAGCATCAAAACTCGCCAAAATAGAGCTGGTGTCCGAATTAGGCACAGTGTCCACTACTGGTGACTCTCCTTTACTAAAAGCATATATTTTTATAGCAACAAAAGAGAGGAAAAAAACGTAAGCATTCGGATGACGACCAACTGATGCACAACATCATGGTGTCGCATCAAAACTTGCTGGAAACGATTTCGAAGCCTACTCCATTGGAGCCATTGGAGCTGCACTTTGTGTTTTGGCGGTCTCTCTTAAATAAAATGGACGCGGACGCTAGCGAAAGCGCTGTGGCAAAAGTTACACAGATTTTGTTGCAAGAGCATCAAAAATTTAAAGATGCTAATAAAAAACAAGTGGAAACGTTGCAGTCGGACGCAACCGACTGCGATATACTCGATACCAGTATTAAAACCGGTAAAAAGAGGCCTGATTGCAAAGGGGTACGGATGCGGCAGGGGTGTACGCTGCATCAAAGATTGTCTGATACAGATGGGGATACCACCAGCTATCTTCCTGCTAAATTTGGTGGCTCTAGCTCAAAGTTTGTTAAGTGAAGGGGAAGGGGGCTGGGGGCGTTTTGGGTGGGCGTGGCATCCAAAATTTTGATGCAGATCTTTGTGGAATGCCAATTGCAATCTTCCTACCAAATTTGGTGACTCTAGCTCAAAGTTTTTAGAAGTTGGGGAAGGGGGGGCTTGGGGTAGGCGTGGCGCCAAGATATATTTGGGGGTCACTACCAGTTATCTTCCTACCAAGTTTGGAGACTCAAGCTCAAAGTTTTAAAAAGTTGGGGAAGGGGGGCTTGGGGTAGGCGTGGCGCCAAGATATCTTTGGGGGTCACTACCAGTTATCTTCCTACCGATTTTGGAGACTGTAGCTCAAACACCATGAAAGATACACGCATTCCCGTTTTTAACGAAAAGTTGGGGCGGCTGGGGTTGGCAAGGGCGGTATGGCTGGGTGCGGCATCCAAAGTTTTGATGCAGTTTTTTGGGGATCGTCATCACCTATCTTGGCGTAAAATTTGGTGGCTGTAGCTCAAAAACTGAGGTAGATATAGGCGTTTCTGATTTCAAACTGCGGGGGGGCCGGGGGGCGGAATGGGTGGGCGTGGCCCCAAAATTTTTGATGCAATTTTTTCGGGGATGCCAGTAGCTATCTTCCTACCAAATTTGGTAGCTCTAACTGTAAGGGTGTGCGGAAACGGTGGATTTATCGATTTTGAGTTATCGAATTTATCGATTTGCCAGCCTCCCAGTTATCGTATAACCCCAATCTTGACACTTTATCTGTCCCGGCCATAGATAAAGACATTTGCAAAGTTTCAAGTCTCTAGCTTGAAGGGTGTGGAAAAAAGTTGCGTTCATACAGACAGACAGACGGACAGACGGACAGACGGACAGACACCATGACGGACATTGCACAAACCCAATATACTCTTTACCTTCGGTATCGAGTATAAACATGAAAAAGTTACAGTTTTTTTTTAATATTATAGGCTTTTATTCAGCAACTCCGGCTGCCTCGTACTGAAAGGGTACAGATCCACTTGAATTAACATAATCTTTCAAGTGGTTCCTTATCTGCTTTGCGTAGTCCCGCGTCTTCCACGTGTGGACGACGCATTTACGTCAATAGCACTCTCCGTTATGATTAAGTCCGCTGTGTTGCCATATACATGTGGACTTCTCTTGATTAAAAAATTGTGCAGCAGGCAGCATGCATACACAATTTTTTGCGCTCTGGTGGGGGAGCATAAGAGTGTGCGTTGCACCGCAATCCACCTAGCCGTCAATATCCCAAACGCATTTTCGATGCACCGGCGGGCTCTACTCAACCGATAGTTGAATATTCTTTCTTCCCGAGTCAAAGTCCGGGACCCGAACGGCTTCATGACATGTTCATGTAATGGGAATGCGTCATCTCCAACTAGGTAGTATGGAGTGAGCACACCATTTAACATGCTGTCGTTGGGAAATTGGAACGTGTCGGCGAACAGCGCTTTTCCGAATTTAGAATGCGAAAATGCATTCATGTCGCCTTCGCTTCCATAAGCGCCAACATCAATATACGTAAACGCATATGATGCATCGCATATGCCGAGAAGGATGAGTGAAAAAAAGCCCTACAAAACAAAACAGAAATAATTAAATTAGTTTAGCAAAGGGCAACACTATTAACATATGCATACCTTGTAATTCCCCCAGTTCACTTTGTAGTCAGTTCCAAAACTTTACTAGTTCTTAACTAGTTATTTTGCAACTAGTTCTCAACTAGCTATTTTGCAACCAGTTCTCAACTAGTTCTCAACTAGCTATTAATCTTTATGCGTTAATTGCTTTCTTGCTCTCTTTGCTGATATCATTAGCGAGAGCAATTTCTTTGCTATGCCTTAGCGAATGGAGAGTGACAAAGAGAGAGGAAAAGAGTTAGCGAGCGCATTTGCAAGCAGCAGCACAACAACAAATTATGTGCTGTAACTGTTTGTTATCCGTTTGTCTTCTTTAATATTTACCGGTTGAATTTTGTTTTCTGTGTTATGCATTTTATGCTTGGCTAATTTTTGCCAGTTTTAGTGCAATTGTGACCACGCTGTGCTGTGCATTATAAAATTTTGATTAAAAATCTGAAAACAATTAAATCTAAAGAAATAAATCCAAAAACAATTAAAAACAAGTTAATAAAAATACAACAGTTCTACAAACAAAACAACAAAAAGTTTTTAAATAAACACAAAAAAGTTTTACAACAAAGGAGTCAGCGACAATAAGGAACCACATAAATACATATATATTCAACAAATTAATAAAAAAACGCTAAGTACTAAACTTTATTTATTTAACTAACTTATTACATATATACTTATACATAAAAAAACATGATCAGCAAAAGGCATATGAGGCGTTTGGTAAAAAAAGAGAGGGAGAACATTTAAAAAGAAGCAGTGGCAAGTGAAACAGAAGTGTGCGGTGTAAAAAGAAAATATAGCGAAATTTGTGAAAATAAGAATATTAATATTGAGGGTGTTGAAGTTAATAACGTCAACTTTGACTTTGGTGACGTTTTAGACGAAAACAATGATTCTGTGTTCGAAGTTCCAGATGACGAAACACAGTTGTCTTTAAATGAAAAGCTAAAGTTTTGGTTTCTTGAATTTAAACCAAGGAGGGATGAAGTTATTGCCCTTATTAAAGTTCTCCAAAGTGAAGGTTTGTGTGTGAACAATTTTTATAAGTTTTCATCAGAAAAAAACCCCATATTGAAAGTATGTGCGGTGGTAACTACTTGGATGTAGGGTTAAAAAACCAGTTGATTAAACTATCGGGGGCAGTGCAGCTTCCAAGCGACATCAATATTGCTGTTAATATAGACGGACTGCCTCTGTTTAAAAGTTCAAGAGCACAGCTTTGGCCCATTTTAGTGAGAGTAAATAATGTTCGGAATACACCAATTTTTCCGGCCGGCGTCTTTTTAGGTAATACCAAACCAGGAAATAGTGATAAATATTTAGAAAAATTATGTAATGAGTTGCGCGAACTTGCAGAAAGTGGATTGGATTTAAACGGGAGGAGAATATGTGTAGGGCTTAGAGCTATTGTTTGCGATGCACCAGCTAGAGCGTTTATAAGCGGAACACCGGGGCACACTTCTTGTCACGGTTGCACCAAATGCACTCAGGTCGCTAAAAAAATTAATGGCACGCTAACATATAGTATAAAGTGTAAACAGTTAATAACAGACGATGACTTTTCATCTAGGAAATATTTTGGATATTTCATCATTTACCAAAATACTTAGACCACAAATCAGTTTAAGAAAATATTAAAGTAGGTATGGTTACCCAGATACCCTTAGATTGTATGCACCTTATAGAATTAATAGTGTTGAGAAAATTTTTAGTGCGGTTGCAAAAAAATAAAGTCTTGAAAAAAATTTCTTTGGAAAATAAAAAAAATATTTCTGAAAAATTGCTCAGCTAACGTAATTTTGTACCAAAAGAGTTTGTGCGAAAACCAAGGGCATTAGATGAGCTTATGCATTGGAAGGCAACTGAGTTTCGGCAATTTTTGTTGTACACTGGAATCGTCGCTTTAAAAGATCAAGTTGATGGTGACCAGTATTATGTTTTTTGTTTACTGCGTTGTGCCTATAGTTTACTTTGTTGTCCACTGCAACGCGACAAGAACTTAGAAATGTCTCAACAAATGTTAAAACTGTTTGTTGAGAACTTTCCAGCAATCTTTGGCGAAAACAGTGTGTCGTACAATATACATAGCTTGCTGCACGTTAAGAATACAGTCGAAATAGTTGGTGATCCAGTGCATGGCTCTTGTTATGCTTTTGAAAATTATTTACAAACACTTTAAAACTGTGTCCGAAAGCCTACAAAGATTCTTCAGCAAATACATAGGAGAATTTCAGAAGTACAATTTAAAAATAAAATATAATTAAATCAACCCATCATTAAGTACTAATAATAAGTGCCATTTTAAAGATTTTTTGCTTACTTCTTATTGCCCTAACAATTATTGCTACATTAAAAAGAACATACCCGTAAAAATTTTAAAATTTACTGAAGATAATGGGGGAACTATTATAGGTATACGGCTACAAAATATTAGGAACTTTTTCATTGAACCCGTAGAATCAAAAACTATTGGGATATTTTTAGTTGATAATAACGCATCGAGCTGTGAGGACCAATTTTTAGTTTCAGAGTTAGAATCTAAAGCTATCGGGATACCATACAGGGGGGAGTTGTTGTTAATGCCACTGCTTCACTGCTATAAAAGTTAAAACATGTAATTTTATTTATATATGATACGTAAATTTTTTTTTAAATACATTTGCATAGGAGGTCTTTAGCCCGTATGCGCTCCTAACATTTTGTGTTAAGTGCGAATCGGGCATACTCTTTATAACGGTATTGAGAGTATCTTTAGAAGATTTCCCTACCTTGGTTCGCAAGCCAAAAAAAAGAAAACAGTTGCAAAGTCTTAAATTGAAAATTTATGTATATCATAATAAAATTTTCAGAAACATTTTAAAAAATGCCTGCCACCCCATCAAAAGTAAAGCGCGTTTGCTTCAACGACAATGGTGAGAACCGTTTAAAGTACCAATATCTTTATATCTTGCCTACATTTATATACAATCTTATTTAATTGCAGAGACTGATACCGGTAGCGTGAACGCAAGCAGCAAAATTGAGGAGTTGCAAAGGGCAATGGTTGAGTTAAAAGGTCATCAGATAAACAAATTCAAATGAAGTGCATAAAGTAATTTAATTGAGTAATTGATTTTATTTTCAGAAACAATACTGCAGGAAAAAATGCAGATTTTGGGTATGCCTTAAATGGTCAAGTATGATCTTAATACAATTCATAATTTCTTACAGAAACAGTGCAGAGGGAGAATTTGCTCTTGCAGCAAATTTTTTTTTTTTTTTTTTTTTTTTTTTTTTTTTTTTTTTTTTTTTTTTTTTTTTTTTTTTTTTTTTTTTTTTTTTTTTTTTTTTTTTTTTTTTTTTTTTTTTTTTTTTTTTTTTTTTTTTTTTTTTTTTTTTTTTTTTTTTTTTTTTTTTTTTTTTTTATTTGGTTTTTTTTTTTTTTTTTTTTTTTTTTTTTTTTTTGGAGGGGTTTTTTTTTTTTTTTTTTTTTTTTTTTTTTTTTTTATTTTTTTTTTTTTTTTTTTTTTTATATAATTTTTTTTTTTTTTTTTTTTTTTTTTTTTTTTTTTTTTTTTTTTTTTTTTTTTTTTTTTTTCTTGTTTTTTTTTTTAAAAGGGGGTTTTTGTTTTTTTTTTTAAAATTTTATTAATTTTTTTTTTTTTTGTGGCCCCCCCCGCAAAAAATTTTTTAATTTTATTTGAATTTTTTAAAATGTTTTTTTAGGTAATAGACTATTACTAATAGTTTATATACCCATTGAATGTATACTTATTTTATAAAAACAATAAATTTATATCTTTCAGCTTCAATACCAGAGAGGGATAAGCCTGCGGAAGAAGAGCTGAGGTCGGCAATTCAATTGCAAAAAAAGCGATTTTTTAAAACCATATGCGTTGGCAAAAAAAACTTGCCGACTTCACCAGAGGTGTAATCAACCTGTTTTATAAGCACTGTTTTGTTAATAAAAAAAGTTGTTGAAATGAAGAAGAATTTTTTTTTTTGTATTACCAATAATCTTATTTCTTTTCAGCCCAAAATAATAGTCCACAACTTGTTATTTTAAGTCAAAATTAAAAATATTTGCAATCCTTTTTTTTATTCAAAGTGGTCAGTTGGTAACTAGTTCTAATTTTGACTCAAAGTAGTCAGTTGGTAACTAGTTTATATTTTGACCCAAAGTAGTCAGTTGGTAACTAGTTCTAATTTTGACCCAAAGTAGTCAGTTGGCAACTAGTTCTAGTTTCGACCCAAAAGAACTAGTACAGAACTAGTTCGAAAGTAATGCTAAGCAGAACTAGTTGCCCTCCTAACACATCCCCATGTAAAAGTAAACAGTTGTTAGCATTGAAAAGCAATCGAGCGAGAACTAGTTGTGTCCACTTTGCAACTAGTTCTAGACTAGTTCTGAACTAGTTGCCAATACTGGCGGCAGCAAAAAAAAAAAAAACAACCTGTTTCTGACAACCACAAAAAAATAACAGCAAAGCAACAAGCTGTTTCTGACAACAACAAAAACTAACAGCAAAACAACAAGCCGTTTCTGAAAACCACAAAAAATAACAACAACAACAACAACCTGTTATTAAAACCACCCTTTTTTGTTCTCGCTGATCAAATTTATTGGTTACCTTACATAAATAAATTAAAATGAATGAGCATATACTAAAGGAGCTAACAAAAACAAGAAATGCGTTAAAAAGAAAATTTCGAAGCATTAAATTAGGTAAAGCAGCGAATGAATATCAGTTGGAGGAAACATTTAAGCCGTTAACAGAACCACTTAAAAAGATGATTAAGGAAAATAAAGAAATTAAGCCACCTTTCCGTTTAAAAATAGAAGAAAGTTAAAGAAGTGTAAATAAGGTAGAAGGACTGAAAATTATACTAGTGATTTTTATGATGCAATTGATGAGGAAATAGATGACAAACAAGCATCCTATGAGTCGCTTATACCCAACGAAGACGGCGATATTAACCCCTCTTTAGTAGATAATGAAGAGTATAACCAGTCAACCGCAATAGGTGATTAAGAGCTATAATCTCAGTCTAAATGAGTTAGAGCGAGCGGGACATCTAGATAGAGCATTTGGGCCAACTAAAAATAGAGGAGAAATTAAATTTGGGAGCTATAATATAAACGTCAACAATAAAATACTAGAACTGGAAACGGGTGAAAAGTGGAATCTTACTCCAGGATTATATTCTTTAATCTTTTTAAAATACCCCAATGGCTATAACCAAATGGATTTGGATTCATATCAGGAAATCTTGTTTAAAACAAATGCGCATAGGAAAAATCATCACCCTAATGAACCACTAAAGGGTAATCGCTCTAAAAAATACACTGAAATAATAAAAAAAACTTTTCCCGAAAGTTGTTGAGCCAAGGCAATGTCTACACCATTGAATATTAAAAAATCCACACATAAAGGCGGAACTCTTATGATGCTAAACAAACATAAACCAAATTATGTATACTGGGATAATCCTAATGAAATTGTTGATAGACTTAAGCTTTTGATCGCCTCACAGGCAGCTGGTAACACTAATCATAATAATGAAATTATATCGATAATTGAAGAGTTGCCAGAGGCAAACATAATATTCTAATAAATATGGTCTGCATAAATTAAATATTCTTATTATTACTATGTCTCTTGACAAGTTTGGTCATTTCTCAAACGACAAAGAACGCTCAGGGAAGTTAAAAAGGGGGATTAAAACTGTGACTGGAATTCATATGGATGAGGATGGTAATCTAAATGCTCAGAAAAAACGCATTAAAAATTCAATCAGCCGCATAAATAACAATGATTTGGTTATAAAAGAATATGTTGATGTTAAAGCATTTGAATTAAAAAAAAGTCAAACAAAATTTATTTCTCAGCTAGTATAACAAAGAAATAATAAGTAAAAGGATATGGAACGCAAAATGAATGAAATATCAAACGAAATGACTAATTTACTCGATAATGTTACTAATGTTAGCAATGAGATCATTTCAAGAATAAACAATAATAATGAGTTTGTAAGCAAGTACTTACACCAATAAAAAGAGTCATTATGAGTCTTGATAAGTTTGGACACTATTCAAGCGACATAGAGCATTTGGAGTATTTAATCAGAAATGATAGAAGTTTAGTGGGGCTTCTCGTTGATGAGGATGGAAATTTGGATTAACAGAAAAATCGAATCACATACTATATTCAACCTCAGGATGCGAATGGCTTGGTTATAAAAGAATACGTTGATGAGCTATTAATTCAAGTGAAAAATGATATAAGACACACTATATCACTATTATTAATAGGAGAAACAAACCAAAAAGTTGATTTAATACAAAAGAACATAAACAATACTAAAAAGAGGGTAGAAAATTTAAAAGAAAAACTTGATAAATATTTCACATTTGTAATTGGGTGTTTTGAGAAAAATATTATCTCACCTTCATCCTTATATTCAAAAAAAAAAAAAATAAATAAATAAAAACAATTATGGTATTCACTTTGTGTTGCAAATGTGCAAAAGTGCAAAAGTGTAAGCCTCTCCAACAACAATTTGTACTGAGCCAAGTTTGCTACGTTTGCCAGACCCCTGCCTATGACTACAAAAATCGTTGCAACTTTGCTACACATAAGTGTTGAACAAAATTAAAAAATCGACCAGTGTTGCAAAAGCCGCCTGGTATTTTTTGGTGTTATTTAGTGCTACATGTGCCAAATCAAAACAAACATTTGTCATTGTGCTCAGCTGCTAAAAGTAAGTAAGGGTTGGTTTTGCAATATTTCGTGAATAAACCAGTTTTTACCTAATTACAGTGGAACAAAAGGTCGCAAATAAACGGAAAAGAGAAATCGAAGTGAAGAGGTGGAGCGAAAAGGAGATTCTGGATATTTTGACGTACATGCAAGTGCACAGGAACTTAGAGGCAAGAAATTGAATTTGTGCTGTACCTACATACGTGATTAAATTAACCGATTTTACAGAAACCAACAGCGCAAGTATATTACAAGAGGTTGCTGGAGGAAACTAAAATTGTTGCAACCTGGAGCACTGTAAGATTTAAGGTCCGCCATTTAAAAAATCAATTGCAAAAGGCGGCGGCTTTCAGAAGTTCGACTGGTGCTGGCTTAGAAGAGGGCGACGTGGAAAAAACTGTGGAAGGTAAGCTTTATGGTTATGCGTATTGTATTGTACTACAGTTCGACTTTGATTGCCGTCGCGAGCGGACGTGTTGTTTGTTTGCGCGCATAACAGAAGTTGTTTTCGTTTCGTTTCGTTATCTTGTTAACGGTGAACGGTTTTTGTGCGTGTGTGAGTGTTTCTCTGCACACGTGTTATTTTCTTTGTCGCTGTTTGTCGCTGTTGTTTTGCTTTTTTTGGCAAACAGCATTAAAACTGCGTTTATTCGTGCACGTGTTGTTTACGTGTTGTTTTCTTTTACGGCGTTTACTAACGGGGACTTGTTTGTTTGCGTGTGTGCGCTTGTATTGCACACGTGCGATAGTGCGGCCATCCGACAACAGGTGCCGCTAAAACTTTAGTTTGCACAATTTTCCAACAGGTGGCGCTAGACACATAGCGCAATGGATACCTGCTCTGGAAGCGCGATGAGTGAGGCGAGCGAATCTTCCGAAGCATCAACGGCCCGGAAGATGAGCAGAAAGGCGTTAAAGGCACAAAGGGCGAGGAAGAACTGCAACGCTAGATGGAGCCGCAGCGCTTCTTCTGACGATGCAGTTGCAACCAAATACGCAGCAATGGATGCCGCCGATGCCACAGCCCCTACTGCCACTGTTGTTTCCGCTGCCCTCAGTTCCACAGTTTCCGCCGTCGACCCTACCCCGTGTTCCGCCACCGTTGCCGCCGCCGTTCCCACCACCGTTGCCGCCGCCGTTCCCACCACCGTTGCCGCCGCCGTTCCCACCACCGTTGCCACCCAACGTGATGCAGCTGTCCCCGTGACATCGACGCCCACGCCGCTTAGGGCAACGCTCACCGCGTTCCGTGCTGCCAATGCACGCAGTTCACGCCCATCAACTGCTGCCAACGAAGCTGAGCCAGCGCTTCAGGAGCTCGCCTCCATCCAGCGAGCGGTCAAGGAGGCAGTGCTGCGTGCTAAGCTCGAGCCAGCAACAGCTATGCTGATTTTCGATGCCGCCGCCAAATACGATGCACTCGTTACCAAGCTCGTGGTACGCAACGCAGTCGTAGAGGGAAAGATGGAGACAATGAAATCAGCCCCAGCTGCGCCATCACAGCCGACGACGGTCTTCGCGACCCCAGCCACGGTAGCCACGAGCGCCCCCGTCGCCAGGAAGCCGGTGGAGACATGGTCGGCTGTGGTCACTAGCCGCGATGCCAACCTGTCGGGCAAGCAAGTTGCCGAGAAAATTTTGAAGGAGGTGGCACCTTCGCTTGGCGTCCGCGTGCATGAGGTGCGTGAGCTGAAGCGCGGTGGTGCAGTGATCCGCACACCATCAGCTAGCGAGCTGAAGAGGGTTGTGGCAAACGCGAAGTTCACAGAGGTTGGACTCAGCGTAGCGCAGAGCAAGGGACTCCGCCCAAAAGTAACGATTTTGGACGTGGACTCCACCATCTCGCCTGAGGTCTTCATGGACGAGTTGTACGCCAACAACTTCCAGGAAGACTTAAGCCCTGCAGCTTTCAAGAAAGCGGTCCATTTGGAGACAAAGCCGTGGTCCGTCACCGATGCTGCCAGGATCAACCTGACGCTTGAGGTAGACGAGAAAGCGCTGGCGATTCTTGATAAGACTGGTCGGGTCTACATCAAGTGGTTTTCATTCCGTTGCCGGTCGCTTGTCCGCACCTATGCATGCCATAGGTGCGTCGGATTCGACCATAAAATTGCCGACTGCCGCTTCAAGAGTGAGATCTGCCGTCAGTGTGGCCAGTCCGGTCACAAATCAGCGAGGTGCACTAACCCAGTGGACTGCCGGAACTGCCGTTTTAAGGGGCTCCCTTCGGGGCATTATATGCTCTCGGAAAGGTGTCCGATATACGGCGCAGTGCTAGCGAGGGTGCAAGCTAGACATTAATGTTCAGCTTCATCCAAGCGAATTGTGGCCGTGGCCGAGCTACCAACATCGAGCTCGGAGCCCGCATGCGGGAATCTGGCCACGGCTTCGCAATTGTCCAGGAGCCCTACGCTGACACGTTTGGAAGGATTACGGGCTTCCCTGCGGGTATGCGTGTTTTCGCCGATAAACGTTTTAAGGCGGCAGTCGTCGTGGATGACCCAGATGCCATTTGCATGCCGATAGAGCCGCTCATTACCGACTTTGGCGTATGCGTGAGTGTCACTGGAAAATTTGGCTCGTTTTTCCTCACCTCCGTATACTGCCAATTTAACACCGAACTGGAGCCGTACCTTAGGTACCTGGATGCGGTGCTACTGCAAGCCAGTAGCATTCCTGCCATCATCGGACTCGACGCAAATGCCGTATCCCCCTTATGGTTCAGCAAGCTCTCGGAGCTTTCTCGGAGGACTCTGAACCATGAGCGCGGTGCGCTGCTTGCGGACTGGATCCTTGGAAGTCGAGCCGGGGTACTTAACGTGGCTAGTGATGTGTACACGTTCGATAATCGCAGAGCGCAAAGCGATATCGACGTGACAATCGTCAACGAAGCAGCGTCTATGTGGGCCACATATGACTGGAGAGTGGACGAATGGGACGTCAGTGATCACAACATCATTACTGTTGTGATTACTCACGACTCCGATAACGCAGTTGAGAGCTTTGCTCCTGTGCCGTCCTGGAATCTCGCGAATGCACGCTGGCGATTGTTCGGTAATGAAGTGGCAAGGCTTGCAGCCGAATTGCCAGAGGATCATGGAGCGACGCCGTTGGATTTTCAAGTGTCCACACTGCGCACCCTAGTGCATGATGTGTGTGACAGAGTGATTGGACGCAGTGCTCCAAGAGCCCTGCGGAAAGTGGTCTGGTGGAATGCCGGCCTTAATACCAAACGCCAAGAAGTCAGGAGATTGAGGCGAAGGCTCCAGAATGCTCGTCGACGTGGTTACGTTGACGATGCCGAGCGACTTGCGATTGAGCTGCGGATATCTGCTGGTCAGTACAAGAAGCTTATTCTGTCGGAGAAGGAAAAAGATTGGCGTCGCTTCGTGGGAGAGCACAATGGTGATCCATGGGGGCACGTTTATAGGATTTGCCGAGCACGCAAAAAGAACATCGAGTTTGGGTGTCTCCGGTCGAACGGCGCGCTGGTCGTAACATGGCACGACTGTGCGGGAGTGCTCCTCCGCAACTTTTTCCCTGTTGCGGAGTCGACTGCACCCATTGCCGTTCCGGACGTCTCACCGCCACCACTCGATGTCTCCGAGGTGGATGCATGCGTTGCCAGGTTGAAGAGCAGGCGCTCTCCCGGCATGGATGGCATTACCGGAACGATCTGCAAGGAGTTGTGGCGTGCCATTCCTCAGCACCTCACAGCGTTGTATTCCCGTTGTTTGGAACAAGGCTATTTTCCCGACGAGTGGAAACGCCCGCGAGTGGTTGCGTTGCTCAAGGGGCCCGATAAGGATAGGAGCGATCCGAGTTCTTATCGCGGTATATGCCTGCTGCCAGTTCTTGGCAAGGTGCTTGAGGGACTCATGGTGAACCGAATGAAGGATGTGCTACCAGCTGGCAACAGATGGCAATTTGGATTTCGACCAGGACACTGCGTTGAGGATGCCTGGAGGCATGTTAAGAGCACCGTTGGCGCTAGCAGGTCGAAGTACGTGCTTGGAATCTTTGTGGATTTCAAGGGCGCCTTTGACCATGTTGAGTGGAATGCGGTACTGAGCCGACTTGTCGACGTTGGATGCCAGGAAGCCAGCTTATGGCGAAGCTTCTTCTCTGGCAGAAGTGCAAGTATCGTCAGCAGGCATGGAGAGCACACTGTTCCGGTGACACGAGGTTGCCCACAGGGTTCCATCAGTGGTCCATTCATATGGAACTTCATGATGGACGTGCTTCTCCAGCGCTTGGAGCCACATTGCCCGCTCAGCGCGTATGCAGACGACTTGCTACTTCTCGTCGAGGGAGATTCCCGCAGAGTCCTGGAAGAAAAAGGTACGGAACTGATGTCCATCGTAGGAGCTTGGGGGAACGAGGTCGGAGTTGCTGTATCCATCAGCAAATCGGCCTTGATGCTACTGAAGGGCAGTCTGTCGCTAAGTAGGCCGCCAGTGGTACGGCTTGGTCAGACAAGCCTACCATATGTCAGGAAATACCGATACCTGGGCATCACAGTCAGCGAGCGGTTGAATTTCAACCTGCATATCGCGTCTTTACGCGATCGGCTGACTGGAGTCGTTGGGGCTTTGGCACGCGTACTGCGGGTCGACTGGGGTGTCAGTCCCCGCGACAAGCGGACCATATATGCCGGACTCATGGTGCCTTGTGCACTATTTGGTGCCTCAGTGTGGTATGACGTGGTGATGAGCCAAGTGACAGCCAAAAGCAAGTTGATGTCATGCCAGCGGATTATCCTGTATGGATGTCTGCCGATCTGTCGCACAGTATCCACTGTCGCGATGCAGGTCCTTGCTGGAGCTCCCCCGCTTGACCTTGCTGCCATGCGCTTGGCAATAAGGTTCAAGCTCAAGCGAAACTACCCGTTGAAGGATGGCGACTGGCTGTTCGGTCGGGACCTAGCAGGTCTCGACTGGAAGCAGAAAATAGCGCTGCTGGACGAACGTTTGTTGCGAGAGTGGCAGCTCAGATGGGATGGTGCCAGTAACGGACGAGTTACACACCAATTTTTCCCGGAGGCAAGCTTCGTTTTCAGCCGGCGAGACTTTGGTTTCAGCCTACGCGCTGGATACCTGCTGACTGGTCATGGGTCGCTGAACGCAAATCTGTGCGCGAGGAGAATCAGCGCCACACCTGCATGTACGTGCGGTGCGGTGCTTGAGGACTGGCAACACGTGCTATGTGTATGCCCGCTGTATGCAGATTTGCGGAACCTTGATGGACTTGGAGTCTACCTTGAAAATGGCGTTTGGAGAGTATCTGGAGTGACGGAGTCCCTGGAGAGGATGGAACAGCTCAAGCTGTTTGCAGACGCTGCGTTCGCAAGGCGTTTGCAACTGCTAGGCCAGGCGGAGGGCTTTCAGTCCCGGGCTTAGCCAAAACTGGATCACCCGTGTGGTTGGCGGGCAGAAGAATATCCACCACAGTATGTCACTGCTTGTCGTATGAGGCGACTAAAAGAGACACTTGGGCTTCCAGTCCCGGGCTTTGCCAAAACTGGTATCACCCGTGTGGTTGGCGGGCAGAAGAATATCCACCACAGTATGTCACCGCTTGTCGTATGAGGCGACTAAAAGAGACATTTGGGCTTCCAGTCCCGGGCTTTGCCAAAACTGGTATCACCCGTGTGGTTTGGCGGGCAGAAGAATATCCACCACAGTATGTCACTGCTTGTCGTATGAGGCGACTAAAAGTGACACCCTTCCTGGTGCCCTAAATCCGAGTCTGTCGGGACTGAAATAGGGAGGCCACCCGAGTCCTTAGTCGGTACCACGGGTTGAGTTGTCCTCCAAGGCAACTCATTGAGGTAGGCCCCCTTGTGGGAGTATCGTGGTGGTTGTGTTTTCGCTGATAGTTCCAACCCTCACCAACTGGGATAACGCACACCCGAACAGTGTGTGTTTAAAAAGTGGTACCGTAAAAGGGGCGTTAGTTGGCGCTTAAACCAAACTCGATGTGCCATATCCTCGGATATACGGGCACCGTGGTTTTAATCCTCCACATGGAAAATGCCACGTTAAATAAACCCTATAGAGATATAGTTTGCTTGTATTGTACTACAGATTCACATAAAATTGAACATTTATAGAAAAGATGTTGAAAATATGCCCATACTACGCTCAACTAAGCGACATTTATGCGGGCAACAAGGAAATTGAGACGATTGTCCGGGAAACTATGGCTCCTGAGGAGGATTCTTCTTCGGCGTTGGACACACCGAGTGTTAGGGAGGATGTGGCCTTCGACTTTACGGCTGACTCAACCGAAGCGAGCACTTCCTTCTCAAAAAAAATTTTAAAAAAAGTACTGAGAATACGGCAGTGTCAAAGCTGATGGCGTTAGAAACAGAAAAAACAGAGATGCGAAAGGGTATGTTCGACTTTGAGAAGGAGAAATTTAATTGGGAAAAAGAATTGGAGGAGAGGAAAATGGCTTTTGAAGAGAGACGTGTGCGAATGGAAGAGAAACGTTGGGAGAACGAAGAAAAACGCGTGGAGAATGAGTTCAAACTCAAACAAATGGAGCTGGAACAAAAAGAACGTATTTTAAGATATGAGCTAGAATTAAAATATCAAAAAAATAATTAAGTAAAATAAAAGAAGCTTTGAAAATGTAAATAAGTAATTTTATTATGAAAACATTAGATCATAAATGGACAATCTCTTATTTTCAGCTGCCGAATTACCAACATCATTTAATACAAGATCGGTAGGTAATGAATCTTGCTCTTCTGGTTGGTGAATGTCTTCCTGCACAATATCCTGATCCTCTATTAGAATATTATGCAGAATGCAGCACACAAGCACCCAGTCGCAAAGAAAGGACTTCCTCTCGCCATCGCATAGGCGAATCCGAAGATCCTTCAAACTGTTAAATCTTCCTTTGAGGAGACCAAAACAGTTTTCGACTCTGACACGGTATTGGCTGTGCCTCTTGTTAAATTTGACTCGCCGGTCAAAGTCCATCGCACGCGAGTTGCTCCGAAACGGAGTAATTAAACATGTTGACTGGGGGTAAGCAGAGTCGCCCGCAATCCACTCTTCTCCACTAAAAAACCGTGCACTGCGTTTTCCAATTGTGCTGTTCTTAAACACTTTGGAATCATGATAGCTGCCTGGATTTCCTACAACAGCATCTCTAATTCTTAGCTTGTGGTCGCATATAACCTGCAGCTTCACAGAATAGATCCGCTGCCGTGAAAAGTAAACCTCGTGGTTGCTTGGAGGCTTCTCAAACAATTTCAATTCCGTGCCGTCTATATACCCAATGCAGTGAGGCAATTCATGAAACGTTTGTTCCACAAGCTGTTGGCGCTCCGTTGCTTTGGGCCACTCAATATATTTGGGCATCAGCCGCAAAAATGCAGAGAAAACTCGCTTAGTAATTAAGCCCAAGGTGCCTCCATCGCCAATTCCAAATATTGTGCAAGTTTTTCGCACCGACGCACTGCTTCCAGAAGACCCCAGAATAAACAAAACAACTGCCAATTGTAGGTCAACCGGCAATTGTTTTTTTGGACCGCCTGGTGGGTTAAAGGCTTCATCCTCTTTTATTAGTTCCAAAAGCATGCCAAATTGGACCTGGGACACACGCAGCATTTGCTTCAGACGGCTATTGCCGAATGAACAAAGGATGCTATCCCGCCAACTAATGGACTTGGGTACATTTGTTATGTCGCCTCTGCGGCTCGCATATATGCAAATTGCGTCATCAACAAAATCATCCCATATTTTGTCCAATGCAGAGTTGGCCAAGACATTGCCAGAAACACCTGCAATTATGTTTAGCTTATGTACTTAAATGACCAAATAATGCATTTCAACCTATATACCTTCAATTGCTTCAATTTCCTGAAGTGCTTGGGATGCTGTCCATTCTAGGAGTGATTCTTTTACGGTTTTAAAAGGCATTTTAAAATTTATTTTTTATAAAAAGCAGAAAATCAAACGATAGCGAACAGCTGATTATGCAAAGTTAACAGACTTGTGTCGTTCAATTGAGTGTTCACGACAGCAGTGTTGCAAAGTTACACTTTTGCACATTTGCAACACAAAGTGAATACCATAAATATATAAGTAAATGTAATTTGTTAAAGCCTGTTAAAAGCTGATTGACTCTCATCACGCTTGGATATAAATCATTTGATTTGGGAAGCAGGTGTGAAGAGTTTTAAAGCTCTTTTCTACAAGACCACGTCCACATTCAAATACACTTTCGAGGAGCTCTCGACCCTTCTGGCAAAAATTGAAGCCTGTCTCAATTCGAGGCCAATCTCGCCCATGTCCGAAGATCCTACGGACTTTCTGGCCCTCACTCCAGGCCATTTCTTGATAGGTGGCCCTCTCCTTTCTGTGTCCGAACCAGAAATAAATGAACCTGCCACTTCTATCCTGAATCGTTGGCAGCGTCTTAAAGCTCTCCACCAACAGTTCTGTTTCCGTTGGAAAGACGAGTATCTCAAAGAACTCCACAAACGAACCAAGTGGCAATCACCCGAACGGAACTTGCGAGTCGGTGATATGGTCATCGTCAAAGAGGACAACTTGCCAACAAATGAATGGCGCCTAGGTCGAGTAACGCTGGCATGTCCTGGCAGTGACGACAAGGTCCGCGTGGTAGATGTGCTCACAACTCGTGGCACCATTCGGCGACCCATCGCAAAGTTGATCTTACTTCCGCTGGGTGATAATATAACTGAGCCTTCCACACCCGAAAGCTCAATGCACAATTGATTTTGTTCTTCCTCCCACAAAAAACAATCGTCCTGTGCCGTTCACATAACCTCCATGTTATATGTCAATTTCTTACGTCCAATACTTACAATAATAATATATATGGAATTCTCGTTGTAGCAAAAAGATGCCATCGCATAAATCCTCTACGTACAACGGCCCAGTTGGCACCAACTCCTTTTGGTGCAGGATGTGCCGAGGAATACATGCATTGAGGAAATGCCGCCGGTTCTTGCAGCTCACGGCTGAAAAGCGACTCCGGGCAGTCCTTATTAATAAGTATTGCCCCAACTGTTTGGCTCATCAACACTCCGGGCAATCCTGCCGCAGCGCTGGAACTTGCAAGGTCTGCCATAAGGACCACCACACCCTGCTGCACATCCGCGAGGCCCGCAGAAATCACCCATCCACAGGGCGTGAGCGATCAGCCTCACCTCGGGAAACTAGACCCCCCCCTAAGCGGTCTCCAAATCCTCGTCGCCAACCGTCGCCAGCACTTCCTGGGTCCATCCAAACATCGCTGACTTCAATTCTGCAGCACAATGCTGTGAGCGTCCTTCCGACAGCCGTTGTCAAGCTTGACACTGGGCTGAAGATCTTCGACATCCGGGTAATGATCGATCCGTGCAGCTCCACCAACCGTATCAACACGTCTCTGGCAACGGCTCTTGGGCTATCCGTCACCCGTGTTGGTGCAGAAGGTGTCTGCACGGCTCTCCTGCGATCAAGGATGACCGATTTTCGCCGTGAAGTCATTCTCCATGTGGACCACGATTTTGGCATTCGTACGCCAATCAGGCCGATCATCGCTGATGCTGAGCACTTCAAGAGCATTGTTCTGGCCGACGAACGCTGGTTTCACCCCTTTACGGTGTGCGTGACGCTCGGAGCGGATGTGTATCCTCACATCATTCTCAATGGCGTCTTCCCGAGCACCAATAACTATCCAATGGCCCAGCAGTCCGTATTTGGCTGGATTCTTTCCGGGATGTGCGGCCAATAATTCCTTTTGCAATACTGCAAGGGGGGGGAGGATGTTTATGGCAGAATTCACATTCCAGAGCAGTAGAAATATGTAACTAGCTCAGAACCATGAATCTTGGTTTCAATTCCAATCATGTTAAATTCTAACTGTACGCATCTCCACACTCTCTCATGTTAATGTTAACTAGCATAAAATCGTACAGTTTAAGTCCAAGTCACAGCATGGCTTTTAGTCTACTTTTGCTCACAATCTGCACAAGAAGTGCTTGTCAATTACATATACGATATACATTACATTACATTACACATATACTACATTTTCAACGAATATTACAAATCCAACACGAAGTTGGACATCTACAATAAAGACACTGCAACCAAAACACCTCGATCGTCACATTACTTGTTCTTTTGGATCCTCCACCACAAGAGGTCACCAGTTACGGGAGTGTACCAGTGCGCATAATTGTTTTACGTGCAAGGGTCGTCACAACACGTTACTACATAGAAGTGACACAGCTCAAGGTAACTCCGCCAGTTCCAACTCCAGTATACAGTCCACTACCCCTCGTTCCAATGCAAGTTCCAATACTATACAGTCCGCTATCCTGCAACCAGCAGCAAATGTCCAAACTTATTTTGCTGCTAACGAACAGAGTGTCCTACTCGGCACGGCGGTCATTAATGTATGCCATCGGGGAGCTACATATACCGCTCGAGCCCTAATTGATTCCGGCTCAGAGGCTACTTTTATCTCTGAGCGACTGTTCCATTTAATAAAGCTGCCTTTCCAGTCCGTGCAAGCTCAAGTCTCTGGGCTCAACCAAACAGTTGCAGTCCAACCTCAAAAACTATGCCACTTCCAAATAGGCTCTCCTTCAAAGCCAAGACTTCATCTAGAAGCTTCGGCGTACGTTCTTCCCCAGCTGGCCGGCAACTTGCCTGCCGTATCGGTGCCGCAGAGTGTTCTACGAAACCTCCCAGCCATTGAGCTTGCCGATCCAACCTTCTTTCAGAGCTCGCAAATTGACGTGCTTATTGGCGCGGATATCCTTCCGTCTGTCATTCTAAGCGGCTCAGTTCCTAATATTTGCGGTTCGCTTCTTGGACAAGAAACCATTTTTGGATGGATTCTCACCGGTCCACTTTCTAAAATTGTGCCGAAGTCCGTCTCTTCATTTTCTACAAGAATTTCGTCCACCGAGGGGGTAAAGCTGGACCATCTCATTTCCAAATTTTGGGAGGTGGAGGATGTTCCAGCGTCGCCGGTCAAGGCAGCCGACTCAATATGTGAGACCAATTTTGTCCAAACGACGCACAGTGGGGCCTTTTCTCGGATAGCTTATCAAAAATCATTTTTTTCATGAACGCGTTTGGCAAAAGTGAAAGTGTAATCGATAGAGAATACTTCAAAGATTATGGATCCAAAAGATTTTTTAAATCGGTTAATAATTATGGGTGGTAGAGCTCCTCAAAGTTGAGAAATTTTACGTGAGTACGAAAAAATGACAATTTTTACAGAAATTTACCACTTTCGAACTGAATATTGGGCGACGTACACAACCGATCTTCGATCTTTTTTCTTTATCTGAAAAGTATGTTCAATCTCAGTGTTTTTCTGTATACAGTTTAAATATAGCTGAAATACTTATTAAATTAGAATCGTCTAAAAAATACACTAAATTTTGGCATTTTTTGAACTTTCGTGGACTATAACAAAAAAGTATCTCTCAGAGTCACGGTGGGACCACATGCATTTGAAAGCTATAATATATACCTTTCATATGTATATAGTCAGAATCTGCGAAAATCTGCATTTTGGAAACGCGAGCCAAAAAACTAGGGATACCTCGAGTTAAAAACACGCGGCAGGTATAAGGAAGAAGAAGAGTGCATACAAATTTGGCTGTAGCGTGTGTGCTGTTTATTGACAACATTTCTAAATGTTGTATTATAAGTACTACCTGTCTATATATATCCCTTCTAATCCTTCCTTTCTTCTTACCCTTTCTAATTACCTGAATGGAAAAGGTCTGAGGAGGCAGGTAAATATAGTTGTAGTTGATGGAAAAATGCGGTACTACAGGTTATTTTTTTTTTTAATTTCTGTATTTCCCCTTAATGTAAATCAATACATTAGGTATATATTGTTTTTTACCTAGCTAATTTTTTACCTAGCTAACTCAAAAATATGGTATAAAGTGCAAAATATGTCACTTGATGGCAACAGTTATTTCATAACTTCATAAGAGGAAACACTTGTTGTTTATTGCTGCGAACAATAAGAAATTTTCAGATTGAATAGTATTTTTCAATATAATTCAAGAAATTTTGATAAATAAGCGCAATAATGGATTTAACAAATTCAAAGATTTTTGAACTTTTTCGAGCTTCTGAAAATGTTAACGATTTTCAAGTGGCATTGCTTAAAGAGATTGGCGTACTTGAAAACGCTAGCTGCTCGCTTCAGACACAAATTAAATTCATTCACGCTAACTTGAAGCGAAAATGGAACCTGGTCCATAGAACCATGTCGGCTTTCATAAAAAAGCAGGAGATTTTTTGAAAATGATCAAATAACAACTTTGATAACAGGTGTTCATAATGAGATCATTAAAAGGTTGGCTGTTATCCTAAATGTTATAAGCTGCAAAGAAATGATAAATGGTGCAAAATTTGGCGAATACGCATCAAAAACAGCTCAACTTTTGACTGGATGGTATCCTCAGAAAAAACTAACCCCCACGGTACATAGGATTTTGGCTCATGGAAAGGACTTAATAGAATATCAGTGCTTACCTATTGGAGAGCTGTCCGAAGAAGCACAGGAATGTAAAAACAAGGACTACAAGAGGTTCAGATACACTAATACGTGCAAAATTTCTCGGGTGCGACAAAATGGAGACCTTTTCAACATGCTGGCAGCCTCATCGGATCCACTTCTTGCATCGCTGAGACATGTGCGATCACGAAAGGATTTGGAAGATAGCAACTATAGTTCCGAAATGTTGAGTTTATTAGATGTTAACCTTACTAGCATTAATGTTGATGATTATTTGGTTGAAAATCAGCCATCGATAGCAAATATTAAAAATTAACCTCAAAAAATCACCCAAAAATAAGAATTTAAATTTTATGTATTTAAGTTAGAAAATCGAATAAAAACAACAAAAAATGCGAAATAGTCATTGAAGTTATAAAAAATTTTCAGTTATGATTAAAAACAAACGTTTTTAATTGGAATTTTACAGGTAAAATGTGCTGGAAATATTTCTTGACTTTGACCTTGAATATTTAAGCACCACGGATACCTAGCACTCTTGGCAAACATTCATTTTAAAGCTTGAAAAGTCATCTATTAATTGCTTTTTAAATTTTTGAAATCGCTTCATTAGTTTAGAAGATATGATTTTTGATAAGCTAAATGAGCAAAGGCCCCACTGTGCGTCGTTCTTAAAGAGCAGTACAACTCCGTACTCCAAGAATATCTCGACTTGGGCCACATGAGAGCAGTCTCACCACTTGGCATATCCGCCAGCCATGTTTTTTACCTACCACACCATGCGGTGATTAAGCCTGACAGTACCACTACCAAGGTGCGGGTCGTTTTCAATGCGTCTTGTCCGTCTTCAAATGGCAAGAGCCTGAATGACATCCTTCACCCTGGACCCATTCTTCAATCCGATCTCACTTTGCAGGTCCTCAAGTGGCGATATTTTCGGTATGTGTTTAACGCTGATATAACGAAAATGTATCGTCAAATCCTACTGAACCCGAGGCACACTCCGTTCCAGCGAATCCTCTTTCGAAAGGCCGACGGCGAGATTGGCGACTTTGAACTCAACACAGTCACCTTCGGAGTAAACTGTGCTCCATTTCTGGCACTAAGGGTACTTCAGCAACTCGCGGAAGACGTACGCTTGCAGTATCCTCTCGCAAGCAAGGTCATATCCGACTACATGTACGTAGACGATATCCTCGCTGGGACGAACACGAAAAAGGAATCCGTTACAACCATTGCAGAGCTGCGAAAGGCCTTGGACAGCGCTGGATTTCCGCTACGAAAGTGGACATCAAACGCCAAGGAGGTCCTGCAAGACATCCCTAAAGAGCATCTGCTATCTGAGGATTTTCTAGAGATCGATGACTCAAGTGAAGCGAAGACCTTGGGAATACGATGGCAAGCGCGTAGCGACGAATTCTACTTCATGCCTTCTGACGTCGCTCTGCAAGAGTCATACACGAAGCGGGAGGTTCTATCCCAAATCTCGAAGTTGTTCGACCCGGCCGGATGGCTGGCCCCTTCATTATTCGGGCTAAGATTTTTATGCAAGAAATCTGGCTCAAGCAACTGGAATGGGATCAACCGCTGCCTTCGGATCTTATCAGTAAGTGGCAGGAATACCTGGAGAGCTATCCTGCTCTAAGGGAACTCCGCATTCCAAGATGGTTGCAAATCCAGCCACAAGGGAAGCTGCAGTACCACGGTTTCTGCGATGCATCGGAACGGGCGTACGGTGCAGCAATCTATGTCCGATTCGAAACGGCAACCAGAGTTACGTCCCATCTTCTGACTTCCAAAACGAGGGTAGCTCCTTGTTTAGTCATTTCAATTAAGATAAAAAACTACATGAATTCTAGTATTATTTCAATATCGTAATGTTAAGTCAATTGAAAATCTGGTAAATAAGTATGTAAATGTTACGAAACTCTGTAATTAACATAGTTGAATATTAGCACTCTACCGCTGAGCGGAGAGTAAATATAAAATCACTTCTGAAATATCACATGGAAAGAGCGCACGTATTTTATTTAACCTGTCTGTCTGTCCGCAATAAAGTCGAAGTCGACTAATAGCCCAAGTTGCTTTCTTGCCGTACATACATATAAGTGTACGAGCAAGTTCTAAGTTGCCACTAGTTGCTGCAACACTCCTGTTAAATCCCTGTCGGTGCCTCGCCTAGAGCTTTGCGGGGCCGTCCTATTGGCTGAATTATCTTCAGCCCTTCTCCATAAGTTGCCAGCGGGCGACTTTAAAGTTTTCTATTGGACAGACTCTACGATTGTGCTGTCCTGGTTGAATAAACCACCCTGCCAGTGGACAGTTCGTTGCCAACAGAGTGGCAAAAATTGTGCAAGTCAGCGATCCTGCCGAATGGTCGCACGTCCGATCGGAGCACAATCCGGCGGATCTAGCGAGCCGAGGAATCCGGTCGCAAGATATGGTGCAAAATTCTCTGTGGTGGCACGGGCCTGAATGGCTGCACCTTCCTCAAAATCAATGGCCTGTCACAACAATTCCTATTCCAGATACTATTTTAGAACAACGCACTATTAAATGCAATTTAGCAAAATTGCCTCCTACGTTCGATTTCCTCAGCAGTTTTTCGGAGTTCCACAAAGCGCTTCGCGTTATCGCTTATATGCAGCGTTTTATTAAGGGATGCAAAAAGCTTTCAGTTCCAGGTCTCATAGAACTCAGTTCCTGTGAGTTATCCGATGCTCAAGAGCTATTGATCGTTTGTGCGCAGCGTAGGGATTACTCATGTGAGTATAAACATTTAATGCTAAAGCAGCAAATTCCAGTCTCAAGTCATATCCGTAACTTGAATCCATTCCTAGATAGTAAAGGAATTCTCAGGGCTTGCGGGCGCATGAGGGCGTCCCAGTCTTTGCGTTATGATGAGAGCCATCCCGTGATAATTTCATATTCGTCAACCTTCGCAAAGCTTTTGGTTAAATTCACCCATCGCATATCCTTGCATGGGGGGAACTAATTGACGATGCGTCTCATCCGTTCTAAGTTTTGGATTCCCAAACTCAAGGTCCTCGTCAAATCCGTCATCAACTCCTGCAAGGTTTGTGTGGTATACCGGAAGCGGCTACAGACACAGATGATGGGAGACCTGCCTGTGGAACGCTCATCTTTTTCGAGACCTTTTAGGAACACAGGCGTGGATTTCGCTGGACCATTCGATGTCAAGAATTACACCGGTCGTGCGTGCCTGATCACCAAGGGCTACGTCTGCGTATTTGTGTGTTTCAGCACTAAGGCTATACACCTGGAAGCGACATCGGATCTTACCACAGAGAAGTTCCTGGCGGCATTCTCCCGATTTGTGGCACGACGCGGGTGTCCACAAAACTTTCGTCGGGGCGGAGAAAGCGCTATCGCGGGACTTTATGGAAGCGATACGGATTGGCGTTATCTCAAAACACAGTCACCATAGCCTCGCCTGGCATTTTAACCCACCAAGCGCTCCCCATATGGGAGGCTTATGGGAAGCAGGTGTGAAGAGTTTTAAAGCTCTTTTCTACAAGACCACGTCCACATTCAAATACACTTTCGAGGAGCTCTCGACCCTTCTGGCAAAAATTGAAGCCTGTCTCAATTCGAGGCCAATCTCGCCCATGTCCGAAGATCCTACGGACTTTCTGGCCCTCACTCCAGGCCATTTCTTGATAGGTGGCCCTCTCCTTTCTGTGTCCGAACCAGAAATAATATAGCCTTGGCATTTTTGCATAAATATTTCGAGACTGTGACAGCAAAACTAGGAAACGAGGACTGGAAATCATATGGAGTAGTTATTGCGGAAAAAGAGTCTACTATAACCCCTCTTAGCCTTTTGGAGGTATCCATTGCAGTAGAACCGATGGATATATCATCAATTGGAACGGCAATGAGTGCTACTCTAAAGGAACTACCAGCTATTGCGTTGTATATACTTGGAATTTACAGACTTCTAAAGATTTCCAATAGTACACATGAGAGAGCAATTGCTCAACGTTTAACTGATATAATAAAAGGATATACTGGAGTGACAAATAAATTAAGAGATTTTTCCGCCGTGAAGAGCTTATTTTCTGGATGGTTATTAATTCCATCTTACCTAAAATTGGTAGCAGCTTTTGACATGTTCATGTATAGATTCAAAACACATCCTCTTTCTACATTAAGAGCCGGAACAATATCATCTCGTTTTAGAGACTGCTCAGCCTTGACTTCAACTCATTTCTTCTATAAACTTGCCGGACTTGCAGGATGTCAAGATATCGGTTTGTGGTGTTTTAATGAGTCATTAGCAAGAGATTTTGTAAATCTATTTTCTGGAGATGAAGAATTAGATGATGAACACTCATATTTTCCATATCAATGTGATTTTGGACTAACTGATAAATCTGCATATTCTGCAGTTTACAATCAAGCCATTTACTACTTCATACATAGTACAGGTGCACTTCTAGGCAGCGTCCGTTCACAAAATGCAGTATATTTATTGGATAGTGCATTGGCCAATAATCGAAACCTGGCAATATGGATGGCAATAATCCATGGTGAATCCAGTGAATACAAGAGGGAAATTGTTGCTCATGATGATCCTTTACGACCAAATACTAATGACAATCTAGAGGATGCATTTAATGATGCAGATCCGGCTCGAAGGACCAATGTTTGTGGTGGAGGATCCAAAAGAACAAGTAATGTGACGATCGAGGTGTTTTGGTTGCAGTGTCTTTATTGTAGATGTCCAACTTCGTGTTGGATTTGTAATATTCGTTGAAAATGTAGTATATGTGTAATGTAATGTAATGTATATCGTATATGTAATTGACAAGCACTTCTTGTGCAGATTGTGAGCAAAAGTAGACTAAAAGCCATGCTGTGACTTGGACTTAAACTGTACGATTTTATGCTAGTTAACATTAACATGAGAGAGTGTGGAGATGCGTACAGTTAGAATTTAACATGATTGGAATTGAAACCAAGATTCATGGTTCTGAGCTAGTTACATATTTCTACTGCTCTGGAATGTGAATTCTGCCATAAACAGTTAGTATACCAAGAAACATGAGTTTAAAATCGTGGAAGTGTGTGTGTGTAATATGGGTCACGATACTGATAGAGAAGGCACTTATGTTGAAAATGTGTGAAACTATTGTCAGGAAAAAGATGTGGCTCTCAAAAATTTTCTCTCGACACAATACAAAAAGACGTCGCCAACAACCTTGTACTGCGCTATAAAGGAAAAAATAAAAATAAATAAATAAAAATAAATTAAAACCAAGCAGACGTGCTACATTCCAATATGAGTAAACGGGAATTAGTGAAAGAATTACATGCTCCTGCACATAAAAAGTTTAAACGAAGAAGAGTAATAATGAAAGGGGTCGATGATCATTGGCAGGCAGACTTAGTGGAAATGGGAAAATACTCCTCATCTAATAAAGGATATCGATTTCTATTGACAATCATTGATACGTTTTCCAAATATGCGTGGGGAGTAGCATTGAAAACAAAATCTGGGAAAGAAGTTACAAAAGCATTCGCGAACATTTTGAAAGGAAAAAGAACTCCCAAGAATTTGCAAACGGATGATGGAAAAGAATTTTTTAAAACTGATTTTAAAAACTTGTGTAAAAAGTACAAAATTAATCATTATTCAAGCTATAGTGTTCTTAAAGCATCAATTGTTGAGCGTTTTAAAAGAACTTTAAAGGAAACGATGTGGAGAAAGTTTAGCTTCAATGGAACAAATTGGATCGAAATGTATAAGCGGCTGATTAAAGAGTACAATAATCAATATCATAGAACAATAAAAATGCCACCAATAAAAGTAAATTCCTCAAATGAAGAGATGTTATTCAATACTGTTTACAGTCACTTAAAAATCTTTAGTGGTAGCAAATTCAAAGTAAATGACTATGTGCGTATAAGTAAACATAAACATTTATTTGAGAAAGGGTATACCCCAAACTGGACAAGTGAAATTTTCCAAATTAAAAAAATACAAAATACATATCCTACAACATACATATTGAAAGACTATCAGGGTGCCGAAGTAAAAGGTGGATTTTACAAAGAGGAACTACAAAAAACAAAATTCCCACACACTTATCTTGTCGAAAAAATAATAGAAAGGCGAAACAGTCGAGTGTTAGTTAAATGGTTGGGTTTCTCGAATGAGCACAACTCTTGGATAGATAAAAATGATGTCCTATAAATAGCAACAGCTGGTTGCAGCTGGTAATGGGGACATGATGGATATATAAAGCAGTGCAGAGCAGAGCTCTTTCATTCAAAAAAAAAGTCCTTGAGCTGTAAATTTCAAAACAAAACAAAAATGCCCAAGATCAACAAGAAATTTTAAAAACAGCAAGAGCAGACGAACACCATTGCTCGGTACTTGATACCGGCAGTGCAGCTGATGGGTGCGCCAGAGAGGAAGCCGGCGCCAATGGAAAACTACGACCCTCTTAACCAAGAGGAATCACGGAGATGTCGCCGCCCGTTCCCCGGAATGGCCCAGTGGGTGATAAAGCGAACATCCTCTGCACCTTTCAATGCACCTTACAAGAAACAAAGAGCATCTAGAGAGGAATTGACGGTGAGCACGCCATCACCGCTCTTGGACCAAGAAGGCCAAGAAAACGCACGTGATGAACAGACGCCATCGCCGCTCTTGGACCAAGAAGGCCAAAAAAACGCACGCGATAAACAGACGCCATCGCCGCTCTTTTACCAAGAAGGCCAAGAAAACGCACGCGCTGAACAGACACCATCGCCGCTCTTTTACCAAGAAGGTCAAGAAGTCTTATTTGATGAACAGACACCATCGCCGTTCTTTTACCAAGAAAGTCAAGAAGTCTTATTTGATGAACAGACGCCATGGCCGCTCTTGAACCAAGAAGGCCAAGAAGACTTATGTGATGAACAGGCGCCATTAACGGAATTGGATCTAAATGATCTAGCATGGAATGCCTCCACACTGGAAGCCGCCTGCCATGAGCTATTGACAAAATCTGTATACTCACTAAACAATGTGGTGGATGAGTTGCACGCATTATTGTAATAAACTAAAATTAAATTTGTACACATTAACTAGAAATTCATCTAAATAAAGAACCATTTTTAACTGTAATATCAATTAAATGTTTTTATTTTTTTTTTTTTTTCCAAATATTATTTACAGGTTTAACATACCAATTGATACACATAAAACAAATAGAATATTAGTTATACCAGCACGAACAGAAACTATCGAGAAAGTACACGTAAAAAAAGAAACAGATGTTTTTGTACCAAATCAAGAACTCCAACCAGGAGTTTTTATAGCAAATACCATCCTATCAAAACTTTGCCCATATGTAAGAATAATCAACACTAACGTTACGGAAACACATATTACCAAAATCAACCTAGTACATGAAAATATGTCAAACTATGATATAGTTCCTATTGGTACAACAAGCAAGAAACACCGAAAATAAAGAAATTATAATGAAAAAATTAAAGAAAAATTTTCCGAAATTTATAGAAAAAGAACTTGCTCAAATATGTGAAGAATTTAACGAAATATTTGCAATAGAAACAGACCACATATCAACAAACAACTTTTACAAACAAAACCTAAGACTAAACAACTCAAACCCGGTGTACATAAAAAATTATAGAATCCCACCCAGCCAAAAGGAAGAAATTAATAAGCAAGTGGACAAATTGATCGATGATGATATTATCGAACCATCTATATCTGAGTACAATAGTCCAATCTTATTAGTTCCAAAAAAATCCTTACCGGGGAGCACAGAAAAAAGGTGGCGACTGGTGGTAGATTATAGAAAAATTAACAAGCAGTTAGTAGCAGATAAATTTCCGCTACCAAGAATGGATGACATACTAGACCAATTAGGACGGGCAAAATTCTTCTCCTGTCTAGATTTAATGTCCGGATTTCACCAAGTGGAATTAGAAGAAAGTTCACGCGATGTAATGTCATTTTCTACCGACAAAGGCTCATTTAGATTCAAAAGATTACCATATGGCCTCAAAGTAGCGCCAAACTCATTCCAACGAATGATGTCCCTAGCCTTTGCAGGCTTAACACCTTCTCAAGCATTCCTTTACATGGACGACTTGATAATACTAGGATGTTCTGAAAAACACATGTTGCGCAATCTAAGAGACGTGTTTACCACATGCAAAAAATATAATTTAAAACTACACCCTGACAAAAGCGCGTTCTTCAAACATGAAGTAACGTTTTTAGGCCACAAGTGTACAAACAAAGAAATACTACCAGATGAAAACAAATTCAAAGTAATTAAAGATTACCCCATACCCAAAAACGGGGATGAAGCTAAAAGATTCATCGCGTTTTGTAACTATTATCGTAGATTTATCCCAAATTTTGCCGAAACGGCACAGTGTATCAATAGACTTTCCCGGAAAAACGTAGTCTTTAACTGGGACAACAACTGTCAAATTGCATTTGAATATTTGAAAAGGCAGTTACTCAGCCCAACGATCCTACAATACCCTGATTTCGAAAAAGAATTCTGTATTACCACTGACGCAAGTAAAATAGGCTGCGGAGCAGTACTTAGTCAAAAACATGAAGAAAAACAATTACCAATCGCTTACGCATCTAAAACTTTCACACCGGGTGAAAGTAATAAATCGACAATTGAGCAAGAGTTGACTGCAATACACTGGGCAATAAAACATTTTTAACCATACATATACGGAAAGAAATTCTTAAACCTGTAAAAAAAAAAAAAAAAAACAATATAAAAAACATATAAAAACCTGTAAAAAAAAACCTGTAAATAATAATAATTCAATGCAACAAAATAAAAACACATAATTGAAATGAAAGTTAAAAAAGTATATTTATTCAAATTTGTTTTATATGTTTTTGTGTATATATTTATTTAAAAAAAATAATTTATAAAACTAAAAAGGAAAATCCTCAGGATAGTCTAATCCGTTGAATATCTCGCTCATAGAATTGTTGAGCTGCGAGTACACTGACTCCGGTGTACCCACTTCTAAATCCCAATTCGGTGAGGGAGAGCGTTCTAGTTGGCTAAACTCCGTTGATGTTGTTGCCGATGATATAGCTGCTCTCGTTTTCTTGTATGGCGCGTTGAATGGAGGAGGAGACGGCAGCTTAATGACCCACAGGGCCATTCCGGGGAACCTGCGGCGACATCTCCGGGTTTCCTCCTGATTTAACGGATCGTACTCTTGTATTGGTGCCGGCATCCTCTCCGACACACCAATCAGCTGTACTCCCGGCTTCGGAATAACCCAGCCTAATAGAGTGTTCCTCTGGCTCTTCTGGTTCCTCTTGTTATTTTTTTGGATTGTCTTCATCTTGACTTTTTATTTAAACGTCTTTGATCTGTTTGTTGACTTTGTATGATTGCACTGCCTTTTTATATCCGTCAGCAACAGCACTCACACTCACACATACGCAATACATATGCAATTCAGGTAAAAATTATCCTGCTCAAAAAGGAAAAGTGTCATCAATGCTGCCCTCAATACCTGTTGCAACCAATGGAGTAATTCGACCAATAGCTGTTGCCGCCAATGGCGTGATGCAACCAATACCTGTTGCACATTTATAGAACATCATTCTTATCTATCCACGAGTTGTGCGCACTCGAGAACCCTAACCATTTAACAAGCACCTGACCTTTTCGTCGTTCTATTATTTTCTCAACTAGGTAGGTGTCTGGAAACTTGTTATATATATATATTATATTATATTATATATGTTCCATTGAAGCTAAACTCTTTCCACATCATTTCCTTTAAAGTTCTATTAAAACCCAATATACTCTTTACCTTCGGTATCGAGTATAAAAACCTGTAAAAACCTGTAAAAATAAAAACCTATTAACACTCATCTGTCCCTAAGAAAAAATAACAAATCAGTCCCTGGTGTGTCAATTTGACACAATCAAAAAAAATTTAAGGAAAAATATTTTTAAAATTGAAAATATTTATTTATTATTATTATTATTATACAAAAATTAGGAAAAAATATTTTTAAAATTGAAAATATTTATTTATTATTATTATTATTATACATATATAACAAACTTAAATAATAAAAACAAATATATTTATAAATCGCATGCTTCGCATAGAAGAAAGCGATGCTGGGGGCAAACTTTTTTCATGCACCTATCGCATTCGGCAGAGTGGATGGTTGCATTCTTTGCCTGTGGGCACATGTGGCACCTTGCCCGCTTCCCGGTTGGCGTGTGGTGCATCAAGCGACTGCTCGCCGTCCTGAACCCTACGGACTACCGACAACGCTCTCGCGCCTCGGGGTGCTCGTTCCCGTTGGTCGATATACGGCGTGACTAGGGAGTACCCGAGCTCAATTTGAGTCGATATGCTCATTTATCATAGCACCTAACGACGAAAACAAGATGAATAATAAATACCCTGTTGAACACTAAGCTTGCGACGCAAATTATTTGTACCTGAGCTTACACGCAGGTAACAAATAGCTTGTCGTATAGTATTCGGTTGGTCCAGCGAGTACTCAATTTTTTTGTCTTTTGACAAAAATGCTAAGCTGGGCTCTGCAACCCATTCTCTTCTCACTTCCTCGCATAAAAAGTCGGTATCGCTATCTCAGATTCAGTTTCCACATCAGTTTTGAATTACAAGAAGAAGAAACACAATACCAACATTTTCTGGTAGTACATAGTAGGTAACAGGCAATAAGGAAAAACCAAAGTGCCCGTTATTTTCCCATATGTGTCAAATTGACACGCCAGGGACTCTTTTGTAACTTTTTCATTTGCAACGAAAATAACAATGGAAATATATTTAAATTATGATTTTCTGAAAATTCGTCAAAATTCGTTCAGTGAGCCAAAATTTTATTTACATTCGATAAGTAGAAAAGCAGCAACAGCATTTTGAATCTCAAAATTGTGTCAAATTGACACAAGGGACAGATGCGTGTCAATAGTATATTTTATGCTGTGTGGTTTTATAGTTAACCAGTTTGAATCGTAATTAATCGTGCAATTGAATTTTTTTATGAAGTCAAGCCCTATTATACCATCGCAAGGGACTGGAAAATTGTCTTGTACAACCTGAAAGTCGTGTTGCAACGGTTGGTTTTTAAAGTTTAGTTTAACTTCTCCTATAGTGTACAGTACGTCTTTTCCTATGCCATTAAGTCTTGCATTTTTGGCACTGCGTTAAGTTTTATAATTGATATGTCTGCTCCTGTGTCAATCAACAGCTTAGTGTTAATATTTTCGCTAAAATTAATGATTATGAAACTAGTTAAGTTGAGGTTAACGCTATATATTTTATGAATTATTGTTCTACGATCAAGGGACTTTCGCAGTTTTCCGGCTGTGCATCTTCATTTGTCAATCTTACATTGTTATTTGTATTGTTATTGTTGTTATGAAATCTATCGTTTTCTCTATGATTATTGGTTTTATTGTATGATCTAAAGTTTTGGTTATTTCTATTATTGTTTTGGTAATTTTGGTTATTGTAACTTCTATTGGTGCTGTTGTTGTAATTTCTGTTGTTTCTGTTATTGTTTTGGTTAAAGTTGTTTCTGTTATTGTAAGCATTATTATTATTTCTGTATGAGTTCCTATTAGTTAGAAATATACTCTTTTCTTGTTCTATATTTGTGTTTGTGCTTCCAAATTTCGCTATTACTTCATTCATGTTTTGAAACTGGCCTGCTTCCATTATAGTGCGAACTCTGTTGTTTGTGCAATTTTTTGTAATTGAATTCACTGCTGTACTTGTTGCATACTTTTGGGCGGTATCTATACAAAGGCTATCTAAGATGTAAGCTCGTTTTAGAGCTTTGGTTAAATTATCTATTTCTGTTGCATATGCGCTGGCTGATTTCTCGTTTTGTTTTAGATTCATTAATTTTGCTTCAATAACTGCTACTGTTTCACCTTTTATATTGTTTTGCAAAGTTTTGATTATACTACTGATTGTGGTTTCGTTAGTTACCAATAGCCTAGCGTCCCCTTTTAATTTTGTTTTAATTATTTTAATAGCTATTATTTCGTGTGCTCCCTTAATGTCATCTGTCAAATGTGGCTTCTATTTCAAGCTCTGTCGGTAATGTGTATTCTAAATTATATTTACTAGCGATTATACCGATTTTTTCTTCTAAGTATTTAATATCTTCAGTGAATTTTTGTTTTGTTTCCCAGTTGGTTTGGTTTGAGTGTAACAATTTTTTAATTGAGTTAAAATTATGAAAAATTATTTCTAAGTGTTTATTTGTAGTATGTGTTTGAATATTGATAGACTTATTAATGTATTTGTATGATTTAAAAAAATTTTCTTTTATATTTTTTAGTTCATTTATACTATTATCCATATGTGTCTATTTTCTTAAGTACCCACTAATAGGTAGTGTATTTGGTATTACAGTGCACGTGTTATAAGCTTTTATGCACTCACAAAAATTTTGTGATGATTTAAACAAAAAATTTTTTTTTCGTTAATCTAATATTATAAACATCTATTTTTATATTCTTTGCTTGTTAGATTAAAAAATAATAATAATTTTTTTTTTTTTTTTTTTTTTTTTTGTATGTGTTTTATATTTATTTTTTTCAATGTGGTGGCGGTCCACGCCTTTTACCACTAAGGTGCATTTGTCGTGCACTCTTAATTATTTTTTATAATTTTAATTGTTGATTGTTGACATCTCGGTCCCGCTCTGTTGGTTGTGCTCCTGCTGCTGGCGTTGCCTTCTCTTTGTTTCCTCCTCCTCCAGGGTGGAGATGCGCAACCAAATGGCGCTTGCTATTTTCCAGGGTGGAGGGGGGTCTGCGTTAACTTGCGCTATAAGCGCTGCCCTTTGTCGCCTAAAGTTGGCAAGGTGTCCTCCTCGTCTTTTTGGCTTCGGGATCACCGGGATGTTTGTCACTTCTTCTTTTTGTTGTTTGGCCCGAGCAGCTTGGGTTTGGGGTTGGCGCCTTTTATATTTATTCCTCTATTGATAAAGGCTTGGGTCCAGCCTTTGGGCATTTTTGTATGGCCTTGTTCACCTTATTTTGGTGTTCGCTCATATTCCTTATAGCTTTGCCGTTTGGTTTTTGGCTTGAGCTGGCAAGATCGCCATGCAATGAAAGGCGAGAGCTAGATTGTAAGTGTTTTATTCTGGACTCAGCGTCCGTATTTATAGCTAATGTTTACATGTATTCTTAGGGCTAGGTAAGGTAATCATAAGTGCGAAGAGTCACTTATCTAGTTTTAGTGTATATCTTATTTAACGGTGAATGGTATTGATCTTGGCTTATTCTAACGCATCTTTGGGGTGTGTGTAAGTTTAACTTAGCGTGAGTTTGTTTGGGTTTGGGTAATTTTGAAAAGCTTAAAAAACCTAAAACTCAAAGCTCCTAACTGTATTTAACGCCTGTTGATGTTTATGCTCGAAAGCTCAAAGCTTTGGCACCGTGGGCTCAAGCACATAGACCGCTAAAGGGTCCTTAGTGAGGCCGGTGGTTGGAGATAGTTGGGACTAACTCGATGGACTATCTCGATGTGTAGTCCTGCGGAGTATGTGTGCTTCTGGCAAATGCCAGAAGCTTTTTGGGTTCCAGCTTGCTGGCTTCTTTGAGCGAAGCCAGAAAGGGAACTTGGAGGTAGCGTAGTCTTTGTGCTGCCAGTGCTGGGCAGCTGCAAAGGAGGTGCTCTAACGTTTCCTTGACACCTGGATCCTTGCATTTCCTGCAATCGTCGTTGTCCGTTATGCCTAGCTTTTTTGCGTGTACTGCGACTAGGCAGTGGCCTGTCAGGAGACCAACCAGCCTTCGGCAGTCATGCCTTTGTAGCTTTAGCATATATTTCGTTAGTTTTTCGTCGTAGGTTTTGCACATTATTTTTGAGATTTTGCAGTCAGAGGTGTTAGTCCACCTTAGTACTGCTGCGTCCCTTGCTTGTGTTTCCATGTAGGAGTGTAGCGTTCGCAGGGAGATCGGAACTTCCACAGTATCACTGTTGAGTCCCGTTGCACCTTGCTTGGCAAGAGTGTCTGCCATTTCGTTGCCCTCGAAGCCCTGATGGCTTGGAATCCAGTAGATGCGCACTTTTTTAACGGTGCCGAGTGCATCTAGCGTTTCCCTGCTCGACTGGACATTGCGAGAGCTTATGTAGTGGGCCTGCAAGGCTTTGATTGCCGCCTGACTGTCCACGAATATGTTTACCATATCCTGCGTTGTGTTTGTTGTCAGGACTGCTTCTGCAGCTTTCCTTATTGCGAATATCTCCGCTTGGAATATGCTGCAGTGGTCCGGAAGTTTGTATGACAGGCTCATGGGGGGCTCGGCGCAGTACACTGCTGCACCGACACCTTCCCTCATTTTTGAGCCGTCTGTGTATATGTTGATGGCCGTCTGTTCAGCTCCTGAGCGCCAATCATCTTTTCCTAGGAGCGTGGGCGTGAAGTTAAAATTGTTTTTTGGGGTCATATAGTCTGTTTCGACTTGGATCCCTCTTCCAATTGTACTATGTCCGTAGTTGTATATCTTCATATTACCTATCGTGCAAAGACGTTGAGCAGTCTTTTTTGCTGTTAGGCGTGCCTGTATGTCCACGGGGTTGACATTCAGTATGGTCTGTAGTGCTTTAGTTGGTGTGGTCTTCAGCGCCCCTGTGATACACGTAAGTGCATGTCGCTGAGTTTTTTCCATTCTTTTAAGGTATTTGGACTTCTCTGTGGCTTCCCACCATACCAGTATTCCGTAGAGTAGTATGGGGCGCACAATCGAGATAAGAATCCAATGTGTCAGTCTTGGTGAGAGTCCCCAAGTGCTACCCAACATCTTTTGCGATGTATAGAGTGCATTGGTGGCCTTCTTCACCCTTTCCTCCACATTGAGCTTCCAACTCAACTTGCTATCCATTAATATTCCCAGGTATTTGATACTCTCTTTCGGTATCAGTGCCTTGTCGTTTATTTTTGGTGGAGTCCAGCGAGGTACCTTGTATCTCTTTGTGAAGAGAATGAGGTCCGTCTTGTCCGCGTTGGTACTTAGACCGGCTTCCATGGCCCATTCAAGTATCTCTTTGAGTGTGTGGTCCATGACTGAGCTGATAGTCGATGGGCACTTGCCCGTGATAATTATGCTTATGTCGTCCGCATAGGCAGTTATCTTCGGGGCTTTCCGTTTAAATTTCCTTAGTAGTTCGTTTACCACCAGGTTCCTCAGTAGGGGTGAGAGCACTCCTCCTTGGAGAGTGCCACACTTGGCTTCCCTGACTGCGGTAGTGGTTCCCCATTCCGCTAGTATTCTCCTGCTGCTCAGTAGGTTCTGAACCCAGGAGTGTACTGCTTCTGTTGGGGTCACAGCTCTTAGGCTGTACATTATTGCTTCTGTCGACACATTGTTAAATGCGCCTGAGATGTCCAGAAATGCGCCTAGGGCGTATTCTTTGTGGTGTAGTGCTTTCTCTATGGTTGCTACAAGGGAGTGTAGCGCTGTTTCCACCGACTTGCCCTTTGTGTATGCGTGTTGGTTCTGTTCTAGATTCATTTCTGTATTCTCTCTGATGTGGAGATCTATCAGTTTTTCTAGAGTTTTTAGCAGGAACGAAGTCAGGCTAATGGGTCTGTAGTCTTTTGGCAGCACGTGGCTACATTTTCCTGCTTTTGGCAGGAAAATTACCCGCGCTGTCCTCCAGGCCACCGGCACATAGCCATAACTAAGACATCCCCTAAAAATTTCTTTCAGCCATGGAGTGATCACATGTTTGACCTTCTTCATCATGGCCGGGAATATCCCGTCTGGACCTGGTGATTTGTAGCTCTCAAAGGAGTCTATTGCCCACATTATCCGTTGTGTTGTTGTGATACCTTCAGGAAACTCCACCCTTGTGGTTGAAGGTATCGTTTGTGTGTTTGTGTTGACTTCAGTGCAGTTAGGGAAATGCGCCTCCAGGAGCACATTTGCCGAATCTTCACTGCTTTCCGTCCATCTACCGTCTTCAGTTTTTCATTGGCTTTGTACTGTCTGTTGGCAAGCTAGCAGCTTCCTTAACCTTGCGGTGTCAGCTGTCTTCGCGATGCCTGGACAGAAGTTTTGCCATGCGTGTCGTTTAGCTACTCGTACTTTGTTCTTAAAGTCACGGAGCCGTATTCTGTACTCGGTCCATACTAGCTCTTCTTCCGCTTGTTTTGCGAGTTTGAAGAGTTCTAGTACGTCTTTCCTTATTCCCTTGAGTTCAGGAGTCCACCATGGGGGCTTGTGTCTCTTCTTCTCTTGGGACGGTCTACATGTTTTGTTAAAGGCCGCCAGCAGATTTTTGTTGAGTGTCTCCAGGGACTTCTCTAATTTATCTGTGGAGGCTATCATGGGCGGTCTTGGTAGTTTACTTTCGACCTCTTTAGCGAACTACTCCCAGTCCGTGTTCCGAGGGTTCCTGTACACTTTCTTCTCCACTGTTCTTTCAAAGTTAACACGGAATTGAATGTACCTGTGGTCCGAGAAGGAGTGTCTACTAAGGACTCTCCAATCTTTAACCACGGTATTCGTTACCGACGCGAGTGTTATATCTAAGACGTTTGATGAGGTAGGGCCAACATATGTTGGTTCTTCTCCCTCGTTTGCTATCTTAAGATAAGTCTGAAGTATGAAATCAAGCAGTGACTCACCTCTGTCGTCCCCGCTTCACCATACCGTGTGATGAGCGTTGGCGTCTGCTCCGATGGTGAGGGACTGCTTCTTGGAGTCAGCCTCTGCCACCAGTCGGGTGAGCTCTTGAGGGGGCGCATCGGTGTCGTGCGCCATATAGCAGGATGCCATCAATATTGGCTCATCTCTGCCACCTTCTAGTGCGACCACTGTGAGGTCGTCAGTACTGTAATTAGACAATAAGTAAGCATAGATACCTTTCCTTACTAGGATCGCGGTCATTGCTCTACTCACTGTTGTCGGGTAGAATATGTTGTAGTTAGGGCTCTTCTATTGATGATTAAATAAAGAAGAAAAAATTTTAACTATACTTTCATATATGTGTTTTTATTTTTTTAAGTATATTATTATTATTTATAGGTTTTATAGGTTTTTACAGGTTTTTTACAGGTTTTATAAATATGTATAAATAAATAAAAAATATTAACATGTGTGTGGATCAATTTTATAATGACCCCAGGCATATGTATTTATACCGTCAGATCTTATTTTTCTTTTATCGTCATTAGAGCTTAATGTAGTTTTTTTTATCTTATGTGTATACAAGTTGTGGATCTTAGATCTAAACTAGAATTTACGGCATTTTGTCATTTATGATGCGCCCCCACAAGTCACGAAAACGCCAGGCCGCGAGCGTAACAACTTTAACCCAAAGTTGAAAAAAAAATATAAAAGAGTGAGTGTTGAACTCAAGGTAATGTAAACTAACATTCAGTATTAAGATATTTCACTGGTATTCACTTGGTATTTTTGTTTTATTTTGTTTTGGTATTTCACTGGTATTTTATAACGAATGTCAAAATTTATACAACAGCGATCAGCGCAAATCTGTAGCACGGACGCAACCGATTAAAGAAATGTCAACAGCGTGTCAATAAAAACTAAACAAACGTCAGATACACCCGAATTTTACACAGACCGTTATTAAGCAATCAATAATCAATATTAAAATTTAACTAATTGAGAATGTCAAATTAGAAAAACGATCAGTTGGGCAAATCTTGTAGCAGGACAAAACGATATAGAACATATTAGACACAAACCGATATAAAAATCAATAGCTGTCACTACAATACTAATACAAACATAAGCCAGCATCATACACACACATTTTTTTTTATGGAGTTTTATGTTGTATTGGAATGAGATTTTTGCCCTACCGAGCCTATAAATGTTTACACATTAATAAAAAAGTACAAAAAAAAAAAAAAATTAAATTTATCGTATATAGTTCGATAAGATTGTCTTATCATCTCTAAAAAATTAACAGCTGATCACTTGTTCGTTACTCGATTTTTGTTTTATTTTTTTTTTAAATTTTTGTTTATTAATAAAACGAATTATTTCCACCAAGTACTATGTGGGAAAACAACTGAAAAAACTACAAATAAATTTTAAATGTTATTCTTTAAATTATAAAAAATTTTTTTTTCTTACTGTCCACGCCGCCGGCGCAGCCGATTTATTTTAGGCGGCGCAGCCGCCGCCGGTTTTTTTTGGCCCTTACGCCGCCGCCGAAAAAAAATCCATCGGCGTAAACCTCTAATCTAAACAACATCATTTCATCATTAAATATCTTATTATCAAACAGGCATTCTTTGTAGCTATTTATAGTTAGCTTATCTAATGCAGACTTCTTTACACCCTTTGATTTTTTAATGCATCCACCCCCCTGAAGAGACAATGAGTACATTTTCGCTCTGAGACCAACAAACTCTAGCATTCGTTTGCCACAGATCTCATCTTTCATCATACCCAAGACTTTTTTATTACACCTCTTAATCCCATATATGTAACTTTGCTAATTCTTCAGGGTATTCGGACGTATCAAACTTCATTTCTACATCTTTAGCAATATCTGCATAAAAATCTCTAGTCTGTATCGAATATATGAACGAGTCTGTATCCATATAATTCAATGTAACTTTTTCTTGAAATTTAGGTTTTATATAATCATAATGGAAATCATACATCTGCCATTTGTACAGTTCTAAAACTGTGAACCCTAAGTACATTGGCTTATCATAAACATTATGGAGCCGCTTCAATTGAATAGCATACATGTCTTCAGCAAACTGCGCGGAGCTGTGAAAACTAGCCTTTGCTATAAGCGATCGTGCACCTAATCGATTGCGGGTGGTTGATTCCCACGAAGTAACAATTTTAACATCCTTACTTTTTTCAACGTTCTCCATTGTCTTCCCATAGACTGCATTATTTAACAGTTTAAAAAAGTCTTTTTCAAAGTTGTTTTTCGCTAGTGTTCTATGGGAAGTGTTTAGATCAATATACTTTTTAAGCCAAGGTGCCTGTTTAAATTTTTAAACTCTATGTATTTTTGATAATATTAAACCATAACGTAAACATTGCTGAAGGTTTTTGTAATGAATTGGGTATTTATTTTTTGACCTAAGGTCAGCAACAAGCTTACACACCTTTGCTTCTGGTGTGGGTTTTTGGTTTAATGGACAAAAAGGTAGATCATTATGATAATCATGAAGTGAATCTGGATATATAAGGTCTGCTTCTAAAATAAAGCCATACTCAGAATTTGCATCTATTTGAGCAACATCTAGTGACTCAATCTCATCATCACTCATCCACTGAAAACCAGTGTATGGGAGACTCTGAGACATTGCCCAGAGATACAAATTATTTGCATCTAGATACATTAAGTATTCAGATGGCTTGCTTGCGTCATACGCATCCATATACATGTGGTTGGCTTTAGAGTACCGCTTACAGCACTGAACCAAACCACTCTAATTTGACTTTGAATGAACCTATACATGTCAATGTCCGTTAGCAGGTCTAATTCTATTTCTGTCGTTTTAAGCATAGCATCCCATGACAGACCGGGTGTGGTGTAATAATGTGCAGGATCTAGAGAATATATTTTCTTGCATGATGTGTGAGAACTTTGAAAAACGTCTGTCAATAAAAGAACATCTGTTTTGAGATAAAGCTCCATATATTCTTTTATTGATTGGCAGTTGAAAATTTTCCATACATGCTGTGCATGTAAATAGTCCTCAGGCGAACATTCTTTATTAGTTAAACTATTAAAGAACTTCTCCCTTGGAGGCAGACAGGTTTCAGCCAGTCGGCTTTCTGAGTCCAAAAACTCATATGGAAAGACTCCCTTTCGACGCAATAAATTAAACTCCTCCTCACAGGGATAAAAACGTTTAACACTATCAAAACTTTCTGTACTTAGATTACTACTTAAAGCATCTAAGCTGGTTGCCATAAAGCGAAACGTGTCTAAAAATCTAATTTCTAAATTTTTTTCATGGGATGCTATGTATGTAAATTTGGAGAGTGATATGTACAGCTCCTTATTTAGTGGGGGTACTTTAATATCACCCTCTACTTTGTTAAGCTCCCTCACGAAAAGATGGGAATCATACCGCGAGAAATTGTGAAAGAAAACGGGAACAAAAGGTGCAATTTGAAAATTAATATTGCAAACATTGTGGGCTGGACCTCTGTACTGACCCGTTGAATGACAATGGTCACGCACTCGGTCGGTTCCCAGAGTTTTCTTGCAGATATGGCAATTAACTGCATTTCGAAAACTGGTTTCCTCCTCTGCACTCATTATCATTGGTTTAATATTAGAGAGGTAGGTCGTGTAAATTTCACTTACATCTCTGACGAGAGATGTGACAAATTTGATACCTGCATCTTTACCTGTCTCTAGCACAAACTTGTCTAAGGATGGGTCAAAGGAGCATTTAATGTAGTACGAGAATGCTATAGGCACATGCAAAGATGTAGCTGTAACATTCTCGCTCACTTGTGAATTGAGGGGGGTAAGTATGCATTCGAAGTCTGCATACACTGCAAAAGGTACATCTAAACTACGATTAAAATTCTTAAATTTAAGACTTGCTTTTTCTAATGAGGGTAACGTTGAAACCATCTTGCCGCAATTCAGCCGATGCTCCATAGATAATTTCTCGCTGTGTGAGAAGTTGAGGCAGGTGTTGCAAAAGAATAGCTGATGAGCGTTACCGGTCACCTGTGAGCTAACCAGTCTGTAAATTTCAAAACAAATTTATTTCTAACAAACCTTGATAAACTTTTTATCCATACAAAATGCGCCCGTCCATCGCTCTCCAAAAGCAATAAACTTATATGCCGTTCCCTTTCAACCTCCGTTAAATATAGCGGACCAACCACTTTTCCGTTTTCCTCGTCGAAGCCAAATACGTTGATACTAATAGTGGAGTTCCGTCTTTCAAACACTTTAATTTGTGTGAGCGGTAGCGGAAACTCCAATTCCTCAAAATCTAACGTAAGTGTATCACTTACATAGATTCTTAAGCTATTAATATTGACGTCGTATCTCTCAGTATTTTTGTTCAATGCTCTAGAGGCTGATATTAAAGCCCATTTAAAACAAAACTGATCATTGTTTCTCACATTTATAATCGCCTTTTTGGTCCTCAACACCTTTGGAGTTTCAATATAGTTTGAAACTTTTAGTGGAGTGTATTTGTTTAGAGTACACTCAATTCTAATTATTTGAGACATTGTCCATCCGCTGTCCCTTTCCTGAAACTCATCCATTTTTTGTCGGATGAGTTCTGCATGTTGATTATAGACTTCTTCAATACTATTTCCAGCAGTTAGAACACACATAGGCGTTTGGTGAGATTTAACTTGCATCACCATCTCATCTTGTTGGAATTTTATGTATTCCGCATATAGCTCAAAGTTTATTTTACACGAAGTGTGTAAATATAAGACATTTGCTATGATTGGAATAAGTTCTGCTGAGGCGTCTGTGAGGAATTCTTGAGGATCGAGAATTTCCTCACGCCTATTTTCAAACGAGAGTGTGAGAATGCGGTTCTTAAATCCCCCTGAAATCTGCTTAACAGTACTATTTAGGGGTATGAAAACACGCATTTTATGTGTATTGGATCTCATATGTCCATTCCACTTTGAAAAAAGTATATTAGCCTTACATGAGTCACACCACTTTGTTATCGCATTTTGGGTGGTGGTGATGATGTTGGTGGTGGTGATGGGAGTGTTGACGTAGGTGGTGTTGTTGTAGGAGGTGCCGTAAACTGTGTTGTTGTATGTGTTGGCGAAAGGTGCGTTGTTGTAGGTGGCGGCGTAGTATGTGTTGTTGTAGGGTGTGGTGAAGGGTTCGTTGTTATAGGTAGTGGCGTAGGCTGTGTTGTTGTAGGTGGGGGTGCTGGGTGTGTTGGTGTAGGTAGCGGTGACATTCGTGAAGGTGGGAGGGGTGGTGGTTGTGGATCCAAACAAGTGTGCTAAGTCCTTCAAACACTCGTCGTTCCAATTAACTTCCTTTGGGGGGTAGCATCGGATCCGAAAATCTCTGCTAACATATTCGCTTGTTCGGTGGAATACACATTAACTTCCTTTGGGGGGTTTGCATCGGATCCGAAAATCACTGCTAACATATTCGCTTGTTCGGTGGAATACACATTAACTTCCTTTGGGGGGTTTGCATCGGCTCCGAAAATCTCTGCTAAGATATTCGCTTGTTCGTTGGAATACACATTGTTATTCGCGTTTGACGACATATTAATATTTTATTTTTTTATTTTATTAAAAACACAAACGTTTTAAAACACGAAGAAAAATTTTTAAAGTTACACTTGTAAACTTCTAGAGCTACTGATCGTTTTTTTAACAAATAGTACCTCTTTTATTCATTTTGAGATCAATGCAGGATATAAGATTTTCCTAGCACTTGACTAATAATCAAACAGACATATATATATATATATATATATAAATACATAGGTTAGAAACGTACACAACAAAAAAAGTTGAGTGTGCGTAAGAAAGGGATGATGCTAAAAATTTATATGCAAAGCCTATGTGATTGGTTGAAGGAGTCAATCAATTAACATTCTGCGTTTCATAGACGCTCATGTATAAAATCGTATAAGGGGACGTGGCTTATTAAATAAGTACAAGAAGGATCACTTTCACCTCTAAATCTTTCTCCCTCTTACACCTTCACCTTCTAACACCTTCAACTTCACATAAGCCGCATGAATGTTGTTCTTGTTGTTGCTCTTGACAAAAACAATGCATCGTGTGGCTTGCAGGAGTCAAAACAATGTACGTACAAATAGGTGCACACTTGACTCTAATACAAACTAGTTACATAGCCAAAACTGGTCGTATGAACACTGATTTTCACAACCATAAAGATCAATATTTATGGCTTGCTTGTTAAACAGAATAATAATTGACAGCAGATCCCTTGTTCGCAGATTCCTTTGAGTTAGAATCCTCATACCCTTGATGATTTCAATCGCAGATTCCTTTGAGTTAGAATCCTCATGCCTTTGTCCTAGACTACCTAGACTAAAAAGGGCCACCTACGATGTCACGCCTTTTTGAGTTAAAATCCCCATGCCTTTGACCTATACTAAAAAGGGCCACCTACGATGTCACGCCTTTTTGAGTTAGAATCCCCATGCCTTTGATCTATATTAAAAAGGGTCACCCAGGATGTCACGTCTTTTTGAGTTAGAGCCGGCATGCCTTTGATTTGGTGTAATAAAACTTTAAAAAAGGGGTAATTAAAAAAGTCATAAATTGAGTTAGAACCGGCAGTTCCCTACTACTGCCCTCTTCTATCTCCGACTGCTCTGTCAATAGTTCCATTATTTTGTCGGAAAACATTTTATATATTTGTTTTAAACTTTAACAAAACAATTTTTAATTTAAATTTGACTGTTAAATCCATTGTATAACCGAACCTCAGTTAATGAATCAGCTGTTCGGTTTGTTTTGTTTTGGTTTGTAATAGCTAAAATTACGAATTAATCATGGAGCGAAATTTATTATTGCAAATTTGTAGTGCATTATTGTCAGTTTGATTGACATACATGCTATTTCTACAACCTGATTTGCTTATTATGAAGGAGCAATGTAATTTTAAAGAAACATTGGCCACGAACATTGCAAATATGTAGCAGAAAACGAAAGCGTTCATCTGAGTGGTCATTTATAAGTTAAAATTAAATTGCAAGCATATTTGAAAACAGTATAATATCTCTATATTTATGTTGAAAATAGCCGAGGCATGGAAAGTTTTAGGAGCTGGATGTGCCACAAAATAGTGATGCGTTTTTCAAGGAGAATTTCCATCCACGTCCCACATTCCCGCCCTGGGAGTTTCTCTGCATTGCCCTGAAACAAGTTCTCCATGCCTTGCTCCCAAATTACCTATTTTTTTCGAAAATACATCTAAAAAAAGAAGTATATTAATTATTTTTAAAATATAATTCAAAATTGCGATCTCCTTTTCAACGTTCAATCAGCTGTTTTGTGACTTTTTCGATGAAACATCGCGATGTTTTATCGAACAAGTGTTCAAATGAACTGGTTTCTCTTCAGTTATGCTTCAGTTAATATTTACGGTCAGTTATACTTCAGTTAATTCCTTATGGGAGAATGCATGCAAACTGAACCTCAGTTACTGTTAACTCACTGTTAAATGAATAACTGAGCAGTGGAAATAGGCTATAAGTCAACTAGCTCACATTGCTCACTTGGTCAATTAATTTGAAATAAATTTTTCGACTTGTTGCCCTTCTTGAGCATTATTATTATTATTTTTTTTTTTTTCGTGCCGGGCCGGGCTTTTTTGAAAATAACCCGGGCCGGGCCTAAAATATTTTATTCGGGCCCGGGCCGGGTCGGGCCTCTTTTTTGAGGCCCGCGCCCACCTCTATTAGTTAGGTTGCGTTTTCCACTTTGAAAATAATATTAAGTAAAAGTCGCAGCAAATTAACCGATCAGCACCTATCAGATCTCTTACCGATTAAAGAATACAAAGGAGACATCGATTTGGGTAAGTTATGCAAAAATAATTCTCAATGAGCTAAAAATCCTAACCTTTGTTTTCTTCTTTTCAGCACGCCAATATCGACGATACAATACAAATATGCAGCGCATCGTTTTACTATTTAATTTTAATTTGTTTAATGTTTGAATCGCGCGCATTTTTTCAGTGTAAAGCAGTAAAACGTCTCGTTGCCTTCGTACCTGCAGTTCGATGGATCGATGAATCAACTGTGGATTCACCGATCCATTTTCACTACCATCGCTTCCCGCCTGGAAGACAACGCGTGTAAAATATCGGTGAATTTAACATGGGCATGTCATTGGACGGTATGAATTGATTCCGCTCTGCATTCCTTGTACCCATTCCCGTCCAGGGTACAGGGAATCGATCGGGAATGGATTGATTCCGCTCTCCATTCCTTGTCCCCATTCCCGTCCAGGGTACAGGGAATCGATTCCCTGTACGGACGGGAATGGGGACAAGGAATCGATTCCCTGTACCCTGGACGGGAATGGGGACAAGGAATGGAGAGCGGAATCAATCCATTCCCGATCGATTCCCTGTACCCTGGACGGGAATGGGTACAAGGAATGGAGAGCGGAATCAATCCATTCCCGATCGATTCTTCTGTAATTCCAAGTAATTGATATAAAAATGAATTTGCGGATAAGATTTTTTTTATTTGAAAAGATTTTTTTAATTTGAAAAGATTTGTTTTATGTGAAGAAATTTTTTTTTACTCAACTAAATATTGTTTAATTTTTATGCCTAAATGTAGCCTTGTTGACTCTGTTTTTTTGCAGCTGCATTGCCCTACGCAGCTGCTTCTCCGCCGGTGTATTTTGGTCAACTGTTTGGATGGCATCTGAAAAATAATATTATTTTGATTAGATATTGTTTGAATTTATTAATTTAGATATATTTATATATTTGACTTTCAATTTGATATATTTGAATTTCAAATTTATATGTACATATAATAATTTAATTTGTTGAAAATCAATTAACAAAAATATGTATAATAATATGTAGTAAAATATAATATAGCAATGAAAGATAAATGTGTGCGCGTTTGTACAATAATTTTGATTTTTTTAAACGCATAAGAGCAACTTCTAATGCGGTGGCGTTAACACTTAAGTAATTTACTTGCCTATAAGCACGTGAAAAAAGTTTTGTGCTGCTCGCAAAGATTTTTTCCTGTGGACGCCATCCACGTTGAACTCATACGACACGGCATCCGATAGAACATATTTGAGGTTCTTCTCCACACCCGAGCTTAGTATTACTTTTAATGATGATATCTGTGAATAAACGAAATATATCAATTATTTTAAAATCATAATTGGAAATAAATTTTATATTGTTTACATACGTAGGAACACCGGTTGTCGTCGTTTATTTTTACATTTAACGACTCCAGCTCCTCGGTACTTTCAATGGGAAACTCCCGTGCCACCCTTGCTGTCGGTGCTTGTTGTTGATACAGCCTTTCCACGAGCACCCTTGTGTCTGCGACTGCATCAACGGCAACTTTAAGTTGATCTAAAGTCGTTAGAAATATAACATGTTTTGTTACAGATATTTGTAAAATTTCCCATGTATGCTTACCTTTTAGCACCTTGTTTTCCAGCATAAGAGTTTCTAAAATGTGGGTTTAAAATCGTTAACTTATATATGCTTTAAAATGGATTTTAACCTTATGCTTACCAAACATTTTGTGCACCTCCATCTTAAATTCTTCACATCGGCATCGCTGCACATCTGTGTTATTAAAAACAAATCAATTATCGCAGCCAAATATCCGCGCAAGTTGCTTTTACTTACCCTGGACATTAAAATCAACGCGCTTAAATTTTTTTGGGGAGTTCTCAGTCATTGCTTAGGGTAATTGTAGTATTAATGAAAAAATATTATGTTAATTTGTGTGTAATATGGGTAATAAAACAATACTATTTAGGTGAGGTAGTCCCATAGCTTTGCATTTGACGTCTTGTAATGGAAAATTCTCTCCCGTGTCGCATTCTCCATCAACCAAATAAATTCCTACGGTCATCGAGTCAATCGGCTCCCAATAAAAACTACGGACATTTGTGAATCTTCTACCAACTATATACCCCCCGTTTTCTGGGACAAATTCTTTTACAACAATCGGAATATTTCCTTTAATATAACAATAATTGTTTGGATGACAAGTAGACAAAATATAGCTATCGAAAAAACATTTATCTTTGAATATTTGGGGCTCGGCTCGATGTAGAGAAAGTGATGGGGAATCTTCCATTATTTTCCTGTAAATTTGTTGTAAAATAAGCGTCGGTTTTCGTATAGAGCGCTTAAGCGTTTGCAAATAATTCTCGAATGCATAGCAGGAACCAACAATCGGATCACCAACTACTTCAACGCTTTCTTTTACGTGTAGTAAACTATGCACGTTATAAGAGACACTGTCTTCACCAAAAATGGTTGAAAGTTCTCAACAAAGAGGTTCAACATGCCTTGAAAATTCTCTGAATTACTTTCTCGGGATTCAGGGCTACACATTAACCTATAAGCGCAATGGAGTAATAAAAATTCATAATATTGATCATCATTTAACGTATCCCTAAGAGCAACAACTCCCGTGTACAAGAGAAATTGCCTAAACTCTGTAGCTTTCCAATTCGCTAGCTCGGTGAGGGGACGTGGTTTTCGGGCAAACTCTTTTGGGACGCAGCCATACATATTTTTTAAGTTGGTCGAAATTTTTAGTTTGTTTTCTTTTGTAATCCGGACGGTGGTTTTATTTGCTACAATTCTATTTAAAAACTTGCGCATCACTCCTAACTCAAAAAGATGCATGCAGTCTAGAGGAATTTGAGTGACCATTCGTAAGTTCAGTTTTTCAAACACATTTTTACTATCAACGTACTTTGCTGCGTGATGATTTTTAAAAGCCCTGTTACGAAAATCATCATCGGTAATTTTTTGCCCACAATTGGACGAGTACACTAAAAAGTCGCCTATTTTTTTCCCCACTTGCGTACATTTAGAGCACCCATGCCGAGACGAATGGCCAGGAGTCCCACTAATAAAAGCTCTTGCTGGAGCATCGCATAAAATGGCACGGACTTGGACGTTTATTATTTTATTTTCAATGGCTATGCCATTTTTTATTAAACTGTCGAGCTCTGTAAAAAATCTTTCCAAAAACGCATCGCAATCATTTGGTTTCGACCTTCCAAAAAAAACACCAACCGGGAAAATATTATTGTTATTATTATTCACATTATTAACTCTAATTAATATGGGCCACAATTGAGCTCTCGAGCTTTTAAATAGCGGAAGACCATCAATATTTATATCAATATTAATTGATGGCAACAACGGACAAAATAAAACATTATTTTGCAAAGCTATTGCCGAACTACCAGCACCTGTTATTAAATTATTGTATTTAGCACGTTCACTTGATTGTAAACGCTTAAGTTGACGTTTGCCAATCATTTTTAATAAATTAATTCTTTTGTTAAGTATAAAATCAAAATTTAATTTTATACTTGCGATTTGGGTTGTTTTTCCACAAAGATGCCAGCTTCGATTAACTTCACTCAACATATGTTTCATATTTGCCATAGCTTTTTTCACTTTAACTATCACTTCATTGCTTTTCAAACTTCTTACAAAAACAGTTAAATTGTTCCGCAGTGATTTACACTCGAAACGCATGGTGAAAGCAAAGTGCAAAGGGCAAAGTACAAAATTGGCTTATGAGAAACAAACAAGCAAAAACAAAACAAAAACAAAATATTAGCGCGCACCGTTTTGCTTTACATGCTATGCGTATAAAAGTAAGCAGGTAAAGCAAAACGGTGCGCGCTAATATTTTGTTTTTGTTTTGTTTTTGCTTGTTTGTTTCTCATAAGCGGTGCGCGCTAATATTTTGCTTTTGTTTTGTTTTTGCTTGTTTGTTTCTTTTTATTATACATACACTAAATACGAAATGTCTTAGAGAAAGAGAGCGAGATATCATTGAATTTAAAATGTTGATTGCATTGATATGTACATATTATGTACATGCGTATGCAAGTATTTTGGCAGAAACTAACCCAAAAACAAATAAATAAACATTTTAATACAATATTTATTTTCAAACTTATTATGGTTTAAGCAAAAACAATAACAACTTAAAAACATATGCGTCCGCGGATATGCGTCGTTTATAAGGGATGAATGAAAACTAAAATTTAGAGAGCGAGAGAGCGAGGAAGGCGAGCAAGGCTTACATACATATATGTATGTATATCTTGCCGCGTACAAACGATCCATTCCCTTCTGCATTCTTTTGGATCGATTCCGGAATCATTCCAAAGAATCGATGGTTCATCAAAGACAAGGGACGAATTCATACCAGTCGAACTGCAGGGGTGTTTCGCTGCTTCGCACACAAGCGCAACTCTTTCATTGTGTGCGTTTGGACACCACTGCTTTACGCACATAGCATAGCAACTAAATACCCTTTTTTTTTTTTATTTATAGTTTATTTAAGTGAGGAATCTGTACATACAAAAAAGTACCTTAACATCACATGGGGGGAAAATGTAAAAAAAAACCAAACCAAATAGTAAATTATGAGGATTTATAATAATGGCAATCTTATTGACGTCAAAGAGTTTTGGCGAAGCCTAGCCGTTTAAGTCGCCTTAAAGGGCGAGCTGGGAGAAGGCGTCTTGCAAGCAGGCTGCGGTGGCTTAGCAATCTGTCGCTGTATCTGCTAGTGTGCCGTCCTATCTGCTCTGCCACTGTATGCAGATTCAGATCCCTATGTAATGTGGAACCACGTACGTACCAGGGACAGTTTGTAATTTGTCGTAGTACGCGATTCTGCAGCACCTGTATGCGTTTATAGTTCGATTTGGCTGCAATTCCCCAAATCTGTATACCGTAAAGCCATATTGGCATAATACAGCTAGCATACACAGCCCTCTTACATCTCAGCTGTAAGGTACTCCTTCTGCTAATAAGCCATCGCAGTTGCTGAATTCTGTGGCCACATTTTTTCACCGTGGCCTTAAGATGTGGCCCAAAAGTAAGGCGCTTGTCCAGGATGATGCCAAGATATTTCGCTTGCGACGGTTGTTCTAAGTTTATTCCCTCCAGCTGGATTGCAGGGGTATTCATTAAAAGCCTTTTTAGCGTAAAGCAGGGGTTTGTTGTTTTCAGCGGATTGACCTTGAGGTTCCATCGTTTGCACCAAGCTGCAAGAGTATTAAGATAGCTTTGTAGTCCATTAGCTGCCTCTACGCGACAGCTGAAATTGTAAATGACGGCAATGTCGTCTGCATAGGTCGCAAAAAGAGCCTTAGAGGGGGCTATCATATGTTGAAAGTTGGGCCTGGGTATATCGGCAGTATACAACGAATAGAGCAGCGGTCCAAGAACACTGCCCTGTGGAACTCCTGCTCTCATTTGATAATTCGTCGAGTAAGTGTCCCTCACTTTAACCTTAAACTCTCGTCCTTCGAGATATGTCCTTAGCAGTCCATAGTACGGTGCAGGTAGCAGGTTTTTAATTTTGCACAGTAGGCCAACGTGCCACACTTTATCGAAGGCTTGCTGCATGTCAATGAAGACTGCGTTGGAGTACTCCTGGTCATCAAACGCCTGCAAGATGTGCTTAACCAATCTGTGAACTTGTTCTACAGTGCCGTGTCCTTCTCGAAAGCCAAATTGATGATCCGGCAAAATATTGCATTGGCTTATAATTGCAGTAATCCGATTGGCAACAAGCCTTTCCCATACTTTAGACAGGGATGGTAGGAGGCTTATTGGGCGATATGACTCAGGTTCAGCATCTGGCTTGCCTGGTTTGTGAATCATCAGAATCGCTGCTAATTTCCATTGCTTTGGGAACTCTTGTACCCTAATAATGGCATTAAAAATTAGTGCTATATATGTGGGATTTGGGTTATTGTAATATGCAAATCCACTGTGTTTATTTATATATTTAGGTTTAATATTAATTTTATAAGAAATAGTTATAGTTTGATGGTAATAATTTATCAATAATTTCAGTTAATTCGTTATTCGTCGTTTGTGCGAGCGTCGTTTCGCAACCTCGTTTTGAGCTTCTTCGAAAGCAGCCCTTTCATCGCGGACTCTCTATCAGAACTGGCCTCAATGCTCGATAGATATTGTTGACTCGATAATAGTGATGGGAGGGCTGAGCGGCGTTGCCAGACCCATTCCCACAACTCGGCCATCCTTCTATGCATTCGTCTCGAATGCTTCGTCGTCGTCGTCATCGCACGGAATCCATGGCTTCATATATTCGGCACAGGTGGATGTGTTTCTGGGACCGTCGTTGAAATAAGCATCTTTTGTTACATCGTAGGTGTTTTGCCCTTTGTCTTTGGCGACACGATATGGGCCTAAATACTTTGGCTTCAGCTTGAGACCATTACCAAACTGTGTACGCTTGATTGCGACAAGATCACCGACCTTGTACGCTGCTGCTGGTCTACGCCGTAAGTTGTAGGACTTTCTGTTTTCTTCTTGTAACTTGAGAATCTGCTGCTTGGCAATTTTGCGTAGTTCGTCCCTATGGTCGCTGAAACTTTGGATAATTTCTTCGTCAATAAGTTGTTTAATTTGGATGTCATCTTTAGTTCGCATTTTTATGCCAACAAGCAACTCAAACGGTGTCATGTGAGTGCTTCTGCAGAACGTTGAGTTAATGGTTTGTTGTACTTTTTCAACAAACTTGTACCATTTTGTTGGGTCATCGATAGATAATTTGGACAATACCGATATTATAATTGCGTTGAGTCGTTCGACTTGACCATTCGCACGTGGCAAGCCCGTTGTTATAGCATGGTGTCTTATGTTTTCTTCCTCGCAGTACTGTTGAAACTCTTGACTTGTAAAAGCAGATCCCTTGTCGGAGCATATTTGAACTGGATTTCCAAATGTTATACTTTGTGTTTGAAGTGTCGAAACCACCTCTTTAGCTGATGTCGTCTTTGTTGGGTACAGCCAGCAGAACTTGGTGAAACCGTCGATTACTGCCAGGATGTGCTTGTATTGTCTATGTGTTGACTCAAGAGGGCCTAAGAAATCAATATGCAACGTTTGCAATGGCGCCTCTTCTTTTGGCAGCGGATGCAAGTTTCCTTCCTTCTTTCCCAGTTTGCGGTTTAAAACTATGCATGGAATGCAGCATCGTATTTGTCGTTGAATCTTGTCTTCGAGTTTTGGGATATAGTATTCCTTACTTATCATTTCCTTGGTTTTTTTGACTGAAAAGTGTCCTTTCTCGTGGGCCTGCTTAATAATTTCGCGTTGCAAAGCCAGTGGAGCTACTATAAGTTCGTCGTCAGCAATCAGTTTGTGTAGTATATCAGATTTCATAAAGTAATCGTTGTGCGTGTCTCTTTCAGCTAGGATATCTATGATTGCTTTTAATTCATCGTCTTGAAGTTGGAGATACTTGATCTTGCTGTGTATGCTATCGTTAGAGATCATCATGACTGGATACCTGCTCAAAGCATCGGCGTGGCGTATGCGTGTGCCAGCTCTATGCTCGACGTCGAAATCATACTCTTGGAGGAGGAGAATCCATCGGGCAACTCTAGCGCAGACGTCTTTTTTGTCGATCGTTTTGGTAAAAGCGTTGCAATCACTTACGAGTTTAAAGTGTAAGCCCAAAAGATAAACTCGGAACTTGTGTAGCGCCTCTACTACGGCAAGGATTTCCAATTCATAGCTGGTAAACTTCCTTTCTGCATCCGTCGTCTTCTTACTCATGTAGTACACTGGGTGCACTAATCCGTCGTCAGGAGATTTCTGAAGTAAAACTGCGCCGAAACCATCCATAGAAGCGTCCGTGTGCAGTTCTGTCTCGTGCTGAGGATTAAAAATTTTCAAAATCGGCTTCTCGGTTATAAGTTTCTTCAGCGTCTCAAATGAAATCATCTCTTTTTCGTTCATGATGAACTTGGCATCTTGTTTCATTAAATCGGTTAAAGGCTTAGCTATAATTGCAAGGTTTAAAATGAATTTACGAAAATAGCTAACAAGACCTAGAAAACTTTGTAGTTGTTTCTGGTTTTTCGGTACTGGAAAATGTGTGACCGCTTTAGTTTTCGTCTCTGAAGCACTAATGGTTTGATTTTCGACGACATGTCCTAGAAACTCAATCTTCGACATCAGAAAACGGCATTTTTTAGATTAAGTACAAGACCATAGTCTTCACATTGCTTCAAGACTTCTTTGAGATTAGATACGGCTTCGTCTTCGGATCTGGCAGGTATAATAATGTCGTCGACGTATGGTAAGGCAATGCCTCTGCGTGTCAGATCTCTAAATATGGCGTTCACGTGTCTTTGAAATACTCCAGGCGAGTTGCATAAACCAAATGGAACTTTGCAGAACTCATACTGCCCGTTGTGAGTAACAAATGATGTATACTTTCGACTTGCCTTCTCGACGTCAACGTGGAAAAATCCGTTCTTCAAATCGATCGTGCTATATATTTTCGCATTAACTAGTCGATCTAGTTGGTCTTCAATCAGCGGCAGTGGGAAATGATCTTTCAGTATTACCTTATTTATTCTTCTATAATCGACGCAAAGTCTCGGCGTACCATCTCGTTTCTTCACCAGTATCACAGGGCTAGTGAACTCTGACTCAGATTGTTGAACTATACCGTCTTTCAGCCATTGGTCTACTTGATCATCAATTATGCAGCGTTCGGAATATGCGAGCCTGTGCGGACGCGAATATATTGGAGCTTCATCTTTAATTACGATATTCATTTTTACGTTTGTCGATTTGGCATTTCCCGGTTTATAGTTTTTCACGAGCTCGTAAACATGATTTTTGGCACTGTTGCTTGCTTCTGGGTTTATTTCAAATTGTTCATCATTATTTGACACGTTTATTTTCATAACAGAGTTTATTGTCATTTTATCAGCGTTATTTGGATTTTTAATTGTTATGCCGTCGCGATTTATTTTTATTTCAGCGTTTGTGCAAAAATCTTCGCCTAAGACTGCTTCGACATCAAGAAACTTATCGGCAACAACTAGGAAATCCACTTCAAACTGTTGATTGTCCACATTCAAAACTTCAAGAAATGATCCAAATGGCATAACTTTGTTCTGTGAACCAAAACCGACGAGCGAAAGGTTAACTGAGCGTAAATTCACATTCTTTAATTTTTTGTATGACCTTTGACTCATAATGTTGTACTTGCTACCGGTGTCTATCAAAGCAACGTAATTTTCGTCTTGTACGCGTATGGTTTTGCACATCGATGCATGATCAGCTGTTACGTTTCGCGTGTTGCTTTGTGTTAAATCATTGTCTTGTTTTGTTTTGGAACACTCTCTCGATATGTGTCCAAATTCATTACAATTAAAACACTTTTTTCCTTTACTTTTGTTTTCGCACTTATCTGATGTATGTCCTTTCATACCACAATTATAGCATTTTATCTCATTATTTTGTTTTTGTACATCGTATTCTTTTTTTGTTATGTCCACTTTTGTATTTATAGTCATTGGCTTTTAAATTTTCTGATTTTCCGCGCATTGTTTCATAACTTTTTAATTTTTCTTTAAACTCTTTTAGGTCTTTTGCGTTGTATAAAATGGCTTTGTTTACACTCAAATCATTTATTCCGTCGATAACGTATTGCATAAGAGCACTATTTTCTATGTGACCACGTGATGACAACTCCTTCATTTTAAAAAGATACTCTTGTACACTTTCACCTTTTTTAATTTTTCTTTCGGACATTAATTTATGTAATTGTGCACTATTAATCTGCGTTTCAAATTCTTGGATTAATGATTCTTTTAACATTTGCCAGCTGTTAATTCCGCGTTCACTCATCACAAACATTTTTGCAATTCCTTTTAAAGATCGCTTTGCAAAGATGAATTTTTGCAAATCTTCCCAATTCATTGCGGCAGCTAGGTCTTCGAAATCGTTCACCCAAATTTCAACTGCTAACGAATCATCTCCGCTAAAAGGTCGTATCGAATCTTCGATGTCACGGAAGTTTAGAGCAAATCTTGTTGTCGGCATGTTTGTATTTTGCACTAAAACTGTACCAATATTCTGTTCATTGGGTTTAGCGCGTAATTTCGTCTTTTCGATGTTTGTAGATTCGTCTGTTCCTGCTGTTCTGAATGTGCTACTGCTTGTCGCACTGTTGTCGTCTCTGTCTAACTCATTTGCGTTGATATCGTCACTGTTTTCTTCATTTACATCGTTTTCATCATTTTCGTCGTCTTCTTCGTTGTCATCTTCCTCGTAAGCGTCAGCCAGTAAATTTGATTTCATCAGATTTTTAACTATATGTGTAGTCAAATCGACTTTGTCATGATTTAGCCCTAATACATTACAAATTATAACCAGATCGTTGTTCGTCAAATTTTTAGCAACATATTCGACTTTGGTGATGTATACACTCTCGTCTTCAAATCCCTCGAAGCTGCGTAAACGTTTGCGATTATTTCTGTCGCCTGCTGACTCGAACACAAATTTATGTAAAAGAACAATGTTATTTTTCTTTTCGCTTCTAAGCGCAACGCTTATTTTCTCGAAGTCGACTAGTCGCGACATGTTGGTGCCGTCTCTCTTTTCTTTAGTTCTTCGTAATTCTTGCGTGTGCACGCACTAATACACACTCACTTTACGTCGTTCTTTTTCTTAATGTACCATACAATTTGCCGCGTCGCGTCGTTCCTGCAAATGTACATCAATGTTCACTTTTTAATGTTTTAGTTTTAAATTTTCGCTTGTTTAAAACAATTCGTCGTTAAGTTGTTTTTTTTTTTTTTTTTTGATTAAACGCTTATGTTTGTGGCACTTTCGTAGGTTGAGCCCCCATATTTGTGGGATTTGGGTTATTGTAATATGCAAATCCACTGTGTTTATTTATATATTTAGGTTTAATATTAATTTTATAAGAAATAGTTATAGTTTGATGGTAATAATTTATCAATAATTTCAGTTAATTCGTTATTCGTCGTTTGTGCGAGCGTCGTTTCGCAACCTCGTTTTGAGCTTCTTCGAAAGCAGCCCTTTCATCGCGGACTCTCTATCAGAACTGGCCTCAATGCTCGATAGATATTGTTGACTCGATAATAGTGATGGGAGGGCTGAGCGGCGTTGCCAGACCCATTCCCACATATATAATATCGCTTTTGTTGGCAAGGCCTTTAATGTAGCGTGACAAATTTTATCGACACCCGGAGCTTTGTTTTTCGGCAAAAGTTGGATGACTTCACTAATTTCTTCAGTCCTTATAGGCCTAATAGGCAGGGACATCTGCAAAGGGGTCTGCAGGGACTGATGGGTCTCTCTAATCTGCTCTGCCGTAGCAAAATCAAAAGTAGTGAAACGATCTTCCAGATGAATACCGAAAGCATGGGCCTGCTCTGTTTCATTTTTGGCAAGTTCACCACCAGGACATCGCACAGGAACCTGTCTAAAGGCTTGTCGCTTAAGCGATTTCGTACATTTCCATAACGAATAGTTCGCATCGATGGTGTAGTCCATAGAGGAAAGTTTGTTCTCGAAATAATCGCTTCTAAGTTCCCTTAAGAGAATTCGTAGCTGTTTCGCTGCCCGGTTCCACATTATTCTGTCCCAAGGGTCTTGAGAACGAATTGCTCTTCTTCGAAGACGCCTTTTTGTTCTTATTAGCTCTCTGGCCTCATTTGTAAGAACAATGCCATAGCTTATTGGTCGAAGTTCAAGATCAGGTGGAGTTGATGCTGTTGCGGCTCTATGTATATTCTCAGTTAGAATATCTACTGCGTTTTCGATGTCTTCTCTAGTGTCCAGAGTCGAATTTAACTGAAAAGAGCCTTCTAGATGTTGTCTGAAAGCAATGAGGTCAGTACGGCGGGTGATTAATCGAGTGCTTGGTCTGACATTAACACCATCTATTTGCAGGTTAACAACAAGAGCAATGTGATCAGAGTCTAAATCCCAGCTATGACAGATATTAACCCGAGAATCCGGTATCCCATGATATAGTGCGAAATCAATGCAAGTTGCTGTGTGGCTTGGCACATATGGGTATCTAGTTGGTGAGCCTGTAGCAAGAATATTAGCCCCTCTAGCAGTAATGGCTTCGACTAATTCTCGTCCTCTGGGTGAATTATATGTGTCTCCCCACATCCAATGTCGCGCATTCCAGTCACCTCCAACCAGATACCTTTGACCGCAAGCAGCGAGTATGTCAGTGAAATGCCTTTCTTGGATACTATTTCGTGGTGGGCAGTATATTGCGCTTACTTCCATGTCTCCTAAACTTGTGGTAACTTTTATGGAGGACATCTGAATGGCTCGTGTTTCAACAACTCTTTGTGGGAAATGGCTGAGAGAACTCCTCACCAATACAGCCGCCCCTCCGTTGCCGTGATTGTGACGTGATGGTTTGTATGCTGGGTAAAAGGTGTAGCCAAATATTTTAACTGTTTCTCCTCGGTTGAGTCTAATTTCATTTAAAAGAAGGATGTCAATGCTGTTGTTATGCGCAAAGAGCTCGACTTCACGAGCTTTACCTGAAAGGCCATTGACATTCCAGATAAGGATCTTGAGTGTATTCATTGTGAGGCTGGAGCGTTGTTGTGGAGCTGGAGAGTTGATAAACCCCCAGTCCATTGTTTAATCGAGTTGGCCATATCAAAAACCATATTTTCAAGCCGTTCTAGTCGTTGACTGTTCTGCTTGTTTTGCTGTTGTTGTTCTTGTTGCTGCTGTTGTAGCCACAAGAGGAATTGCTGCTGCTGCTGTTGCTGGAGCTGTTGTTGCCATTTCATAAATTGCTGTTGCTGTTGTTCCAATAGTGATTGGACATCAAGCGTATGCTGCTGTTGAGAAGTATTGTCCCTTGATTTCGGTGAGTGCAGTTGAGCTTGTAAATCATGTAGACGGCGCTGGGCAGGTCCACTTCCGTTTTTTGCTATTGAGGCATAAGATATGTTATCACTTGTGACTCTAGAAGTATTAGGCAGTTGTTGTGATTGTTGCTGTCGAGTTATATGTTGCTGCAGGTGCCTTTGTTGCGGCTGTTGCCGCGTTGTTTGGCTTATATCCCTCCTATTCGGGTTAGACGACGACGGTTGACGCTGTTGCTTCTTCAGAGAGCCCATTGATCGACGAAGGTATTCCTGATATTTGGTACAGCCTTTGTAGCTTGCCATGTGAGGTCCACCACAGTGTATACAGTAAGTCGGTTGATCTTGGGAACGTACGCATTGCTTGGTTAGATGATTTTCACCACATCGAGCACAGTTGGGATGACGACGGCAGTACTTGGCTGTGTGTCCATAATCTTGGCATCGAATGCATTGGGCGATTTCCGATGATTTACGCATCCTTTCTATTCTCACTCTTTGTCGGCAGAGTGCTGTGATATCATATATATCATTAATTTTTGCACATGGCTTTATATTGATGAAGAATATGTTGAGTTTTTCATCTCGGCTAGTTCTTGATCTTAGGTTATGTACCTGAAGAGCATCAAAGCCAAACTTTTTAAAATCTGCAGTAATTTCGTTGGTTAGTGTGCTATAATGAAGCCCCTTAACCACTATTCTGTGAGGCTTTTCCAGCTTCATTTGGTATGTATGGAATTCAATACCCAAATTATCAAAATGGTCAACAATAGTTCTATAAGTATTACAGTCTTTGGGAAATATTCTAGCTGTTTCTCCTTGATTAACTTTGACTGATACGTTATCAGCACTTGTTACCTCCGAAATGATTTCAAAGAGATCGTTAAGGTTGGTTATACTTATAACTATTTGCGGTGGCTTTGAATTATTGTTTAGCCGATTATTAGTGCTAGATTCATTCTGTTGTGGGCTGTTTTCTGTGCCATTTATATCCATATTTTCATTAGAAATATACAGTTGTGCAGGTGCAGAAGAGATAACAGGGCCTGCATTTGAATCATTTAAACTTTCCTCAACATGTCTGTCCCTGGTTGTGTCCGTTTCCATATCTAGAATGGCAAACCTGTTGCTAGAGTTTGCCTCTCTGGTTGATGCTGGGGGTGATTCCAATACAATTTCGTTGTTAACCCTTTTATTGTTAAAAATGGGTGAGACTGGTTTCTTCCTCTTTTGCGTAAGATGTTTTTGGCCATCCTTCAGTCTTAAAGCAGCTCCGCTTGAAGCAGCTCCGCCGAGTGTTGAAGAGGCAGTTGCAGCATCTCCATTGAGAGTTGGAGAAGCAGTTTCCAATGCTTTTTGTATGGAACAAACATTCTGGATATGCATGGTCCCGCTGGGGCATACACTGCTGATAGTGGCAGTTGACGCAGTTGCAGTGGAGTATATAGAATTACTAGTAGCACTAGTAAATGTAATCGTAGTAGTTATTGGACTAACGCAATGAATTTCAGAGCACAGGGCATTAGTGACCTCTGCCCTGATCACAGATGGTGACTTTCCAGCTACTTGGTGCATTTTTCCATAGTCCGTTTTATCAATCTTGTTGTTAAGTTTGTTTTTCCGCGGCACGACTAATCCCGATGAGAGCAAACTCGCGGCTTTCTTCGTCGGGTGTTTGCTAATTTTCTCGGATTTTAAGGAACTCCTAAGAGTATGCATTAATTTTAGCAAGATCCTAGCCAAGACTAGAACCTTGAAAAAAAAAAAAAAAAAAAAAAAAGGAGTAAAGCTCAAAGCTTCACTGACGGTGAGCTTTTATTAAATGTTTTGGGATGACGGGGCCGCTGGGCAGCGCTCCCCGTTTTGTGTAAATTCACTATTCAATAAATGTGAGTGCTGCACTTTCACGTTTGCACTAATAGAGACTTAACGGTCATATACACAAATTGTGCCACTATTGTGGGCTTGTCCTTGGTTGTTAGCGACGAATTTATAATTTTCACCGCTTGCGTTGCTAAAACACGTGCTGCTCATCGAACGAACTATCGATAACTATACTAAATACCCTAATTATAAATATTTGAAAATATTTGTGAGCAGTGCTCTTGTGCACGCCAAATACATCTCCAACTTAAAAAACTGTTTCAATATGCCAATATGCTTGAGAACATCAAAGCACAAATTTCGTCAGCAAGGTATTTTTGTACTACGGCTGATATTTGGTCAGGAAACCGCCGAAGCTTTCTTGGTTATACGTGCCATTGGCTTACCGAAAACTTTGAAAGGAAATCGGTCGCGTTAGCATGCAAAAGAATGTTTGGCGTACATTCCTCCGAAAAAGTAGCCGAGATGATCTCGGAAATAAACAGCTCGTTCGGACTAAAAAGCAACATCATAATGACGGTCACTGACAACGGCTCGAACTTTGTAAAGGCTTTCAAGGATTATGGAGTCGAAAATGAATTGGAAGTTACAGATAATTGTAATGAAGACGATATGCCTCTTTTCGAAAACGATAAGTTTTTGGCCAAGCATCAGAGGTGTTGCAGCCATACACTGAATTTGCTTGCGTCAACGGACTACGAAAAGATTTTAAAAACAAATCAGCCGCTGTATATCCAGCATAAGATTGTAATATGGAATTGTATTAAGTGTAAAAATTATTTTTAAAATTTTTTTGTTTTTATTTTTCAGGCATTGGACAAATGCAATAGCCTTTGGAAAAAGTGCAGATGGCCAAAGTCATCGGAAATAATTGTTGAACATTTGGGATCGTCTTTGATATTGCCCGTCGTAACGCGTTGGAACTCGCTATACGACGCTGTTCAAAAATTGTTGTCACACAAGGAGAAGCTTAACGAGCTTTGCGATAAGCTGAGCTTGGTGTCTTTCAGACAAAGTGACATTCAATATCTGACAATGTTTGCTTTGGTGATGGAACCAATTTCAAAGGCGCTGGATTTTCTTCAAGGAGAGAAAAACCTGAACTATGGTAATATAAAGTATAATAGATATTAAAAAACTTTTAGGTCTAATTCATTTTTAAATATCATTCAATATAGGCTACCTTATTCCGACTCTAATGACATTGAGCAATAGGTTGCAGAAACTATCCAAGAACGAGGAACTGCAATCTATGTGCTCTGTCATACTAAAAGTTGATGAAAAGTTACGAGTGCGGTTAAAGAACTATTTCTTGTTGACGGCAGAAGCGCACACAGCAATTGCAGCTGCGGTGCTTACTCCGTGCATAAAATTGAAATGGGTGAAGGTTTTGCACAAACTGAACCCGGAGTGTACTGAGGAAAAAATTCGGGATGTTGTTTTGGACGCAATAGCCATTTTTTTCTCAAAGCACGCAACAAATTTTAATTTTGACACGAGTGCAACAAGCAATAGTTGTCCTGACATATAACAAAACTTTGATTTTGACATTGATGGTGAGTAAATCTGTTTGTTTGTTTGAATTTGTAACAAATTTCAATCTTTTTATACTCGATACCGAAGGTAAAGAGTATATTGGGTTTGTGCAATTTCCGTCATGGTGTCTGTCCGTCTGTCCGTCTGTATAAACGCAACATTTTTCCACACCCTTCAAGCTAGAGACTTGAAACTTTGCAAATGTCTTTATCTATGGCCGGGACAGATAAAGTGTCAAGATTGGGGTTATACGATAACTGGGAGGCTGGCAAATCGATAAATTCGATAACTCAAAATCGATAAATCCACCGTTTCCGCACATTCTTACAGTTAGAGCTACCAAATTTGGTAGGAAGATAGCTACTGGCATCCCCAAAAAAATTGCATCAAAAATTTTGGGGCCACACCCACCCATTCCGCCCCCAGCCCCCCCGCAGTTTGAAATCAGAAACGCCTATATCTACCTCAGTTTTTGAGCTACAGCCACCAAATTTTACGCCAAGATAGGTGATGACGATCCTCAAAAAACTGCATACAAATTTTGGATGCCGCACCCACCCATACCGCCCTTGCCCACCTCAGCCGCCCCAACTTTTCGTTAAAAGCGGGAATGCGTGTATCTTAAAAACCAAAATATCATAGTGCCCCCCCCCCCAACTTTAAAAATTTGAGCTAGAGTCTCCAAACTTGGTAGGAAGATAACTGGTAGTGACCCCCAAAGATATATTGGCGCCACGCCTACCCCAAGCCCCCCTTCCCCAACTTTTAAAAACTTTGAGCTAGAGTCACCAAATTTGGTAGGAAGATTGCAATTGGCATTCCACAAAGATCTGCATCAAAATTTTGGATGCCACGCCCACCCAAAACGCCCCCAGCCCCCTTCCCCTTCACTTAACAAACTTTGAGCTAGAGCCACCAAATTTAGCAGGAAGATAGCTGGTGGTATCCCCATCTGTATCAGACAATCTTTGATGCAGCGTACACCCCTGCCGCATCCGTACCCCTTTGCAATCAGGCCTCTTTTTACCGGTTTTAATACTGGTATCGAGTATATCGCAGTCGGTTGCGTCCGACTGCAACGTTTCCACTTGTTTCTTTTGCAGATGATGAAACCGCAAGTCCATCGTCTCAAGATGAACTACGCACGACGCAACGGTCATTAATTTGCCATCAGCTCTTCAGCTATTTGATCGATAATGGTAGCTCGGGAGACATATGGCTAAAATACGGCATTTTAAAAGAAGCGTCCATAGCTTTTAACACGCCTTTAACATCTTCGGCTCCTGTTGAGCGTCTGTTTTCTTTTGCTGGTATTATAAACGGCCCTAGGCGCCAATCACTTTCAGATTTTTCATTCGAAAAATTAGTTTTAATGAAGGCAAACCATGATTTATTGTAAAAACTTGTAATATATAATACGTTCTTGTTAATTTGTTACAACAAAAAAACGGCCGATCTCGTACAGAAATTTTGTTGCTTCGATGCGTGAACATTTTTTTACCCTTCAATGCGTGAACAGGTCCCTGGGGACCTTTTTTTATTTTTAAGTTTTTTACTATCAAAGAAGAAAGAAGAAAACTGTATATTTAGAATTTTTTTTTTTTTTTTTTTTTTTACATAGGCCATATAAAAGTCAATAAAATTTACATATAAAACACCTTATTTTCTATTGTTGTTGTTGCTGCTGTTGGTCCACCGAGGCCTGTTCGCAGGTATAACAGCGGTGGAGGACTGTAGAATGCTCTCCGCAAACAGCATTGTCGCAATTGAAGCAGTAGGCCCTTGTTTTCCGCTGACGTCCGTACTCAGAACGGCAAAGGCGGCATGACGGCCTGTTCGTCCTAGGCGCAAATGCTGGTGAATTTACTTCTACCGGTCTTGGTATTATCTGAAAAGATAAAAAAAACAAAAAAAATAATAATTAGTAGTCTGATAGTGAAATTGGAGCAGTTTTTTCTTACCCTGACATCAAATGTCTCCATCGCATTACGTATCCTTTGATGCTTCGTTATTTGGTTATTCAGCGCCCGATTTTCAATGTTTGGCATTGCCAACTGCCTGGTGAGGAGCTGAAGAAACGCCCGTCGTCGATCACTTCGTTGGGCAGGCTGCATTTCATTGTATATTGTGAATGCAGAAAGTGCAGCAACGTCTATCATGTTATAGAACATTGCCAATGGCCAGCGTTGTGTAGAGCGTTTGCAGGAGTAAGTGCCCAGCATTTGATCCATAACATCTACGCCAGATTTATTGGCATTGTAATCCACAATGCTATAGGGTTTTCGCTTTGCACTGGCCTCGTCGACAGCGCAAGTATAGTGTTCAGTAGACATAAGAAGAACAGCTTTATTTCGTTTTGGCACATATGAAGATAGTGCTATATCGCCATCGTTGAAGCCGAACAATGTGGTGAGGACAGGACGCTGGCGATTTTTCTTTAACTCCTGCGGTACGAACCTCTTATTTGCGCGAACTGTTCCAACGTAGCTCGTTTTCCTCCTCATCAAAATACGTGCCAAATCCAACGTTGTGAAGAAGTTGTCTGCATAAACTGTGCGGCCAGTATCCATATATCTCGCCATAAGCGTCAGTACAACATTTTGGCCCTGATTTACTTCACGATCCTGGTTTGGCAATTTACCAGAATAGATCATACCTTTGACGGGATAGTACGATTTGGAGTCACACAACCACCATACCTTTATACCATACTTAGCAGGCTTAGACGGAATGTATTGTGTGAAGCGGGTACGGCCTCTGTAGGGGAATAACTGCTCATCAACTGTCACTGACTCATGCGGAGTGTAAGTTGCTGCTAAGTTTGACTGCAACATTTCCCAAATGTCGTCAATTACCGCTGTTTTGCTGGTGATTAGTCGCTGCTGTCGTGTATTTGCATTGTCGAATCTAATGAACTTCTTGATGCACATAAAACGATCGTATGACAAAGCAGCTTTGTATATTGGGTTACGTGTTGGGCCCCATAACTCTCTAGCAGGTTCGGTATTCGACTTGTTGAGTCCAGCATGTAGAATAATTGCTAAAAAATGCATCAAACTCTCTCAGTGTAATGGTATTCCACTCCTTCATCTTCGTTGGATTTGCCAAATTCCATGCAGCTGTGACTTCCCTGGCTTTCCTATTCGTTTCGCGTATTATTATGTACGCTATGTCTTCACTGATGATGGAGCGGAATATAGTGAAGGGATCATGTACCGCCCCGTTTGGCCCTGGTCTCCTTCTTGTGAAGTCAACCACATTATGAGCACGAATGCGAGAAGAAGGGGGTGCTGTTTTACACCATTGTGTGCCATCTTTTCCATAATAGAAATTGTCATTGGTTTGCTGTGCATTATTTTCTTCGTCGTCAACATCGCTGTCATCGCTTTCTTCATTTACTTCGATATATTGTTCAGTTTCTGCGTCTGAATCATCACCATGAAAACCTGGTTCATATATGTAGTCGTCATCATTTTCAGCTGTATCGCCAAAAGCATCATAATCTTCGTCACCGCTCAGCTCTCCTTGCATAAAATTAGCAAATCTGTCGTCAGCTGCACGCCTTTCATCTGCACTCATTTGCTGGTATCTGCTACTACGGCGTACAACCATTTCAGCAACTTCAATATCTTGGTCTGCCATATCAATTTTATTATACTTTTATACTTTTATTTTCACTTTGTAAACACACTTTACTGCTCACTGTCTGAACTTAGAATGATTTGGCTGACGAAATTAGAACCTCTTATGTACTCTTTCATACGTCCTGGCCTTCAGGTTATATTTGCTGTGCACATCTGCTCTTAGAACCTCTTATAGCCTATTTCCATTGCTCAGTTATTCTCAGTTATTACCATTTTGAGTAACTGAGGTTCAGTTTGCGTATATTTTTCCATAAGGAAATTTACTGCAGTAAAGTGTCAGTAAATATTAACTGAGAATATCTGGTCATCGACTATCGTACTTTTCGATGACTATCGCTAAAATATCGCTGTTAATAAGTTAACATAGTGTTAAAATAGCCAAAACAGATGAGTAATTGAGCAAAGGTAAGCGCACAATTTATATACATATATTTTAAAAATTATTTAAAACAATTAGATTTTTAGATGGATTCACGGAAGAAGTATATAAATTGGGAGCCCCAACACCATACACTGCTGTTTGAGCTGTGGGAGGAGAATTATATAGGGCTGAGGGGGTTGCAGCGGAACTCACATATATATTCGAGGATGGCGGAGGCTTTAAAGTCGGCCGGATTAGAAAATGCCGAATGTTCGTCAGTCCGGTATAAAGTAGAAAATTTGACGAAAAAATATAAGTAAGATATGCATTTTATTAATCACATAAATATAGTTCAATAATGCTATTTTTTTGTAGACAAGAGTTGAAAGCACAGGGCGTGTCTGGCGGTGCCCCATCTAAGTGGGAGCACTTTGGAAACGTGCACAAAATTCTTCGTCAGGCCAAAACAATTCACATTGAGGGAACGGTGCACGAATCTAATGGTAGAAGACTTTAAGTTTAAAATCAGACTCATTTATTAAGTTCAACTTGTTTAGATCCCATTGATGCGCCTGAGGAGGAGGTGCCTTGGCTAATTCTTGACGAGTCGGTGCCAAGCTCATCTATGGAGATGGAGCGCTCATCTGCAGATCGGTCGTCCGTTGAGCGCGCATCGCCAGGGCCCAGCCAACGTCAAGCTAAGCGACGGAAAACCTGCAACACATCATCAATGTCGGCAATAAAGCTTTTAAATATTCAATTTTTTCCATTTTCCGCACTTTTAATCTGCAACTCAAATCAAACAGCTGATTTATTTACTGAACTCTCAGTAACTGAACAGTGTAAACAGGATTGGTAAATGACCGATAAATTTTACTGTAACTGAACAATGGAAAGACCCTATTATATACTCTTTCATACGTCTACCTGGCCTTTAGGTTACCTTTTTGTGCACATCTGCTCTTTGTACATAAAAAGTGAAGTATAGGTAGCAATTCTAAGAACTGGTTTATTGTGTTTGCCAGATTATTATGCTTTCAAGGACACAATAACAATAATCCAAAAATTACCAAAAAGTCACAGAACACGAAGAACAAATGCATTTATAAGTGTTTTCTTGCATTTTCAGTACAAGGTCCCCAGGGACCTGTTCACGCATCCGAGGGGTAAACGCGTTTAGAAGCCTATAAAACCTAAACCATTGCTCCGATCAGAACGCGGAATACATTAAAAGACGCAGAAAAAAATTCTCTTGGAACTTTGTAACTTGGTAACTTTGGGGGGGTGTTGTCTTGGCCGAAATAGGAGTAAATTGCGTTTGAAAACGCAATAGGTCCCTAGGGAACTGTTCACGCATCAAAGGGTTAAATGTGATGTTGAAAACAATGTTGTTTCTCTGAAAATAGTCTCAAATAGTCGAAATAATGGAAAATAATGCAAAATAATGGAAAATAATGGAAAATAATGAAAATATTAAAATGATTATTTTCCATTATTCTCAATTATTTTCGATTATTTTTAATAATTTATGGTAATTTTCCATTATTTTCAATTATTTCTAATCGTAATCATTAAATAATCATACATTTTCACCAGCGAACTATATAATCACTACGACTATTTTCCAAAAATTAATTGATTAGTAATTCTAATGGCAACTTAACAGGTATGATGTCAATCATAAAGTTTAATAACCCTTCCACCTCCGCACTCACTAAATCAAAGCTCAAAGCTAAAGTACGTGTGAGTACTTAACTGCAGCCTCTTAGATATGTTTTGCTTTGATTCAGTGCGTGCGAAAAAGGCAGCGATACAACGCTCTTTGTTTGACTTGCAGAGCGCGCGCATTCATAAGAGAGTGAGCTGAAATCATGATACAAAAAATACCGATAACGCATTGCGCAAAAAAAGCTGTTTTGCGTGACGTCACATGTGACAGGTTGGGTATGATTTTCATATTGCATATGGCTGTTGATGCTGATCAAGAATATATATACTTTATATGGGGTCGGAGATGCTTCTTTTTGCCTGTTACATACTTATGCACAAAAATATTATACCCTTTTTTTTACCCATTTCAGGGTATAAATATAACTGTGATTGCAAAAGATTTTGGGGTGCTTTGTCTGCTGTGGCCCTGCCACAGTTTTATATGCAGCCGCAGCAGCAACAGTTTGAAAAAAAGATTGAAATAAATGAATCAAATAAAATCTGAAAAAAGGCCAGATTTCCGGATAGGGGATGTTTGATATTTTTTTCGGACAAAGGACTTAAAAACATGTCAGATCTGTCCGGAAAAAGGCCAAATCGGCATCACTGTTGTTGGTGTCATTGAATTAAAAAAACAACAACTAAGCAAAACTTGGTGCGTCCAGAAAAATTTGGCACACCAGAAAATGTTGTGGGGGTGGATTTGCATACTTGCTGCTAATATAATTTAGACTAAACGTAACACACTTAGGGCCAGTTTCTCAATGTCTGGTTAAAGTAAGAATTAGCTAACGACCAGATAAATTTAACGCTCGCGTTAAGCCAATTTGGTTTTCTCAATGTATGGTTAAGTTAAATCGATATGATACTATCGCATTGATGGTGCTGCCACCCTGATCGAGCCCTTTTCGAGCAAAACAGCTGTTTTTGTTTGGTATTTTTATACTCGATACCGAAGGTAAAGAGTATATTGGGTTTGTGCAATGTCCGTCATGGTGTCTGTCCGTCTGTCTGTCTGTATGAACGCAACTTTTTTCCACACCCTTCAAGCTAGAGACTTGAAACTTTGCAAATGTCTTTATCTATGGCCGGGACAGATAAAGTGTCAAGATTGGGGTTATACGATAACTGGGAGGCTGGCAAATCGATAAATTCGATAACTCAAAATCGATAAATCCACCGTTTCCGCACACCCTTACAGTTAGAGCTACCAAATTTGGTAGGAAGATAGCTACTGGCATCCCCGAAAAAATTGCATCAAAAATTTTGGGGCCACGCCCACCCATTCCGCCCCCAGCCCCCCGCAGTTTGAAATCAGAAACGCCTATATCTACCTCAGTTTTTGAGCTACAGCCACCAAATTTTACGCCAAGATAGGTGATGACGATCCCCAAAAAACTGCATCAAAACTTTGGATGCCGCACCCAGCCATACCGCCCTTGCCAACCCCAGCCGCCCCAACTTTTCGTTAAAAACGGGAATGCGTGTATCTTTCATGGTGTTTGAGCTCCAGTCTCCAAAATCGGTAGGAAGATAACTGGTAGTGACCCCCAAAGATATCTTGGCGCCACGCCTACCCCAAGCCCCCCCTTCCCCAACTTTTTAAAACTTTGAGCTAGAGTCTCCAAACTTGGTAGGAAGATAACTGGTAGTGACCCCCAAAGATATCTTGGCGCCACGCCTACCCCAAGCCCCCCTTCCCCAACTTCTAAAAACTTTGAGCTAGAGTCACCAAATTTGGTAGGAAGATTGCAATTGGCATTCCACAAAGATCTGCATCAAAATTTTGGATGCCACGCCCTTCCAAAACGCCCCCCGCCCCCTTCCCCTTCACTTAACAAACTTTGAGCTAGAGCCACCAAATTTAGCAGGAAGATAGCTGGTGGTATCCCCATCTGTATCAGACAATCTTTGATGCAGCGTACACCCCTGCCGCATCCGTACCCCTTTGCAATCAGGCCTCTTTTTACCGGTTTTAATACTGGTATCGAGTATATCGCAGTCGGTTGCGTCCGACTGCAACGTTTCCACTTGTTTGTTTTGTGACTGCCAAATTCTTCTTCCAACTGAAAAATAACATTTAAAAAAATGGAAATGATAAAAAAAACAAGTTTAATGAGCTCAGCTGAGAAAAGAAAGCGGGCACGAGGAAAAAACTTTTCAGTTGCTGAGGAGCACATACTTGTTGACCTTGTGGAGTCACAACAAAGTATTCTGGAAAACAAAAGGAGCGATATTGTGACTTGGAAGCAAAAAGACGAAGCCTGGCAAAAACTGGCCGTTCAGTTCGGTGCTCAAGCTGGAGTAAGTCGTTCCTGGAAGGCCTTAAAATACAAATACGACAATTTAAAAAGAAAATCGCGCAAGGAATACGCCGATGAAAAGCGGGAAACATATTGCACTGGCGGTGGCGTAGCCAGCAATAGCGGAGTGACGCAAATTTCTCAAAAAATTGCTGGCATGATCCAAGTATCAGCCACCCTGAATCTTTGCACAAATTTGGCTTCATCCAACTCAGTGAAATAATTCACCCTTTGTCTAAAATATCTAGAACTATTCACGCGCTGCTCCATTTCTTCAAATTGTGTTTCAATTGCGTGGATGTCAAAAACTCTTTGATCCGATGCCATTTTGCTTGAATAATAAATTGTAAACAATGCAAGTGTCAGCCACAGTCAGCTGTTTGCCTAACGATGATTAAACGATATTTATATCGGCACTTAACGAGAGAACAAATTTTAACCGGCACTCAGGCCTCATGTTAGTTTTTATTACGAACAACCCTAACCAGACATTGAGAAACTAAATTTTGACTAACCATCAGATAGTTAAGCTAACCATCTGTTAGTTTAGCTAACCAGACATTGAGAAACTGGCCCTTACATTAATAATATACAATTTCGAACAAGTAAAATTGGTTCGTACACTTGTAAAAAAGAAACGGATTTCCTCTTCTTAATGAATAAGTGCATTCACATATAAGTGAACAATGCGCTTGAAAATAATTTTCAATATTTTATGTACATGTATCTTTTCGCACAGTGCACATTGTTTTTTTTCTCAAATTTGTGTGCCTTTGACAATTGATTTACGACCCAAGTAGCGTTAGTTGTTGTTGTAAGTGTTGTTGTTGGGCCCGCACTGCTACTTTTGTTGGTGTCATTGATTTAAAAAAAAAAAAAACAACAACAACAAAACATAACTTGGTCCGTGTAGAAAAATTTTGCACACCAAAATACATATGTTGTGGGGGTGGATTTGCCTACTTGCTGCTAATATAACTTAGACAAAACGTAAAACTTACATTAATAATATACAATTTCGAACAAGCAAAGGCCGTTCACATAAGTTTGTATACAAATCTATGCATGCCTGCGTTGTACGTGTGAACCACGCTCTTTGTCCCAAACTCAAAGAGCCGCTTAAAACTTAACAGAGCGCGCTCTTATGATAATTAGATAATTTGAAATCTCGCTCCGAGCATGCTCCTTTGTTGTTGCTCATTTACGTTCACTCTCTATTTTATGTGCGCGCTTTACATGTCAATCATAAAGTTTAATAACCCTACCTCCTCCGCACACACTAAATCAAAGCTAAAGGCTAAAGTACGTGTGAGTTTAGGCTATGCAATTCACTTAACTGCAGCCTCTTAGATACATATGTTTTGCTTTGATTCAGTGCGTGCGAAAAAGGCAGCGATGCTAAGCTCTTTGTTTGACTTACAGAGCGCGCGCATACATAAGAGAGTGAGCTGAAATCATGATACAAAAAATACCGATAACGCATTGCGCATAAAAAGCTGTTTTGCGTGACGTCACATGTGACAGGTTGTGTATGATTTTCATATTGCATATGGCTGTTGATGCTGATCAAGAATATATATACTTTATATGGGGTCGGAGATGCTTCTTTTTGCCTGTTACATACTTATGCACAAAACAATTATACTCTTTTTTACCCATTTCAGGGTATAAATATAACTGTGAATGCAAAAGATTTGTTGTTGCTGTTTTTGTCGATCGCTTCAGGCTTATTATAAGCCGTTGTATGCACACACGAATTTGAAACAACAAAGGAGGACTAAGAGGAATGCGATTGGCTTAAGAGCATGAAAATGTGATATTGTTCTGTAGATGAGATCAATTCACATAAATAACAGTAACTCTTTCACTCTAAGGGAATTTTAAATTTTTACTTTAGTGTGCCATTTGCGCATTGCTTAATTTTATTTCTAAAAGTGATACAAGAATGAACGGACAAAATTATCGGGGTGCTTTGCCTGCTGTGGCCCTGCCACAGTTTTATGTGCAGCCGCTGCAGCCACAGCAGCAACAGTTTCAGCTATCTTCCTACCAAATTTGGTGACTCTAGCTCAAAGTTTGTAAAAGGTTGGGGAAGGGTGCTGTGGGCGTTATGGGTGGGCCTGGCTACAAAATATATTTGGGTGTCGCTACCAGTTATGGACGCGGCATCCAAAGTTTTGATGCAGTTTTTTGAGGATCGTCATCACCTATCTTGAAGCAACATTTTGTGGCTGTAGCTAAAAAACTGAGGAAGATAAAGTCATTTCTGAAAGATACACGCATTCCCGTTTTTAACGAAAAGTTGGGGCGGGTTGGGTTGGCTAGGGCGGTATGGGTGGGCGTGGCATCCAAAGTTTTGATGCAGTTTTTTGGGGATCGTCATCACCTATCTTGGCGATTTAAAACCGCGGGGGGCTGGGAGCGGAATGGGTGGGCGTGGCACCACAATTTTTCGGGGATGCCAAAATTGCCCACCAAATTTGGTAACTCTAACTGTAAGGGTGTCCGGAATAGGTGGATTTGTCGATTTTGAGTTATCGAATTTATCAATTTGCCAGCCCCCCAGTAATCGTAGAACCCCAATCTTAAAACTTGATCTGTCCCGGCCATAGATAAAGACATTTGCAAAGTTTCAAGTCTCTAGCTTGAAGGGTGTGGAAAAAACTTGCGAACATACAGACGGACGGACAGACACCATGAAGGACATTGCACAAACCCAATATACTCTTTACCTTCGGTATCGAGCATAAAAAAGGACAGAAAACAGGACAAAAATTGTTTTGTGCAATTTTAAGCTTTTAGCATCAAAATGAAACTTGCACAATTCCGTGAGGTGATAATAAACATAAACATATGTAGCTAATACAGCTTTCTGGTGACAAGATTGGGGACAATCCGCCGGCTTAAAACAAATTATGATTTTTTGTGCGAGGCACGATGCGTTTTGCATATGTTTTTTTGTCGCCATATACGCGCGAATGTGATCTATTTTGCTATTAAGACTGCATATGCAGTATCTGCAGTATGCCTTATTGCTGTGCGCTTCATCGTGGCTTATCCAATCTTTAAAATCTGGCTGCTGTAGCCAGCAATCACCAAATTTTTGTTTGTACGAATCTTTCGGCATTATTTAAGTTTATTTTTCACTTTTGTTGTACATTAGATTACAAATGATATCGAAAATACATATGTATGTACAAAGTATGTAAAAAAAGATGCCACACCGTTTTAAAAATATCGCTGTTTTTAATAGATCGGATGCCACACTGTTTTTAAAGAAAACTTTGAAAAAAAGATTGAAATAAATGAATCAAATAAAATCTGAAAAAGGCCAGATTTCCGGATAGGGGATGTTTGATATTTTTTCCGGACAAAGCATTAAAAAACAGGTCAGATCTGTCCGGAAAAAGGCCAAATCGGCATCACTGTTGTTGGGCCCGCTCTGCTACTTTTTGTTGGTGTCATTGATTTAAAAAAACAACAACAAAGCAAAACTTGGTGCGTCCAGAAAAATTTGGCACACCAGAAAATGTTGTGGGGGTGGATTTGCATACTTGCTTAACTTAGACAAAACGCAAGATCGATAAAACTCAGATCACGCAGTCAGTGGCTTACACGTTGTACAGTGAAGTCAATTTTTGACTTATTTTGAAGTATTTATTTATAACACTTACTTCAAATTTAGTTGTAAATTTGATTTGTTTATAATAATAAGTCGACTTTAGACTTAATAATTGAAGCAACATTATATATAGTTGGATAAGGACTACTGAGGAAACCACAATAAAAAGCAAGTGGAAACGTTGCAGTCGGACGCAATCGACTGCGCTATACTCGATACCAGTATTTAAAGCGGTAAAAAGAGGCCTGATTGCAAAGGGGTACGGATGCGGCAGGGGTGAAAGCTGCCTCAAAAATTCTGATACAGATGGGCATGCCACCAGCTATCTTCCTTCCAAATTTGGTGACACTTGCTTCAAGTTTGTAAAAGGTTGGGGAAGGGTGCTGGGGGCGTTTAGCTCAAAAACTATGAAACATACACGCATTCCCGTTTTTAACGAAAAGTTGGGGCGGCTGGGGTTGGCTAGGGCGGTATGGGTGGGCGTGGCATCCAAAGTTTTGATGTATTTTTTTGGGGATCGTCATCACTTATCTTGGCGCCAAATTTGGTGGATCGAGCTTAAAAACTGAGGAAGTTGTAGGCGTTTTTTATTTAAAACCGCGGGGGGCTGGGAGCGGAATGGGTGGGCGTTGCACCACAATTTTTCGGGGATGCCAAAATTTCCCACCAAATTTGGTAACTCTTACTGTAAGGGTGTGCGGAATAGGTGGAATTGTCGATTTTGAGTTATCGAATTTATCAATTTGCCAGTCCCAATCTTGACACTTTAATTTACTATGCCATAGATAAAGAGAATTGGAAAGTTTCAAGTCTTTAGCTTGAATTGTGTGGAAAAACGTTGCGTTCATACAGACAGACAGACAGACAACATGACGGACATACTCCTAATATACTCTTTACCTTCGGTACCGAGTATAATGACGCGCCTCAATGGTGGCGTGGAAAAGAGAATGTTAAATATTGTACTTCGCTTTAATATTTTGTGAAATATTTTCTAATTTATTTATTTTATAACTTCTGTTGCTAAAATTTATATAAACTATCCGCGCAGCGAAGTAAGCGGGCCACTTACTAGTTACGTATATATGAATGCACGACGCCAGACCGACGCACTAGCTGCCTCGTCAGCGGGCCGCACAAGCAGCTCGGGCATAGGGTCATAAAAAAAGGGTTCTTTGTGTGCACTTATAAAAAAAAATGTATACCTGCTTCTTAGAGAATGCGTGCATAGGCACATGCCCTGCCAAATTTAAATTTCTTATTTTTGTGCATATATCACTTCGCTCAGTGCACACATTTTTGGTGATATTTTCGCGCCGCTTAACATTAACGGTGTTAAGCTGAGGGTCTGATCGGGAGCAAGAACAAAGTACATGCGTGTCGTCACCAGACTGACGCACAAGCAACTCGGGCACAGGGTCATAAAAGTGACCTAACGGCATATGCACATACATATTAGCAGTCAAAAAAATAAACACAAACATACATACATACATAGCAGACTTCATACTCGAATACATTCAGTACTACTCGAATATAACTGTATATTTTCATTAATTTGATCCGTGGCCTGACGTTTGAATGTTGTGCGACTGTGTACGTTGCCAGAGCACTACGTTTACTCATACAATTTTGTAGAAGTATTCTATTCCATTCAATTCATTTTACACATTGTATATTCGAATGCCGTTTTTTTGCCTTTCATGCAGCTCTCTAATTGAGAGTCAATTTTGTAAAATTCTTTTAACACATCCCATCGCACATTACCATTTGGGGCTTTGATTTCGTTGTGCATTAAATTATTGCGAATGGCTTTGAAAATGTGGCAATGGTCAAAAATCCAATATATTTTTTGACCGTTTTGATAGAAAAAGCGATCATTATTCGCCACCATGTCATTGCAACATTTGACGTTTGTTGAGCTTTGGTCAGAAATTACAGCCTTTACGATCAACCCGCTACTGCTGATGCGTTCTATATTAGCTGTTTAAATTGTTGTTAGTGTATCGCCTGCAACAAATATTAAGATTTAAATCATTTCTGCATTGACTAGTTCAACAACATACCTGAGATCGCATTCTTTGAACAGTAATAGCTCATAATCTGCTTCCATTTGGTGAAAATGCCTTTGACCATGAAAAAGAGAAATTTCGAAGCTATTTCCTTTTCTCTCCGCTCACCGCCCAAATCTTTAAGTCCATCAATTTGATCAGTTGACGCATTAAATTGCAGCTCTCTTCTACCTGCCACTTCATCAAAATATAGCACACATTGTCTATCCCGGGCCGTTAAATTTGAAGCTAAGGTCTTTAACAATATTTTTATGAAATCATGCAGGCCAGGCTCCAAACTCCGCAAAGGACTCCATCGAAACATTATGGAAGCTTGGGGAAGCGGAAACTCCAGCGTTTCTTTAGGGTAGTTATACGCCTTTTTGGAAATAAAGTGCAAATTCTGTGCAATAATTTTTTGGATTTCTGTATATCTGCACTTATCATTCAAAATAAGTTTGATAAACTCAATTGCTACTTCAGAGGCATGAGAACAGTCAATAGAATTTCGATCTTTCTCTTCGAGGCGAGTTTTCAGTGCTTTTATTTCAGACTGAAATTTCTGCTTTTCCATGTCCAATAAGTTTTGAAAATATTGTTCCTTTTCTGCCAATTCCTTTTTCAAGAGCTTTAAGCGAGTCTCCTGCTGGGAACAACGCTTGCTATAAAAGTGCATATTCTTGCAAAATGTTTCGCAATTAGAACAAGTTACTGTGTTTTCCACATTCGCCTCCAATTGTAATACGCTTTCAGTGTCATTTAAATCTGCCTCCTGGGATTCTTCCGCTACTATATTTGGAATTGCATTTTTCAGCCGACCTTTTCCAATCATCGCTGCATCAAAATGTTTTTCGCAAATGAACAACTGCTTCGGCAAGTCAGTTATCATTCCACAACGGTTCAGCCACTCCTGTCTTTTAGTAACCTCACTGGGAAATCCAAATAGTGTGTTTGGATGCGCCGATTTGCATTGTGGAACACTACAGACGCGTAACTTTATTTTTTTGGAAAGTCCCGATAGCATTGGGTAAACAACGTGGTCGTAATTTTGAATAGCTGGATCGATAAATAAGAAACATTTATACAAGCAGGTTAGTTGTTTGCTCTGAACTATTTGTAAACAATATACTTACCAAGATTAATGGTTGGATGTGCACGCAATCTCAGGTATCCAACGCCAATGCATTCCGCGGTAAAGTGTTGTGAGCAAATTCTCGTACTGTTATTTACAGCCGATGGATCTATTTGCAAATTTTGACACCAAACATCCCTATCGCTTATGGGAAAACAAAACAAATGAATACCTTCGGTGTTTTTCTCAGCACATCCACTGATCACGCACTTTAAATTACTCATTTTATATTCCATTTTTATAATTATCTAACACTGAGAGATCAATTTCAATATTACGGGAATGAAAATTTTTGGACACCAGTGTTCAATGCAATAGTTTGCAGTCAACTAAATCAGCGCCTGTCGAAATACCATCGATGAAGACTAACAATTAACCTTTTTTACATAATGCCAGTGATGACCTTTTTATTGTCAAACTTTCCCATAAAAAGGTTCAAGAACCAAAACTCCCCCCAGTAGGCAAATATCCCTAGGTAAACAGGTAGGTCGGAAAGTGCAGGTGCTGGTGCAAGTGTTTCTTTCTTCTCGAGCCTGGGTTTCTCCAACATTAGGTATCACAGATACTAAAGGGTTGAAGTTGGTAGGCAGTTATGGGCTGCCTTAAATTATCCTAAGCCGTTGCAAATTTTCATTCATACGCATAATTTCTAACACAGGTACTTACCAGATTCTTTACGAACACCAATAATAATAATTTGTGCTTTCAAATATACATTAATTTTATAGTTTAAAAAAAGTATTGTTGAATAATTTAAAAATATTTTAAAAATAAATAAATAATAAATTTCTCTAGCTGTTTCCTAAATTGTCAAATCATTAAAGTTGTGGCAAGTCAATAAATGATATACAATTGCCAAACACACATTTAATTTGGATATGCATAGATGTACACAAACAGCCAAATTTCAGTTTGACAATTGCTGGTCATTCATACTCTTTCAAATTTTTAGTTCTGTGACACTAGCCAAAAATTATGCCATACAGTTGTGCAAAGAAGCACACAAATTTCGAAAGTGTATTCAGTAGTTCACTTGTGAAAGAGACAGACAACGAACGAAATATCAAAAAATAGCAAAAATCTGGACAGGCAGGCCAAGCAAGAAATGTAAACAACGCACACGACACATTTTGACCCTTTGCGGTTGCCACTGGCCCGCCGCTTGGCAGGCCGCTGAGTGCTAAGGCAACTGAAACAAGAACGGCTGCACATGCTATCCGCTATCGCGCTCACTCACAGGCAGAACATAGAAAAGTACCGCTATGCCTAGGTCCCGGGGCATGAGACGAAATAACTGTTCTTCTTCGTATTACCAATTGCACTATCTTGTATACTCTATTGTCTTTGGTGAAGGCAAATATTGAATATCCCAAGCTTTAGGCCTTAATGTTAGAGCAGCTATTTGCGACCAGGGCTCAAATAATAAAGCTGTTTTTAAAGGATTGGGCGTTGATGCAAGCACACCAAGCTTTTGCATAAATGCTAAAGAAATCAATGCAATGTACGACGTTCCACATCTTATAAAATCCTTGCAAAATATAATAATGAAACGTAATCTTGATTCGCCTGATGGCGTTGTTTCGTGGAAAATAATAGAAGAGTTATTTGAAGTAGATTCCAAAAATTCAACTCGAATCCGCCCAAATATTTATAACTTTGAAAATATGAAAGTTAAGTATGCCACCCAAATTTTAAGCCATAATGTAGCCGCTGCAATTAAAACAATGATTGATACTGGGTGCTTTTAAAATTGCAAAGAATCAATAAATTGCAGAATCAAATCAAATCAAAATCAATAGTTATTTTCTATATGATAAAAATCCATTTAGATGTGCTCTTGTTCAAGGCAATATAGTTAATAAAACTCTTTTGGATATGCGAACATACTTTGAGGCAGTTAAATATCCTCAAGAAGTTTTTTGTATTAATGGAATTATTTTAACAATAACTTCCATACTTTCTTTGGCAGAAAATGTTTGGAGTGAAAGTCACGATGCATTTTACATTTCAACGTCAAAATTAAACCAGGATCCATTGGAAAATTTATTTTACTTAATCATTTCTCGCGGTGTAACGAATAGTAATCCCACAATGTACGAGTTTACCGTAATTACATATGTCAAAAATGCTGTCAATGAAAGTTCTAGCATCTACACTGCGCTCCGGATGAAAATTCCATGTTGATTAATATCATTAACAACAATGGGTCAAGTCAACCAACATCGAAATTTGGTGTCAGTGACGATGATGATGACTTGATTTTTTCTGACGAGGAAGCAGAGTTAGAAGTTTTTGTAGAAGCAACAAATTTAAATATTGAAGACGAATTTAATGAGAATGCATTGCGTTATTTTGCGGGATTTTTATTACATAAGCTGTTAAGAAAGCACGACTGCAAGGATTATGCCAACCTTTTGAAATCGTCCGATGAAGTCCACTGTTCTTCTGAGTGTTTAACACTTAATAAACATTTTGTAAAATTTTATAAATATAATAAAAGAAACTTTATTTTAAACCGCATTTCAAATCAATTTTTTATTTCTTATTTTCAAATATAATATTATTATTATTTACAGGTTTTAAAGATTATAAGGGTGGCCGCACACCGGAGTCGACAAAACGTTTTTTTGTCGATCTTTGGTGGTCCGAAAATAAAACAGGTTTTTTGGTATCGCACACCAAAACAAACACCGTTCGACAACCATTTTGTTTTCTACATGTTGTCGGCTTCGGTGTGCGATACAGCAAAACATAATTTTAGTATTGTTCAAGATGTCATCTGATTCGGAGGAAGAATTTGTTTCTGCGCTTTACCAATCTCTCAAATTGTGTGAAACCGAAGAAAGTCAAACTCGAAAGTATTGGGTACATCCTTACTGCAGAATTCGCGAGCAGGAAAAGACTATTATTAATAAAATAGCAGAGCTGAGGTGTTATCCTGAGGAGTTTCAAAATTTCAGTTTGGCAATTGCTGGTCATTCATACTCTTTCCAATTTTTAATTCTATGACTTATTATTATAAACAAAACAAATTAACTAATTAATTTAAAGTAAGTATTATAAATAAATACTTCAAAATAAGTCAAAAATTGACTTCACTGTACAACGTGTAAGCCACTGACTGCGTGATCTGAGTTTTATCGATCTTGCGTTTTGTCTAAGTTAAGCAAGTATGCAAATCCACCCCCACAACATTTTCTGGTGTGCCAAATTTTTCTGGACGCACCAAGTTTTGCTTAGTTGTTGTTTTTTTAAATCAATGACACCAACAAAAAGTAGCAGAGCGGGCCCAACAACAGTGATGCCGATTTGGCCTTTTTCCGGACAGATCTGTCCTGTTTTTAAGTGCTTTGTCCGGAAAAATATCAAACATCCCCTATCCGGAAATCTGGCCTTTTCCAGATTTTATTTGATTCATTTATTTCAATCTTTTTTTCAAAGTTTTCTTTAAAAACAGTGTGGCATCCGATCTATTAAAAACAGCGATATTTTTAAAACGGTGTGGCATCTTTTTTTACATACTTTGTACATATGTATTTTCGATATCATTTGTAATCTAATGTACAACAAAAGTGAAAAATAAACTTAAATAATGCCGAAAGATTCGTACAAACAAAAATTTGGTGATTGCTGGCTACAGCAGCCAGATTTTAAAGATTGGATAAGCCACGATGAAGCGCACAGCAATAAGGCATACTGCAGATACTGCATATGCAGTCTTAATAGCAAAATAGATCACATTCGCGCGTATATGGTGACAAAAAAACATATGCAAAACGCATCGTGCCTCGCACAAAAAATCATAATTTGTTTTATGCCGGCGGATTGTCCCCAATCTTGTCACCAGAAAGCTGTATTAGCTACATATGTTTATGTTTATTATCACCTCACGGAATTGTGCAAGTTTCATTTTGATGCTAAAAGCTTAAAATTGCACAGAACAATTTTTGTCCTGTTTTCTGTCCTTTTTCATGCTCGATACCGAAGGTAAAGAGTATATTGGGTTTGTGCAATGTCCGTCATGGTGTCTGTCCGTCCGTCTGTATGTTCGCAAATTTTCCACACCCTTAAAGCTAGAGACTTGAAACTTTGCAAATGTCTTTATCTATTGGGGTTCTACGATAACTGGGGGGCTGGGAAATCGATAAATTCGATAACTCAAAATCGATAAATCCACCTATTCCGCACACCCTTACTGTTGGAAATACATCTGGCCACACTCTTCACATTCACTGCATATCGATATATCAATATGCTTCTTCTTCTTCTTCGTCGTTCATCAGATGTTGTCTCGAGCGCATCATCAAGCGGACTGCGCAACTACTTCGTATATTGAATTCACACAATTACTATCAACTGTACGCTACTCTGAATAAACTTATAAAATACAACACTTACAGTTAGAGTTACCAAATTTGGTAGGAAGATAGCTACTGGCATCCCCGAAAAAATTGCAACGCCCACACATTCCGCCCCCAGCCCCCCTGCAATTTTAAATCAGAAACGCTTATAACTTCTTCAGTTTTTGAGCTGGAGCCACCAGCCACAAATTTTGCGCCAAGATAGGTGACGACGATCCCCAAAAAACTGCATCAAAACTTTGGATGCCATGCCCACCCATACCGCCCTAGCCAACCCCAGCCGCACCAACCTTTCGTTAAAAACGGGAATGCGTGTATGTTTTATAGTGTTTGAGCTAGAGTCTCTAAATATGGTACGAAGATAACTGGTAGCGACCTCCAAAGATATTTTGGAGCCACGCCCACCCATACAGCCCCAGCCCCCCTTCCCGAACCTTTTACAAACTTTGAGCTAGAGTCACCAAATTAGGTAGGAAAATAGCTGGTGGCATCCCCATCTGTATCAGACAATTTTTGAGGCAGCTTACACCCCTAACAAGTGGAAACGTTGCAGTCGGACGCAACCGACTGCGATATACTCGATACCAGTATTAAAACCGGTAAAAAGAGGCCTGATTGCAAAGGGGTACGGATGCGGCAGGGGTGTACGCTGCATCAAAGATTGTCTGATACAGATGGGGATACCACCAGCTATCTTCCTGCTAAATTTGGTGGCTCTAGCTCAAAGTTTGTTAAGTGAAGGGGAAGGGGGCTGGGGGCGTTTTGGGTGGGCGTGGCATCCAAAATTTTGATGCAGATCTTTGTGGAATGCCAATTGCAATCTTCCTACCAAATTTGGTGACTCTAGCTCAAAGTTTTTAAAAGTTGGGGAAGGGGGGCTTGGGGTAGGCGTGGCGCCAATATATCTTTTGGGGTCACTACCAGTTATCTTCCTACCAAGTTTGGAGACCCTAGCTCAAAGTTTTTAAAAGTTGGGAAAGGGGGGGGCTTGGGGTAGGCGTGGCGCCAAGATATCTTTGGGGATCGTGACCAGTTATTTTCCTACCGATTTTGGAGACTGTAGCTCAAAAACCATGAAAGATTCACGCATTCCCGTTTTTAACGAAAATTTGGGGCGGCTGGGGTTGGCAAGGGCGGTATGGCTGGGTGTGGCATCCAAAGTTTTGATGAAGTTTTTTGGGGATCGTCATCACCTATCTTGGCGTAAAATTTGGTGGCTGTAGCTCAAAAACTGAGGTAGATATAGGCGTTTCTGATTTCAAACTGCGGGGGGGGCTGAGGGCGGAATGGGTGGGTGTGGCCCCAAAATTTTTGATGCAATTTTTTTGGGGATGCCAGTAGCTATCTTCCTACCAAATTTGGTAGCTCTAACTGTAAGGGTGTGCGGAAACGGTGGATTTATCGATTTTGAGTTATCGAATTTATCGATTTGCCAGCCTCCCAGTTATCGTATAACCCCAATCTTGACACTTTATCTGTCCCGGCCATAGATAAAGACATTTGCAAAGTTTCAAGTCTCTAGCTTGAAGGGTGTGGAAAAATGTTGCGTTCATACAGACGGACAGACGGACAGACACCATGACGGACATTGCACAAACCCAATATACTCTTTACCTTCGGTATCGAGTATAAAAATATCAACATGTGTGGGAATCAACTTTATAATGACCCCAGGCATATGTATTTATACGTCAGACCTAATTTTTCTTTTACGTCATTAGAGCTTAAAGTAGTTTTTTTTATCTTATGCGTATACAAGTTGTGGATCTTAGATCAAACAACATCATTTCATCATTAAATATCTTATTATAAAAAAGCATTCTTTATAGCTATTTATAGTAAGCTTATCTAATGCAGACTCCTTTACACCCTTTGATTTTTTAATGCTTCCACCCCCCTCAAGAGACAGTGAATACATTTTCGCTCAGAGACCAACAAACTTTAGCATTCGTTTGCCACAGTTCTCATCCTTCATCATACCTGAACACGACTTTTCGCTAACAAAATGAGTACGACTGCTCACGCTTGAGTTCTGTAATGATACTAATTTATTCTTACAAATCTTAAATTAGGCCTGCTGTGGTACTTTATAACCAGCAGACTATCATATTCTTTGTTTTATTGGTATATTTGTTTACCCTATTTGGTTATATTTTTACCAAGAACTAATTACTGCGGGTCACTTTACAATCTTAGCGACCCATGTGCAGTATTTATTTATTATTTATATTCTGCTCATTAACTATTTATTGCGGGTCACTTTACAATCTTAGCGACCCATGTGCAGAATTTTTTATTACTTTATTATAACTATGCAGGTAGCTGCTGTTTGGTTTAATATGTTTGTGGTATTGCCGAGACCCAAGTGAAGCTTGGTACATTTTCTTATCAGATATACAATCATAGTTCCGACTAAAAATAATAAAATTATTAACGAAGCATAAATACGTGATGGTCTTTTTAATCCAAGTTTTGAGCCTCTTAGTCTACTGAAGCTTTTTTTTTGTCATTATTACTATTTTTCTCTTCATTCTCTAATTTGTCTAATGCCTGTATGCCAATAAGCGGGCACACTTTGGTAACTGGTAACCCCTCTTGTAATTTTACTTTAACTACCCTGACTTTATTGTCTTTGCCCTTATGACCTTCTTCTACTTTACCCAAGGATCATCTTGCTAGCATAATTACTTTTTGTCTTTTTTGAATATCCCGTGTTTCTTTTTCCACTTACTTCTCTGTCGGAGGGTATGTAAATAATCTTCTTTCCTTTTTGACCAAAACTCTTTTTTGATTTTTTTGAATCAGATTCCATCTATCTAAGATCCCTGTTCTATTCTGAGTTTCTGATTCTATGCTGTCTATGTTGGTCTTCCAATTTCTCTTTTTACGTGATATTTCACTGATTTTACTCCGGCCTCCCAAAAACCTCCGAAGTAAGGTCCTGCCGGCGGGATGAAATTAAAGTTTTTATCTATCAGCCATAGTTTTTGCGTAAACAATTTTCCCACAACTGTAACCGATGATGGCCAACCTGATGGATCATAAGTCTTCGCAAGTGTGGACAATACTTGTCGTTTGCTTATGACGTCTGAGCCCTTAAAATTGACCTTAAACTTGAATTCATCTTTAAAAGGTTCCCACTGTAGTTCCACTATTTTAACAGATTCATGTTCTTCAGTAGCTGTCACTTTATTTTCTCCAGTAGTTTATACTTGTTCTTTAATCTTTGGTTTCTTTTTAACCCGTTTTCTCAAATTAAAACCAGCTTCTGATAACTTAAATGTATTCTTTATGAATTGTTTTTCCAAGTTTACGGAATCTGGCCATCGCTTGTGGTCTCGATTTTCCTAACTCTTTTTCTTCTTTAAATGGAATTGAACATCTTCCACCTAATTCTCTTTTTGTTGCTTAGCGAAATCCTCGCAAATTGTTGTTTCTGCATTTGTCTTATCGCCCTCAGTAGTAGGGAACTGCTGGTTCTAACTCAATTTATGACTTTTTTAATTACCCCTTTTTGACAGTTTTATTAGACCAAATCAAAGGCATGCCGGTTCTAACTCAAAAAAACCAACATCCTGGGTGACCCTTTTTAGCAACGAGAATATATACAAATAGAGTCGCCATGAGGCCAAATTCTTACTGCCAGTTGGAACCTTAAATATTTTTGATCAAGGGTACACCCACAGTGTAGTTAACAAGGTGAGCTCAATTTTGACAGCTCGCTCAAATCTGGGTACCAGCGAGCCCAGCTGCTAGTGATGTTAGTGGCCATCGACGGAAATCATCACACAAGAATATCGTCAACAAAAAATCTCATCGATGTATTGCTTAATTTGTTATTGATTTGTTTTAAGAGCTAAAAGCTGTTTAATAAAATGATTTTTAAAATCTTAGGTGATATTGGTTTAATTTTAATATGTATTCTCATTATAAACTGTTAAGCTATCATTCCCAAATCAATACATTCGTCAAATGTCTATCGTGAAAACCATCGCTATGCTGCATTATCGATGTATCGCAGGTCTGTTATGAATATTGCTGTTGTTAATGTAACTGGTGTTATACACATTTTGCGGTTTTTTTATATTGTGCTTGAGTTTATCTTTAAAATTAAAAATGCCTTACTGTGTTCTTTGTCGCGTTTCGACTAGAAATACCAATTCAAATGTCTTTCGCGTCCCCAAAGACCCAAATAAGAGAAAAGTTTGGGAGGATGCGTTACAATTGAAATTTACAGGTGAAAGTCGAATCTGTGAAAAACACTTTAAACTGTGTGATTTTAAGCTAATGACCGAAACAAATAAACCGGTAAAGCGTAAACAACTAATGCCTAATGCAATACCGCAAAAGGTTTTTTGTGAAGCGGAATCCATTCCTATGGGAGGGACACATAAATGTTCAAGCACGCAAACCGAGTAAGTAAATATATATCCAAAATTTGCAATATTGTTTTACGAGATTTTATAAAATGTGTAGATATGAAACAATACAAGCCGGCACAATACTCGAGCACATGCGAATGAGTGAGGAAATCAAAAAACTACGACAAGAAAATGCTCTTCTGCGCCAAGATCTCTTCCAATTGCGAAAGTCATTGAGCACAATGTTTACGGAGACTCAGGTGACAAGGTTGCAAAGCGGCAAGCAGAAACATTGGACACCAGAAGACATATCTTATGGCATATGTCTGCATTCGGCTGGGCCGCGCGCCTATCATCATTTATGTGTAAAAGGATTTCCTTTACCCAGTCGGTCAACGCTACAGAGATGGGTACAAAAGGTACACATTAAGCCTGGATTGATCGACGCACAGTGGCGCCATTTGAGTTTATTCGTGGCAAAAATCATAACTTTTGAACCAAATGAGATAAAAAGCATCTGATAGATAATTAATCAACCTGTAAATTGAGCATTTGAAATGAATTTTACGATTTTTGGGTGCCTATCTATGGGTATGCAAAGTTGAAAATTGTGAAAAAATCAATTTTACGGGAAGGAAAAAAAATATTTTTTAAAATTTTTGATTTTTTATGTATTGTTTTAAAGGCTTTTATGATTTAAAATTATTTATATAATTATTAAAAAAAAAATTAAATTATTTTTAAATGTACTTTTTGGTTTTTTGTAAAATATTGCTCACAATTTCACGATTATGTGTCATAAATTACCCAAAACTGCAAGTCTTTTTTCACTATTTTACCTCTAAAAAAAAAGGGGAAAAAACGGGCAGATGAAAATTTTTGCATTAGATAGAGGAATAATCAAAGAATTTATTTGGACTATTTGCCCAATATAGTATGACATAGTTTTTTTTTATTTTCCATCAAAGTTGAGAAATAGTGAAAAAATGGGTAGTTGGTAAATATTGATTTACCTGGCCAAACGCAAACCAAACAGTACAATTTTTTTTTTATTCTTTTCTTAATAAAAAGATCTATCAATAGAATCAAAAATAATGACGATCCGATCACTAGTTTTTGAGATATTGTATCAGAAAGCCGACCAAATTAACTTAAAATTGTGATTTTTATTTAACACAAAAAATTAGTCAACTTTGAAGGGCTATATCTTCTAAACAAAAAATCCGGTTATGTTAAGGGTTGCAGATTTGGAATCGTTGGAAAATTTCCTATACAGTAGGTTCATTCAATATTTTTTAGAGGCACATGCAATTTTTGATTTTTGCCACTTGACTTGTTCTACGGGCGCCACTGTGCGACGTTGCCATAAATCTCATGCAGCACGACGTTATACTCAGTGAGGATGAGAAACTGTGCGTCTTAATGTTTGATGAAATGAAGGTTTCAACAACATATGAGTACGACTCCGCTGAGGATATAGTGTACGAGCCTCGTAACTATGTGCAAGTGGCGATGGTAAGGGGCTTAAAAAAATCATGGAAGCAGCCGGTGTTTTTTGACTTTGATTGTCGAATGGATTCCATTAAAATAAATAACATTATTACAAAGCTTTATGAGTCTGGATATCCTGTGGTCGCAATCGTATGTGATCTGGGTCCAGGAAACCAAAGGCTTTGGAAGGATCTGGGTATCACAGAAGGTGACATATATCTGTTTGTTTTTAGCATTATAATATAGATCAATTTTATTTTTGGTATTTACAGAAAAGACATGGTTTTTAAACCCAGCCAACTCGGATTCAAAAGTCTTCGTTTTTTCTGATGCTTGCCACCTAATTAAATTAGTGAGAAATCACTTTCTGGATACCGGACTACTTATAAAAGGTCAACTAATAGTTCCGGAAACCATAAAGCAGGTTTTGAGGCACACTAGCTCATCGGATTTGTCAATCATTCACAAAGTGACTGAGCATCACTTAACTGTCAAATCGACGGGCAGGCAGAAAGTAAAATTGGCCACGCAGTTATTTTCAAACTCAACCGCAAGCGCCATTCGCCGCGCATATACTTTGGGCCTGGATGTTTTAAATGCCTGCGAAACTGCTGACTTTTTTAAGTTGGCAAACGACTGGTTTGACATATTCAATAGCAAGTGCACATCGAAGAGTATGCCAACTTGTCGTCCATTTGGGGAGCATTTTGCAGAACAAAAAAACGTCTTGACCAAAATGACGGATATCATGGGGGATATTATTTTACCAAATGGAAAAAACATAGCGCCGTTTCAAAAAGGAATCCTTGTCAACAATGCTGCGCTTCCAATGCTACATTCATATTTAAATGCAAAATATGGGATGCAGTACATTGTAACAAGCAGACTAAATCAAGATCTTTTAGAACATTTTTTTGGTGCAATACGAGCCAAAGGCGGGCTTTATGACCATCCCTCTCCTCTACAATTTCAATACAGGTTGAGAAAATATTTATTGGGTATAAAAAACTTTAAATAATTGGTATATGTATGTTTGTGATGTCCTCGTCTGTTGCTAGTTTCGTTTTGGTGGAAGTACTTGTCAAATTTATATTTGTTTTTATTTTACAATAACAACTTATTTATACAAATCTAGCCAAAAACACAGAAATACTTATGAACAACGGAAATGTTGAAGACGAAAATGTTGATTGGCTCGACTTGGATTATACCCAAATGCCAAACGAAGAAAATGTAAATCCCATCGATGAGCAGGAATTTACTGACTTGGACACATCGATTGTAGGAGAAATGGATGAGCTGGCGGAAGATGCCTTAGAATATGTGGCTGGCTACCTCATTAAAAGACTAAAAAGTGCTAACAGCGAGTGCACAGAACTGACATTTTCATATATTGATGAGATTTCGCATGGAGACTTAAAGAAGCCATCAAAAGAGTTTATGCAGCTTGTTGTAAAATTGGAACTTATATTTCTAAAATTCCATAGAACAAATTTTGGAAAAACTACAAATTTGGTAGAAGACTTATTAACTTCTGCCGAAGGTATTGACATTCCAACAGATATAAAAAAATTTTTTTTTAAGATAAGAACATATTTTAGAGTTAAGCAGGTAAACAGGAAAATAGTTGTACAAAAACAAAAACAGAAAATTATGGGAAACGCTAAATTAATTAAAATAATATTATAATGCAAATTTTAAAGTTTTTCTCTTTATTGTTTTATTCAACATATTTTAACTTCCATTTTAAACATATAGAGCTAGTGATGTTACGATGTGCACAATTAAGCGATTTTTATTCGCATAGACATCGATAAATTGGCTTTTAGATATCGATACTCTCTCTTTTTCACTCACTGGTACCCAACTGTCAAAAATGAGCCCATGATGAAATAACATAAGGTGGTCCCATCGGCAGCCGAAGTTTTACGAAGTATACACTTATTTCAGTGCACGTTTGCTTGTTGACGAGAACAATCACATTGCCGCCTCACTCACACTCAATACGACATACTATACTATGTTCTTTTCACTCGCACTTATTGCAAGCATACAATAAGTGGATGTCTGTTGCCGACGGGACCACCTTATGTTATTTCATCATGAATGAGCCCACCTTGTTAACTACACTGTGGGTACACCTCTCTCAGAGAGCACATTTTGTGGCAATTTTTGCTGGACTCGCGCATGATGAAATAACACAAGGTGGTCCCGTCGGCAACAGACATCCACTTATTGTATGCTTGCAATAAGTGCGACTGAAAAGAACATAGTATAGTATGTCGTATTGAGTGTGAGTGAGGCGGCAATGTGATTGTTCTCGTCAACAAGCAAACGTGCACTGAAACAAGGCATACTCAACTAGGTAGTGTCATGCGAGAGAGCGCTCTCATTTTTTCGGTACCAAGCGTCAGTCGCAAAGTGCTTTTTACGAAACTACGAAATTGCATAGGCTGCACACAACCAAAACACTTTATATACCTTACTCTGTCGCACTAACAAAACAAAGTCAAGAGAGTAAATAAAGAGAGCAACGTGGCGGTCTCCCTCGCACTCACATGTTCAAATCAGTAGGTACCTGCTCTCCGTCATGACACTACCATGTTGATTGTATCATGCACTGAAATAAGTGTATACTTCGTAAAACTTCGGCAGCCGATGGGACCACCTTGTGTTATTTCATCATGGACTCGCGAGGCGCGAGAAAAGTGCAAGTCATTCTTCTTTTTGACTGCGATACGACATGAGCTCTCGTAGCACTGCCGGCCAGCCATGTTGTGTGTATGCGCTCGTAAGCCAGCGATTTTCTAGCGCGCAGTAGCTTGTTTGTTTGCTGTGCGCTCATATTTTGCTTGTATATGCATATGATCGTGTGTAAGTCCTTCATGTGTTTTTTGTTTGTATGCTTGCTTGCGTGCATTTTATATATATATATATAATTGTGCGTTTGCATATGTATGTTTGCTGTTTTGCTAGACCTGGGCTTTGTAGTGATTTTGGTTTTTACTACATGTGCATATATGCGTAGCATTTGCCTTGGTTCATTGACATTTTTCAACTATCATGATTTTCGACAAATTCTAAACAGCCAATATTTAGATTAAAATTTGCTGCATATTTGTTTCTTCCTACAAAAAACCTAAAAATCAATACTTCCAAGGCAGCCAAATTTCATTTTGGTGCTGATCGACCACTTGCAGGATCAGGCACACAGCATAAAAAACAAGCGTCTAGTAAATTCGTGGCAAATATCAGTTTTGCATTGCTGGTCCTACATACTCTTTCATGTTTTTAGCTCTATGACCATTTTTCAACATCTTTGCCATCGCAACTACTACACAACTACCGGAAGTGTATTCCGTAGTGCATTTGTATTAGACATTTGCCGAAACTTCTGAGTAAGGAAAAATAAAATAAAATAATGTTTGGGCAAGTGTTTCACATACACACACATATCTATATGTATGTATGTGTGGTGTACATACGCTCAAGACATTTCGCTGCTGATCGGCTAGGGCCACCAAAAACCCAGACTTAGTGTCTACGGCACTAGCACTCTAATGAATACACTTTCGGTAGTTGTGTAGTAGTTGCGATGGCAAAGATGTTGAAAAATGGTCATAGAGCTAAAAACATGAAATAGTATGTAGGACCAGCAATGCAAAACTGATATTTGCCACGAATTTACTAGACGCTTGTTTTTTATGCTGTGTGCTTGATCCTGCAAGTGGTCGATCAGCACCAAAATGAAATTTGGCTGCCTTGGAAGTATTGATTTTTAGGTTTTTTGTAGGAAGAAACAAATATTTTTTTTTTTTTTTTTTTTTTTTAGTTTTGCTGGGCTTATTTATTGAATCTTTTCTAGTGAATAAGAAAACTAACAATAAGTATACAAATCTTATTAATAAATCTTAGCTAACAGTGCATATTTTTACTGTAATCTGGTTAAGCTTCCCTAAAGTTCAACGCTGGGTTGGTAAGTCTTTACGTCGAAGACGGGATCGACTGCGCAGCCTTGTAAGACCTCTCGCGAGAAGATTAGTGTGCGATGAGAGCTTGCTTATGTATTTTATTTTTTGTTCTGCTATTTCCTCCTTGACTGTTAGGATGTTTAAGTCTTTGTGAATGTTTTCGTTCCGAACATACCACGGTGCCCCGGTGATGGTTCTCAGGATTTTTGTCTGGGCTCTCTGGACAATGTCGATGCTGCTGTTGCAAGCGTTCTCCCATAACTCGGAGCCATAGGTCCAGATTGGTTTGAGCACAGAGTTGTAGAGGAGGACCTTGTAGTCCAAACTAAGGGAAGAGCGAGCATTGATGAGCCAATGGAGGCTATTGGCTTTCAGTTTGAGGTGATTTCTTTTAGCTTCAATGTGTCGGCGCCATGTAAGTCTTCTGTCTAGATGTACGCCTAGGTACGTTACTTCTTTTGCTATCGGCATGGCGGTGTTGTTTAACGTGAGTGGTGGGCAGTCTTGTCTGTTAAGGGTGAAAGTTACTTGCTTACACTTTTGTTCGTTTACCTTAATTCGCCAGTCGGATAACCATTTTTCCACTTTGACCAGATGAACGGCTAGTTGGGCAGTTGCTTGTGTTGGGCATTTGGAGCGGCTGAGAATAGCTGTGTCATCAGCGAAGGTAGAGGTTGTCAATCGGCTACTTATGGGGATGTCTGCTGTGAACAGCACGTATAGTGTTGGTCCAAGTACGCTGCCTTGTGGAACTCCAGCTTCAATTCTGTGTTCGTCAGACATTGTAGTGTTGCATCTTACTGCAAACTTCCTGTCGTAGAGGTACGATTTAAGCAGTTTGTGTGTGTTGTTTGGGAGTATTGTCTTGATCTTATGCATCAAACCTTCCAACCAGACTTTGTCGAATGCCTGAGCAACATCCAGAAATATAGCAGTGCAGTATTCTCGATTTTCGAACGCGCTTCGTATCTCTGATGTTATACGGTTGACCTGCTCAATTGTTCCGTGCTTTTCACGAAAGCCAAATTGGTGTGATGGGCTTATGTTATGAAGATTCTGGAATGGATTAATCCGGGACAGCAGACATTTTTCAAAAAGTTTTGACAGACACGATAGTAAACTTATAGGTCTATACGACGCGGGAACTGTGTGATCTTTTCCAGGCTTTGGTATCATAATGATGATTGACTTTTTCCATCTGTCCGGATAGTGGCCAAGTCTTGTGATAGTATTGAAGAGCTGGGCAATTATGCAGACCGCACAGTAAGGCAGCTCAATAATCATCTTTGGGGTTATTAGGTCACCGCCTGGAGATTTTTTTGCGTTCAATTGCTCTTTAATGATTCTAATTATTTCATTCGGGCGAAACTTGATTGGCTCATGTTGAGGCTGAGAGTCGTTCGATACAGTCGGTAGTGCTAACGTAGTTGTTGCAGGATTAGGTTGGAACACTTTTTGAAGGTGACTAGCAAATGTTCCGGCTCTTTCTTCATCACTGCGAGCCCAGCCGCCTGCGGGGTTTCTTAAAGGCATTACTGTTTTTGTCGGTGAGCTTAGAGTTGGGTGTGTTCTCCAAAGTGAGTTTTTCGTACTGGAGGTTGATAATTGCTCGATGTAACGGCGTTGAGCGTGTTCTTCCTCGTTTTTTAACGCTTTGGTGAGTTTACGTGAAGCGTCTTTTAGTTTTTGCTTTGCCGATGGCGATCTGTTTGATTGCCAGTCTCGTCGTAAGCGCCGCTTTTCAAGAACGAGCTGTTCAATTTGTAGATTTGTTGTCTTTTGGTTGTGTGTTGTTTTCAGGGACCGCAAATAATAATTATGAATTGAAAAAAATCGAAGACCATAAAAGCCTCCATGATGAGTGTGAAACACACAAGTATGTTATTTTTGTATGGCATACTCGGAAACACGATAAACTTTTATTTCCAATTTTTAGTTTTTAAAGTAAATTTAATTTTAAATTTAATTTTTATAATAAAAATAGAAAATAATTATTATTTTATGATTTTTATATTCAAATTAAATCATAATTTTTATTTGTGATTTTTATTTTAAAAATTAAAAATAAAAATTATTTGTTGAGTTTTATAATAAAAATCAAAAATAAAACTCAAATTCAAATAACTTTTGAACGGAGAGAGCTAGACAATATTTGGGCATATATATATAATCTGCTCATCAATACCTATACATATATATACACAATAGTCTGCTTAGACACTTGCTTAGACCGCACTATGGGTAATTTGACCAGTTTGTCGATTTTTAGTGAAAGCATTTTATCCTTGATTCGATTCTTTAATAAGCTTTTTTCAAACTCATATTTGTCCGACACATGTTCCATAACATTCCGTGATGTTATCGGACTCAAGTCTAGTCCATGAAAAATCTTCGTTGTAAGCAATTTGAATGGAGCAGAATCAAAAAATTTAAACGGCACTTTTTCTTCCGTCACCAATTGCACGCAAGCTTTTTTAACTTCCATCGCTGACATTGTCACTGAAAATTTCATTTTCTTCACCTCCGGCTCATCTTCTCCTTGGTCAATCTCAGATCGGTAGGCATCAGCATGGGACTTTTGAAGATGCCTCTTCAAATTTGACAAATAACTGCCCTTAAATAAACGCTTAGACATTTTGCACACCGAAACTTCATCTTTCGATTCAAAATCGAAAAATTCTCGCACTATAGCATCGCGTTTACGACCCATCGCAATCAATTACCAAACAGTACAAGAACCAATGCATAGAAAAAGTTTGACGATGCTGCGTTAACCACTTCTTATCGGAAACCTCATTGTTTTTATTTTGCACATTATCCAGTGTACAGTAGGGTTGTGAAAATATGTAAAAAATATCGTATCGATGATTATCATTGTTTAAAAATATCATCAGGGTTTTTTCGATATTTATCACCAAAATATATCGATATATCTGATATTTTTGATATTTTTTTATTTTAGCATAAAAATCCTAAACCCCCCCAAAAAAACATTAACTTTAAATGCATTATAATTTTTTTGAGCTTTTTATTAATTAAAAATAAAACAATAAACTTTTTTTCCATTACAGTCAGAAAACAAGAAAAAACTTAAAAGACTTCATTTCATTTTTTAAACGAAAAATTTAAATTTTCTAGAAAAATGACAACATGATTTTACCTCCAAAATTCTTTTTTTAAGGATTTCAAAAAAACTCTTTGTTTTATATGATTATCCGTCATGCGGCTTCGCGTGTCGCAGACAACGCATTTTATGGCGGAGGCCAGCCGCTCTGAAGGAACCGAGCTACCTGGTGTTATTAGGTAACTCATGGCCAATTTTGATAGCTTCGGCAAAGTTTTTTCCTGGGATTTCCAAAAATCTAAGGGATCTGTCTCCCAGCCAGCGAGTGGTAAATTTAAAAATAGTTTTATTTCTACATTTTCCACGGCATCTGTAATTGGCCGAACGGCAATTGATCTGTTGTGGGCCTCTAGGAAGCTTTCGTTCGTTTCAACTTCCCTCCCCTCAGAAAAAAAGAGAAAATATATTATAAATAATTGTTTATCACAGCCCAAAGGGCCTAAGTCGAGCTAAGTAGATTTAGTTTAATTTAATTTAACAAAGATAGTTATTATTATAGTCAAGTATATTATGTTTAGATTAATTAATATTATATTAAAACTGGTACTTAAAAGTTAATTCAAAGTGGTGTTAATAATGTTTTTAACATAATTTTACATACTCGTTTTTCAGTGCTGTCTGCCGATACCTCGGCGATAATGTCTTGAATAGCTTCTTGAGCATTGAGCGGCGTTAAATATAATTTTTTAAATCGCGGGTCTAACACTGTCGACTTCACGAGTGTTTTGTTGTTTTTAAAAGATTGAAAACGGTCTTCAGAAACTTTTAATAGAGTTTCTTTAGTAAGTTTTCCTTCTGCCGATTCTACAGTCAATGAACGTATTTTATTTATCAGTAATGATATTAATGGAATTACCATGCTAACTGTGACGTAGTTTTCACCGCTTATTTTTTCTGTTGCGTCTTTATATGGACTTAGCAAATCACAAAAGTCTTTGCATATATCAATTTCGTGAGCTGTTAGCATGTCTGGCAATCCCTTCACAGAAGTTGATCGTTTTATTAAAACCAATGCGACTTTATTTGAAAGTTTGAGAAAAGAAACAAGCATGTCGAGACACGAATTCCACCTCGTGTCTACACTTTGGACAAGAGTTTTTATTCGACCTTCTGCTATCCCTTCGTCAACCTGTAACTTTCGCAACATATCCATGGCTACAGGACTGTGTTTGAAATGAGTAACAATTTTCTTCACCTTATCCGAAACGTTTGAGAAAGATGCAACTTTTTTTACCACATCATCGACAACCAGGTGAATTGTGTGAGCAAAACAAGAGACGTGTTTGCCATTTCCTACAAATAGACGTGACGCTGCTTTCATGTTGCTAGCATTGTCCGTTGTAAGTGTTCTCCACTTATACCGATCTATTTGAAATTCACGGCAAGCAGTCTCCATTAAACTACATATATAGTCGCTAGAGTGTGACTAAATAAAATCAAAGATTTAAGTTAGGGATTTTCTTAAAAAAAATAAAGCATATGACATGACGAAACAGAACACACGACACATACAATAAAAATAAAAAACATTTAAGCACATAGACTTGTCGAAACAGAACACAAGACACATCCAATAAAAATAAAAAACATTTAAACACGTAGACTTGACAAAACAGAACCCATAGACAAAAATTACATAAATTTAAAAAAAACTAACCTGTGACATTCTTGCTACTTGCAAGCAAACCGCCTGTAGATAATTATCCTTTATAAAATGTGCGGTTACGGTGAGATACGACCGAGTTGAATTGGTTATAGTGACACTGTCACAGGTGAAAGCTATGTCCTCAACACCTTGGAAAATTGTTGTCATCTTAGCCACACATATGTCGTATTTCTCTTCAATGAGATCTGTTACCTGTAAATAAGATTTAAAGGGTAAACAAATATATTCAAATTTCTAATTAAATCCAAAGCACTTACCTTGAAACGGCTTGGAATTTTGTATTTTGGTACACAAATTTGTAACAAATTACAGAGGCCTTCCTTTTCAACACCGCGTACAGGCAGGTTATCTTTGCAAATCATATAAACTATTGCTGCTGTAATATCATTATGCTTATCTAAAATTAAAAAAAAAGGGTTTAAATAAAATTATATTCAAAATATAAAATAAGAGAATGTTTACCTTTAGCAGACGCCGAACACTTAAACGCGTTCTCAATAGATATTTGTCCATCAGAATTGTGGTTCACCTCATCAGGTTTATTCGGTTTCTGAATAAGAAAATTGGAAAATTTATATGTACAAATTTATTCCAAAGATTGTTGTTGGTTTTTGAATATAATTAATTTGTAAGCGAAAAGTTTGTATTTGGCGAAACATACAAATACATTATACAGCGAATAAATTCGCCAGTGTGATCACACTTGCGATTTTGGCGCGGAAAATACCACGCGGCTTATTCGTGCCGACGCGACGCGCCCATCACTGCCAAAGGCCAAGGCATTACATTTTTCTTACCTTAACACATTGTGAATACGCTTCCGGGTGCTTGTTCCTCAAATGAGACAGGAGATTAGTGGTGTTACCACTTGATTTAATTATTTTTGCACAAAGGCTGCACGTGGCTTTATGTGCATCTATATTCGTGTAGAAGCTCTTTGCGCTCATCTTTTCTTTTTAAGATTTTGATGTGTAGTGTGACCAACCACAATATCACAAAATATATTTCCAAATAATATCGATATGCGATATATCAGTGAGCAAAAATATTTCGATATAAATATTTATTTTTTTGTAAAAAATATCGATATATTGATATTTTGATATATTATCAACAAGCCTAGTGTACAGAGGTTAATAAAAGTATATACACACATTATATTTTACAAATATTTTTGAAACTAATTTTTTCCTGCCGTTCTTATAACGAAAACTAATAATTTTGCCGCATCGTTAAACAAAAGCCAAAAAAAAAAAATTGTATTTTTTGTAAATATAATTTTGAATACTTCTGTAATTGTCTCATGCTTATCTTCAAATTGTTCGCTCTTCCTCATTAACAGTTTTGCACTTACACATCAGCCGCTGATAAGGCGGTCTAAGCAAGTGTCTAAGCAGACTATTGTGTATATATATATGTGTGTCTGTACATGCGTTTGTACATACATATTATTCAAAAGTTATTTGAATTTGAGTTTTATTTTTGATTTTTATTATAAAACTCAACAAATAATTTTTATTTTTAATTTTTAAAATAAAAATCACAAATAAAAATTATGATTTAATTTGAATATAAAAATCATAAAATAATAATTATTTTCTATTTTTATTATAAAAATTAAATTTAATAATTAAAAATAATTTTTTTAATAAAAATAATAAAATAATTTTTATTTTTCAATTTTTACAATAAAAATTATAACCGTTACGGTCTGACGTATGTATACATAGGGATAACTATGGTCTGTTTTGTACGTAAAATAGATCATTATTTTAATAATTCCACAATAGATTGCCGCTGTACTGTCAACGTCAAAAGATATACCAAATGTCCCCAAAATATACGTTGTATACCCAAACACTTTGAGGACTGTCCCCAAAATAAAAGAAATAGTAGCCAAAGCGCTCGCAAAACACAAAATACAAAAATGGGCTTATCGTTATTATTATGTTAATATCGATATTATTATAAGTATTGCACATTCAGTACTACTTCGACGAGCAGGCTTATTTTCTACATTAACAAGTTGGCCACTCGACTTATTTATTATGTAAAACGAATGTGCAATACTCATAATAATATCGATATTTACATAATAATATCAATGAGTCCATCTCTGAAGTAGCAGCCAAGAACGCATTTCGGTGTGTGTGCACATGCTTTTGAATATAATGTGCATGTGGTTGTTGATCTGGTGGTGTCGAATGCATTTGTTTGTATGTTCGACTCGGTTTGCTCTGACCTGCCTCAACATCTATGTACATATATATGACTTGAATTTTGAACAGGTGCTGGCTTTTGGGTCGACAATTTTTATTTATAAAAATGATGATTTAGTTATTTATTTATATGTATGTAAAATGGATTTTATGTAAAATTTGTTATTAAGTAAGACTGTCACTGCTATGATACTTTTTATGAATTTTCTCGCAGTTAATAGAAGTAAATCTAGAGGGAATTCTAAGAAAAAAACGTCTAGAATCTAAATTCCTCGAAGTTGTTAACATATGTATGTATGTTAACAACTTCGAGGAATTTGTCATATCCAGCAGACGTCTCTCGTTTCTGATCTCTTTGTTTTGCGAGCGCTTTGGCTACTTTTTCTTTGTGGTTGTTGTACAACAAAGAGCTACACTGTGACTTTAATAAATAACATTTGTGTAAAAAAAAAATTATTTTGTTTATTTTATCCCACAAATATATTATAACTATACTAAACCATTTTTTTAGGGACACTATTTTAGGGACACAAAGTGTCCCCAAAATAGACGATAGGGCTATAAAAAGTAAAGAAAAATTAAAAAAGTGGCAACGCCGAAATTTTTTACCCCAAAAAAATTATTTTTTATTAAAACATAAATTCATGTATATAAGTATATAAGATGTTACATAGATATTTTTAAATTTAGTATTCAAACATTTGGTTTTTAATTGACTTAAATGTTTTTTGACTTAAATGTTTTTTGTTTAATCTTTTATCTAAATTTTTATATTTTGCAATTAGACGTACTAGTCTTGTCAATCGCATACTGTAGTGAAAACAGCCACATGTATCAACTCCCTCTGTAGCTAGATCGGATGACCAGCTGCACGCTGAAAGATGTTCGCCATATTTGGATGTAACTAGATGGCAGTTTTCGTATGCCAAGAAAAATTCTCGATATTCTTCAAGCAATTCATGATGTTCGGGAAAAATCATTTCTTCAAACTCATTTAAAAAATCATCGATTTTCTTAACAATTGATTTAAATCCAAAGTTAGAAGTCAGCTCCATTTTGTAGTATACTCGGCAGACGTTTATTTAAGACTGACTTAAATGATTATTTTCTCTTTCCTTGAAACATTTCATTTTTTTATTAAATGTCACATTCTGGTGAAATTGTGTCCTAAAAGTATTGACATTTCTTTTTATTTCTTTACCCATCTTTTTTGATATTTCAAACAGTAGACGAGTAAGATCAATTTCTGACTCATAATCATAAGTTGTTTCTAAATCTGAAAGTTGTATACTATTTTTACGCATCTCTGAACACTTTGGAATAACGTAATTATAATATATATTCCTAATTTGATTTTTCAATAATGTGTTCCAGCACAAAAATGTTGTTAGAAAAATTCCTAATCTTACAAGCGTTCTCCATGAGTCGCAATCAAATTCAACTCTATTACCATACTGATTAAGAATTAATATTCGTTGTTTATCCGATTTTCGAATTTTAAAATGACACTTAACAGTGTCAAGCATTGGATGTTCAATTATTGTATCTGGCATTAAGAAGTCAAAGTGCTCAAGTTTCATTTGGATGTACTCCTTAAACGTTAATAATTGAATCCATTCCTCTTTTCCCAATCCAATAAAATTACGTTTATGTTGTTGCAACCAAACAATAGGTGCGAAGTCTCTACTCGTAGAAAACCCACACTTTAGTTTAAGCTCTAGGCTAACAAAATACTCAAATCCAAAAATTATTTCATGATCTTGAATTTTCCTTGAATTTTTCGTTTTTTTCAAATGAAGCGTATCCATCCTCTCTTAAGTGCTTTTTCAAACTAAACATAAATTAGAACAACCATGGTATTTAAGGAATCGATTTCCGCCCAAGTTTATCAGTACATCATTAACATTAGAGTCAAAATGGTTATTCTAGATAGAAATTCATGTGTTCTAGTTGACTTTCAATATGTATTTGGAAACGACAGGCAGATGTTTGTCAAAGAATTGGCATTTATGCAAGCTGGCTCCGTCACACCCAATTTTTTTCACTTTAAACCGCCCTATCACATCAAGGAGCTGAATGAAGTGACTAAAAAAACTTTAAAGATTACCAAACAGTATGTTGACGGTTTGGATTGGTCTGAAGGTGATATCTCTTATCTAAGTCTTAATGATATACTAAAGCCATTGAATAGTTATGCAACTGTTATAGTAAGAGGAAGAGTTAAAAAAGAGTTTTTAAGTAAATTTTTACATACAAAAATAATAGATTTAAGTCTTGAACAGAGTTTAGCGCAGTATCCAAACTTCTTTACAAATTGTAGAATACATAAGAAAATAGTTAATCAATGTGCACTGAATAATTTATTTAAATTATTTCTAATATTAGAAAACTCTCTGTTTGAGATATCTGAAAATGAAAATTTTTATACTCTACTTGAATAAAATAAAAAGTAATTTTTTATAAATTTCATCATGTTTTTATTTATTTATTAAGAGGGGGTACATAAATTGTAAATTATAAATTTGAATGAATATCAACTAAAACTAGATTCTGTATTAAATTGAGTTTAAACGATGCGTTGAACTAATCCAGTTAAAGGTGAATACTCCACTATTCGATCATGCATAAGCAGGCAATATACATTAGTATTTCGCGCACTAACACTTTCAAGATCGATCGAAACTCTTACATCTATTGGCCCCGTTTTAACTGTTTCATTCTGATGTGATAAGTCTACAACAACCATTGGTGCTTTCTCTTTAAACTCTTGGGGTGTTAGCAATGGTTCAGGTTCCTTCAAATAGTAACTTGCCTGAAATCCTGTATACATATCATACAAACTTGCATATCGTTCTCGCTTAAAATTTATGTTCATGTCATCGTAAGGAAAGTTCTCTGAATTTAGATACACTTTTAAGTTCCTCAAATGATTATGTGTTAGTTTATCATTCACTACAAAAGCTATTATTGCAAATCGAGGGCGTTCTCTATTAGCTGCAAGCTTAACATTCCATACATGTTGTATACCTTCTGACAATGTTGGATTCAGATAACAATCCCAGCTGCGGAATGCAAGTGGAAGCGAGCCTCCACTCTTAGTTAGACTAAACATTTGCAATTTCTTTTCATCACTTAGAGTGACATGTGGTATTTTCCATACAATGTTAGAAATATTTAATTTATACTCCTTGGCTCCAATTTTTGGATAATAGACATCATTCATATTTTTAGTCATGAGTAATATTAGTTCATGTTTACAATTTAGTATGACCTTATTGTAATCTTCAGCAAATCCAAGTAAATATTTAAGAGGAATAGAAAAATTAAAATAACCGTTTGGCAGCTGTCTATCATCTCCATTGAACCAGCCAGAATTTTCTAGCATGCGGCTTTCCGTATTGTTTAAGGAAGCATAGTTTTTTAAGGTTGTTGAAATGCCAACAAATCGAGTACGATCAATTTCAATTCCATTCAACTCATATCGAATCTCGTCAAAGAGGTAACTCATACAATTGTTTTTAAGTTTCCCATCTACAGCCACTGAGTTATCCGCCAAACAAATTGTACCCTCAACATTAATAAAACTCTCACAAGGTAATACATATAAGTCCTGATTCTGAATAGTAATTCTAACTTCGTCATTGCTTTTAAATGTTTGTAGATAAGGAGAATAACTGTGATATTCTTTTTTGATTATACTCTCATCCGAATAGGCTTTCTCTCGAACATTCAGTACACTACTCATTATTTTTTTATTTTTAGACCCAAAGATTTTAGAAATAATTTGTTCTCGTGTGTTAGTACTTTTTTCGTCGACCTGTACCCTTCTATAGTAGAACTCAAAGTGTTTGCTGGGGGCGGATAGCACACGTTTTTATTATTATAAATAATCATTATCGTCGTCTAAAATGTAGGCGAAGTGTTACAGCCTCTTTTCTTAAATTAACCAACTTTCCGTTTTGATCAACGATCCGTATTATTAACGACTGTATCTCGCTCGTGTTAACTGGCAAATAAATAAGATTATTTGGTTTCTCGCTCAATTTATAGCCTGGTGGAACGTTGAGTGCAAACTCATGTAGAGCATGACTTGATACCTCATTTACATATGAACCGCTAACAATGTTACATTCCAATCGAATCGTATTAACTTTTAAAATGTCAACAGGTTGATCTGATATATGCATTGCATTTGGTTTAAGTTCTTTTTTATTAAATCCAAATAACTGACCAATAGAACGCTCTTTGTTAAAATATATTGGATCTGCTTTAGATGCAATCACTACTTGAAGGGTATTGTTATTGCTCTCGATTAGAGGATGCTTTAATTCATTTGGCTCCTTTTCCTTCATTTTCTCACTAATAATTTCACTTATGTCAGTAAGCTCATAAGATCCCACAGGTATCTCGAAAATATGCTCTCCAATATGGAATAAATTATTATCGTGGTCCACATTTGGAATCGAGTTGTACATATGGAAATCAATTAGTGCACACTCATAACTTCCACTCAATTCTATAGGTGGATGATAATTTGCCATTAAAATCGAGTCGTTGCCCGTCAACGTTAGTGTTGTTGCCATCCCGAAAGATAATTGATAAGTGAATGAATAATGTTAGTTTTCTTTTATTTTATTTTATTTTATATTTGAATAAAATCAGCGAACCCCCTCCTATAACGCCCATTTTCTAGCGGATCATCTTTACTTATTAATAAAAATCCATATTTTTCTCTCCAACAAAATTGACAAATATTCTTAAATGCATCAAACGACATGTCTACGCCTACATGGTCCTGATACACATGTTTCATATTTACTTCATCCTGTCTAAACATAATAATTAGGTTTGCATTGTCACGCACAAGATGCTTTGGGATGCGTGTATACGTTTGACACAAATAGAACGCATCTATACTTTTATGTCTACCCATACAGAAGTATGCACGAATATTATCCTGTTTTTCACATGCTACGTCATCGAAAATCATTATAGAGTTCTTTTTAGCATCGCTTGGTGCTACAACATTTTCATTTTCAGAAAATGTAAAATAACCCATTCCTTTTATTGGTCCTATAAGTGTTTTTAAGTATTCATATTTAGGCTGATATAATGACTTCGAATATATGTAAATATTCTCAAACTTTAATCCGTTAGGGCTTTCAATCAAACTAATCATAACATTGGTTTTCCCGCAATTTGATGGTCCAACAATTAGAGCTCTTATTGAATTGGGTAACAAGCTACTATGTCTAAGTTGTTTGATATCACCATTTTTGCAATCGATATTTTTTACTTCTATGTCAGTTTTTTGTTTTATTAAACGCATATTAATGTAACTCTTTCGAATAGGTCGTTACTTGTTAAAATCTCATTGAACAATAAACAACAAATAAAATGGTGCTGCGCTTTTATAAAACAACTAGTATCAAACCACCACTCTACCTAGGTAGAGGTATTGTCAATAAAATAATAAACTCCCTACCAGTTGAGCTACACATACCGGGATATCAGTTTTGTGGTCCAGGTACAAAGCTTAAAGCACGTTTAGCACGTGGGGACAAAGGAATAAATCCCTTGGATGCCGCTTGTAGAGAACACGATATAGCCTATTCTAAACATAAAGATCTGGAAAATCGTCATATAGCTGACTCAATACTAGCTGAAAGAGCGTGGGAGCGTGTGAAAGCCTCTGATAGTACTCTCGGAGAAAAATCCTCTGCATATTTCGTAACAAACGCAATGAAAGCAAAGAAAAAATTTGGTATGGGACTCCCAAAGAAGCAAAAGAAACGAAAACAATGTAAAAATAAAAAGAAATTTATGAGTCTCGTTCGGGACGCAACCAGAGTGCTCAAGAAAGAAAAACCACTTGACATTCAAACTGCAATTAAAGTGGCACGAAAGGCTATTTCAAAAACCATTGGAAATAAGAAAAATACAGTAATAATTCCTAGAGTAATCAACGTTCCTAAAATTGGAGGTTTTTTACCACTTGTACCAATCCTAACAGCGCTCAGTGCATTAGGTGGAATGGCAACTGGAGGAGCAGCTATTGCTAAAAGCATTAATAGTGCCAAAAATGCCAAAAAAGAGCTAGAAGAGAATAAACGTCATAACAGAAAAATGGAAGCCATTGCTTTAGGTAGTGGACTCTATTTAAAACCATATCAAAAAGGTTTTGGTATAACAACAAATAAAAAAATAAATTTTTTATGAATGAGCTGCCCAAAAAACCGCTGACGAACATTGATATTATAAACTTCGCACGCAAACATATCCCTCATTTCAGAGGGGTTTATATGAGAAACTCCTTACCGAAACAAGTAAGAAAAAGAGAATGCGGTGTTGTTAACTTGGACTCGTCATCCGGAGCTGGAACGCATTGGGTAGCTTACAATAAGGCGAATGAGGAATGCAGATATTTTGATAGTTTTGGAAATTTAGCACCACCTATAGAACTTATAAAATATTTGGGAGAGAACATTAAATACAATTATAATCAAGTTCAACGATTTGGAACATTTAACTGCGGTCACTTATGTCTTAAGTTTTTAATGCTTACCGCAAAATCTGTTTTAAACTAATTTTTAACTCATTCAAAATTAAGATTACATTTTAATGGTTAAATAAAGAAAGAAAAAAAAAAAAAATTCTATTTTTGGTATATATATAAACATTATTTTCAATCTATCTCAGTTTGTTGCGGATATCTGATTAGTTCACAATTAGCCCTATATCACTTGCTAGCTAATTAACAACCTGGTTCTCAAAACACCCTAAAAATAACACCAACAACAACAACCTGGTTCTGAAAACCACAAAAAAAATAACAGCAAAACAACAAGCTGTTTCTGACAACAACAAAAAAAAAAAAAAAAAAAGAAAAAAAAACAGCAAAACAGCACGCTGTTTCTGACAACAACAAAAACTAACAGCAACAACAACAACCGGGTTCTCAAAACACCCTAAAAATAACAACAACAACAACAAGCTGTTTCTGACAACAGCAAAACAACAAGCCGTTTCTGAAAACCACAAAAAATAACAGCAACAACAACAACCTGTTATTAAAACCACCCTCTTTTGTTCTCGCGGATCAAATTTATTGGTTACCTTACATAAATATATTAAAATGAATGAGCATATACTAAAGGAGCTAACAAAAACAAGAAATGCGTTAAAAAGAAAATTTCGAAGCATTAAATTAGGTAAAGCAGCGAATGAATATCAGTTGGAGGAAACATTTAAGCCGTTAACAGAACCACTTAAAAAGATGATTAAGGAAAATAAAGAAATTAAGCCACCTTTCCGTTTAAAAAAAGAAGAAAGAAATAGAAGTGTAAATAAGGTAGAAGAGACTGAAAATTATACTAGTGATTTTTATGATGCAATAGATGAGGAAATAGATGACAAACAAGCATCCTATGAGTCGTTTATACCCAACGAAGACGGCGATATTAACCCCTCTTTAGTAGATAATGAAGAGTATAACCAGTCAACCGCAATAGGTGATAAGAGCTATAATCTCAGTCTAAACGAGTTAGAGCGAGCGGGACAACTAGATAAAGCATTTGGACCAACTAAAAATAGAGGACAAATTAAATTTGGGAGCCATAATATAAACGTTAACAATAAAATACTAGAGCTGGAAACGGGTGAAAAGTGGAATCTTACTCCAGGATTATATTCTTTAATCTTTTTAAAATATCCCTATGACTATAACCAAATGGATTTGGATTCATATCAGGAAATCTTGTCTAAAACAAATGCGCATAGGAAAAATCATCACCCTAATGAAGCACTAAAGGGTAATCGCTCTAAAAAATACACTGAAATAATAAAAAAACTTTTCCCGAAAGTTGTTGAGCCAAGTGCAATGTCTACACCATTGAATAATAAAAAATCCACACATAAAGGCGGAACTCTTATGATGCTAAACAAACATAAACCAAATTATGTATACTGGGATAATCCTAATGAAATTGTTGATAGACTTAAGCTTTTGATCGCCTCACAGGCAGCTGGTAACACTAATCATAATAATGAAATTGTATCGATAATTGAAGAGTTGCGAGAGGCAAACATAATATTCTAATAAATATGGTCTACATAAATTAAATATTCTTATTATTACTATGTCTCTTGACAAGTTTGGTCATTTCTCAAACGACAAAGAACGTTCAGGGAAGTTAAAAAGGGGGATTAAAACTGTGACTGGAATTCACATGGATGAGGATGGTAATCTAAATGCTCAGAAAAAACGCATTAAAAATTCAATCAGCCCCATAAATAACAATGATTTGGTTATAAAAGAATATGTTGATGTTAAAGCATTCGAATTAAAAAAAAGTCAAACAAAATTTATTTCTCAGCTAGTAGAACAAAGAAATAATAAGTTAAAGGATATGGAACGCCAAATGAATGAAATATCCAACGAAATAACTAATTTACTCGATAATGTAACTAATGTTAGCAATGAGATCATTTCAAGAATAAACAATAATAATGAGTTTGTAAGCAAGCACTTACATCAATAAAAAAAAAAAAAAAGAGAGAAGTCATTATGAGTCTTGATAAGTTTGGACACTATTCAAGCGACATAGAGCATTTGGAGTATTTAATCAGAAATGATAGAAGTTTAGTGGGGCTTCTCGTTGATGAGGATGGAAATTTGGATTTACAGAAAAAACGAATCACATACTGTATTCAACCTCAGGATGCGAATGACTTGGTTATAAAAGAATACGTTGATGAGCTATTAATTCAAGTCAAAAATGATATTAGACTAACTATATCACTATTATTAATAGGAGAAACAAACCAAAAAGTTGATTTAATACAAAAGAACATAAACGATACTAAAAAGAGGGTAGAAAATTTAAAAGAAAAACTTGATAAATTCATCTTCACATTTGTAAAAAAAAATAGTAAATTAAAAAAAATAGTAAATGTGCCCTTACCCAGACAACACAAAAACAAAAAAAAAAAGAGATAAATAAATAAAAACAATATATAAGTAAATGTAATTTGTTAAAGCCTGTTAAAAGCTGATTGACTCTCATCACGCTTGGATATAAATCATTTGATTGTTAGTATACCAAGAAACATGAGTTTAAAATCGTGGAAGTGTGTGTGTGTAATTTGGGTCACGATACTGATAGAGAAGGCACTTATGTTGAAAATGTGTGAAACCTTTGTCAGGAAAAAGATGTGGCTCTCAAAAATTTTCTCTCGACACAATACAAAAAGACGTCGCCAACAACCTTGTACTACGCTATAAAGGAAAAAAAAAATAAATAAATAAAAATAAATTAAAACCAAACAGACGTGCTACATTCCATTATGAGTAAACGGGAATTAGTAAAAGAATTACATGCTCCTGCACGTAAAAAGTTTAAACGAAGAAGAGTAATAATGAAAGGGGTCGATGATCATTGGCAGGCAGACTTAGTGGAAATGAGAAAATACTCCTCATCTAATAAAGGATATCGATTTTTATTGACAATCATTGATACGTTTTCCAAATATGCGTGGGGAGTAGCATTGAAAACAAAATCTGGGAAAGAAGTTACAAAAGCATTCGCGAACATTTTGAAAGGAAAGAGAATTCCCAAGAATTTACAAACGGATGATGGAAAAGAATTTTTTAATACTGATTTTAAAAACTTGTGTAAAAAACATAACATTAATCATTACTCAAGCTATAGTGTTCTTAAAGCATCAATTGTTGAGCGTTTCAATAGAACTTTGAAGGAAACGATGTGGAAAGAGTTTAGCTTCAACGGAACATATAATTGGATCGAAATGTATAAGCGGCTGATTAAAGAGTACAATAATCAATATCATAGAACAATAAAAATGCCACCAATAAAAGTGAATTCCTCAAATGAAGAGATGTTATTCAATACTGTTTACAGTCACTTAAAAATCTTTAGTGGTAGCAAATTCAAAGTAAATGACTATGTGCGTATAAGTAAACATAAACATTTATTTGAGAAAGGGTATATATACCCCAAACTGGACAAGTGAAATTTTCCAAATTAAAAAAATACAAAATACATATCCTACAACATACATATTGAAAGACTATCAGGGTGCCGAAGTAAAAGGTGGATTTTACAAAGAGGAACTACAAAAATTTTACACACATTTTGTTGTTGAAAAAAAATAGAAGAAAAACGGTCAGTGTAAAATGGTTAGGTTCTCGAATAAGCACAACTCTGAAATGAAAAAAAAGTTACTATAAATAGCAAAATATTAAACAACTACAGGTCAACAGGTGGCAGCTGATCAAAACGAATAACGAATAACAGGATAACTTTTACCTGTAGCCTATGTATGAAAGGCTATCAGGGCCGAAGTAAGGTGGATGTTACAAGATGGATATATAAAGCAGTGCAGAGCAGAGCTCTTTCATTCAAAAAAAAAAGTCCTTGAGCTGTAAATTTCAAAACAAAACAAAAATGCCCAAGATCAACAAGAAATTTTAAAAACATCAAGAGCAGACGAACACCATTGCTCGGTACTTGATACCGGCAGTGCAGCTGATGGGTGCGCCAGAGAGGATGCCGGCGCCAATGGAAAACTACGACCCTCTTAACCAAGAGGAATCACGGAGATGTCGCCGCCCGTTCCCCGGAATGGCCCAGTGGGTGATAAAGCGAACATCCTCTGCACCTTTCAATGCACCTTACAAGAAACAAAGAGCATCTAGAGAGGAATTGACGGTGAGCACGCCATTACCGCTCTTGGACCAAGAAGGCCAAGAAAACGCACGTGATGAACAGACGCCATCGCCGCTCTTGGACCAAGAAGGCCAAAAAAACGCACGCGATAAACAGACGCCATCGCCGCTCTTTTACCAAGAAGGCCAAGAAAACGCACGCGCTGAACAGACGCCATCGCCGCTCTTTTACCAAGAAGGTCAAGAAGTCTTATTTGATGAACAGACACCATCGCCATTCTTTTACCAAGAAAGTCAAGAAGTCTTATTTGATGAACAGACGCCATGGCCGCTTTTGGACCAAGAAGGCCAAGAAAACGCACGCGCTGAACAGACGCCATCGCCGCTCTTTTACCAAGAAGGTCAAGAAGACTTATTTGATGAACAGACGCCATCGCCGCTTTTGGACCAAGAAGGCCAAGAAAACGCACGCGATGAACAGACACCATCGCCGCTCTTTTACCAAGAAGGTCAAGAAGTCTTATTTGATGAACAGACACCATCGCCGCTCTTTTACCAAGAAGGTCAAGAAGTCTTATTTGATGAACAGACGCCATCGCCGCTCTTGGACCAAGAAGGCCAAGAAGACTTATGTGATGAACAGGCGCCATTAACGGAATTGGATCTAAATGATCTAGCATGGAATGCCTCCACACTGGAAGCCGCCTGCCATGAGCTATTGACAAAATCTGTATACTCACTAAACAATGTGGTGGATGAGTTGCACGCATTATTGTAATAAACTAAAATTAAATTTGTACACATTAACTAGAAATTCATCTAAATAAAGAACCATTTTTAACTGTAATATCAATTAAATGTTTTTATTTTTTTTTTTTTCCAAATATTATTTACAGGTTTAATAGGTTTTTATTTTTACAGGTTTTTACAGGTTTTTATACTCGATACCGAAGGTAAAGAGTATATTGGGTTTGTGCAATGTCCGTCATGCTGTCTGTCCGTCTGTCCGTCTGTATGAACGCAACTTTTTTCCACACCCTTCAAGCTAGAGACTTGCAACTTTGCAAATGTCTTTATCTATGGCCGGGACAGATAAAGTGTCAAGATTGGGGTTATACGATAACTGGGAGGCTGGCAAATCGATAAATTCGATAACTCAAAATCGATAAATCCACCGTTTCCGCACACCCTTACAGTTAGAGCTACCAAATTTGGTAGGAAGATAGCTACTGTCATCCCCAAAGATCTGCATCAAAGTTTTGGAGCCACGCTCACCCATTCCGCCCCCAGCCCCCCTGCATTTGGAAATCAGAAATGCCTATATCTAACTCAGTTTATGAGCTAGAGCCACCAAATTTTGTGCCAAGATAAGTGATAACGACCTCCAAAAATTTGAATTAAAATTTTGGATGCCACGCCCACCCATACTGCCCTAGCCGCCGCCAACCAACCTAACGCTTCGCTAAAAACGGGAATGCGTGTATCTTTCGTGGTGTTTGAGCTAGAGTCGCCTAATTTGGTGCGAAGATAGCTGGTAACGATCCCCAAAGATATTTTGGAGCCACGCCCACCCATACTGCTCCAGCCCCCCTTCCCGAACCTTTTACAAACTTTGATTAAGAGTCACCAAATTTGGCAGGAAGATAGCTGGTGGCATCCCCATCTGTATCAGACAATTTTTGAGGCAGCTTACACCCCCGCATCCGTACTGCTTTGCAATCGGGCCTCTTTTTACCGGTTTTAATACTGGTATCGAGTATATCGTAGTCGGTTGCGTCCGACTGCAACGTATCCACTTGTTTTTTAATAGGTTTTATAAATATGTATAAATAAATAAACACAGTTGTACTTACATAGCTGTTAATGTTGATTAATTAAAGAAAACATTTTTTAACTATAATATCATTTATGTGTTTTTATTTTTGTTTCAGTATATTATTATTATTTACAGGTTTTATAGGTTTTTGTTTTTACATGTTTTTACAGGGTTTTTTTTTTTTACAGGTTTTATAAATATGTATGAATAATTAAAAATATCAACATGTGTGTGGATCAATTTTATAATGACCCCAGGCATATGTATTTATACCGTCAGACCTAATTTTTCTTTTATCGTCATTAGAGCTTAAAGTAGTTCTTTTTATCTTATGCGTATACAAGTTGTGGATCTTAGATCTAAACAACATCATTTCATCATTAAATATCTTATTATCAAAAAGGCATTCTTTATAGCTATTTATAGTAAGCTTATCTAATGCAGACTTCTTTACACCCTTAGATTTTTTAATACATCCACCCCCCTCAAGAGACAATGAGTACATTTTCGCTCTGAGACCAACAAACTCTAGCATTCGTTTGCCACAGTTCTCATCCTTCATCATACCCAAGACTTTTTTATTGCACCTCTTAGTCCCATATAACTTTGCTAATTCTTCAGGGTATTCGGACGTATCAAACTTCATTTCTACATCTTCAGCAATATCTGCATAAAAATCTCTAGTCTGTATCGAATATATGAACGAGTCTGTATCCATATAATTCAATGTAACTTTTTCTTGAAATTTAGGTTTTATATAATCATAATGGAAATCATACATCTGCTATTTGGACAGTTCTAAAACTGTGAACCCTAAGTACATTGGCTTATCATAAACATTATGGAGCCGCTTCAATTGAATAGCATACATGTCTTCAGCAAACTGCGCGGAGCTGTGAAAACTAGCCTTTGCTATAAGCGATCGTGCACCTAATCGATTGCGTGTGGTTGATTCCCACGAAGTAACAATTTTAACATCCTTACTTTTTTCAACGTTCTCCATTTTCTTCCCATAGACTGCATTATTTAACAGTTTAAAAAAGTCTTTTTCAAAGTTGTTTTTCGCTAGTGTTCTATGGGAAGTGTTCAGATCAATATACTTTTTAAGCCAAGGTGCCTGTTTAAATTTTAAAACTCTATGTATTTTTGACAATATTAAACCATTACGTAAACATTGCTGAAGGTTTTTGTAATGAATTGGGTATTTATTTTTTGACCTAAGGTCAGCAACAAGTTTACACACCTTTGCTTCTGGTGTGGGTTTTTGGTTTAATGGACAAAAAGGTAGATCATTATGATAATCATGAAGTGAATCTGGATATATAAGGTCTGCTTCTAAAATATAGCCATACTCAGAATTTGCGTCTATTTTGGCAACATCTAGTGACGCGATCTCATCATCACTCATCCACTGAAAACCAGTGTATGGGAGACTCTGAGACATTGCCCAGCCATACAAATTATTTGCATCTAGATACATTAAGTATTCAGATGGCTTGCTTGCGTCATACGCATCCATATACATGTGGTTGGCCTTAGAGTACCGCTTACAGCACTGAACCAATCCACTCTAATTCCACTTTGAATGAACCTAGACATGTCAATGTCCGTTAGCAGGTCTAATTCTATTTCTGTCGTTTTAAGCGGCGTTAAAAATGTCAGCGTGAGATTGGAAAATGTTTTATTTCAGTCAGACACACCTATTTTTCACATAAGTTTGTCTCCCTCATTTCCAATCTGTAACCGGTCTCATATGCATCTCAGCAAAAAGCTATTCGAAAATGGAGTTTTAAAAGCTGTCAATAGGTGTCGCATATTCGAAATTAGCAACATGTGCTTGAAAGCACCAAAGCTCTAACCTCTATTTTACTCAAAATGGCTGTCAATAGGTGTCGCATCTTCGTAAGCTCCAATGTTTTTACCTCTATTTTACTCAATACAGAGGTAAATGTTAATAGAATTCACTATTTAATATTTATTTAGTACATATTAACGAATATATAGCAATAAAATCCATGTTATGTAAAAAAGCAAATCGTTTAATTTTCGCGCCATTTCACGTGTGTTAGCTGTGTTCGAATCAGCTGATTGCATTGTTCGAATTGCGTTTATTTCATTTTATTATTTTATTACAATCAAATTAAATAAAAAAATGGATGAACAAACAACAGCACGTTTCATTGAAGTGGTGCAAGGGCATGACTGCTTGTGGAGCGTAACGTCCAAAGCGTATAAGAACAAGCTGCTTCGGGAGGATTTATGGAACACAATTGGAGTAGAATTCAAAATGACTGGTAAGTTCTAGTAATTTGTTCGCTTGTGACAATATTTCATTTACCGTGTATTTTTAAAGGAGATGAAGCGTATGGCCACTTCCGCAGACTGCGCGAAAAATATAGGTGCGAGAAGGAGAAAGACCACAGCAAAAGTGGCGCTGCTGCAAGCAGGCCATCCAAGTGGATTTTTTTGAAGAACTTAGAGTTCCTCGACGAGGCGTACAAGCGACGAAAGTAATCACTGCCTTTGATTTGTAATTATTATTGATTTACTAATTATAGTATTTCTTTTCCAGGGTAAGCAATTCGCTAGCATGGGGCAAGTCGACTGCGAATGAGGAGTCTCAGGATGAGGTTTTCGAGTCGATATCAGAGCCGCAATCGCTGCAGCTAGGAGCACCGCGTCTTGAATCGCCATCACAGTCGCGATCACGCTCAAAGACTCCGAGAGGTCAAAGTAGCATTGTGGATGCAATGCAAGCTGCTACCGCCACAATGTTGGGTGCAATGCAGAAGGAGTCACCAATTCAAGGCATGCTGCATTTTGTTGAAGAGACATACAACAAATTGGAAAAGGAGAAGGCAGACAGTTATGAAGAGGAGATAATGCAAGTGTCTATGCGATACAAATTTGAACAATAAACAAGTGGAAACGTTGCAGTCGGACGCAACCGACTGCGATATACTCGATACCAGTATTAAAACCGGTAAAAAGAGGCCTGATTGCAAAGGGGTACGGATGCGGCAGGGGTGTACGCTGCATCAAAGATTGTCTGATACAGATGGGGATGCCACCAGCTATCTTCCTGCTAAATTTGGTGACTCTAGCTCAAAGTTTGTTAAGGGAAGGGGAAGGAGGCTGCGGGCGTTTCTGGTGGGCGTGGATCCAAAATTTTGATGCAGATCTTTGTGGAATGCCAATTGCAATCTTCCTACCAAATTTGGTGACTCTAGCTCAAAGTTTTTAAAAGTTGGGGAAGGGGGGCTTGGGGTAGGCGTGGCGCCAATATATCTTTGGGGGTCACTACCAGTTATCTTCCTACCAAGTTTGGAGACTCTAGCTCAAAGTTTTTAAAAGTTGGGGAAGGGGGGCTTGGGGTAGGCGTGGCGCCAAGATATCTTTGGGGGTCACTACCAGTTATCTTCCTACCAAGTTTGGAGACTCTAGCTCAAAGTTTTTAAAAGTTGGGGAAGGGGGGCTTGGGGTAGGCGTGGCGCCAAGATATCTTTGGGGGTCACTACCAGTTATCTTCCTACCAAGTTTGGAGACTCTAGCTCAAACACTATGAAAGATACACGCATTCCCGCTTTTAACGAAAAGTTGGGGCGGCTGAGGTGGGCAAGGGCGGTATGGGTGGGTGCGGCATCCAAAATTTGTATGCAGTTTTTTGAGGATCGTCATCACTTATCTTGGCGTAAAATTTGGTGGCTATAGCTCAAAAACTGAGGTAGATATAGGCGTTTCTGATTTCAAACTGCGGGGGGGCTGGGGGCGGAATGGGTGGGTGTGGCCCCAAAATTTTTGATGCAGATCTTTGGGGATGACAGTAGCTATCTTCCTACCAAATTTGGTAGCTCTAACTGTAAGGGTGTGCGGAAACGGTGGATTTATCGATTTTGAGTTATCGAATTTATCGATTTGCCAGCCTCCCAGTTATCGTATAACCCCAATCTTGACACTTTATCTGTCCCGGCCATAGATAAAGACATTTGCAAAGTTTCAAGTCTCTAGCTTGAAGGGTGTGGAAAAATGTTGCGTTCATACAGACGGACAGACGGACAGACACCATGACGGACATTGCACAAACCCAATATACTCTTTACCTTCGGTATCGAGTATAAAAACATGTACCATTTATTTAAATAAAATTATATATTTTCATCAACTTGTTTTTGGTTATTTAAATATTTCGACATTATATCGCGCAATTTTTGCGCTTCATGTGATGGCCGGAGCTGCGCTTCTGATGCGAAGTGGCTCCATCTTCCCTGGTCCGTTTCATTTTCAGCAGGACGAAGCGATGTTGCAGGTGCCTTTGTTTTTTTAATAAAATTGTGCAACACAACTGCACTATTCACAATTGAAATTGCCAGATCCGGCTCTGCACAAATAACGGTGTGAAAAATTCTAAATTTGGACGCCAAAATACCAAACGTATTTTCAATCAAGCGGCGTGCCTTTGACAGGCTTGTGTTGAAATAACGTTGATCTTGCGGTAAACCTCGCCCACCATATGGCCTAAGTAAGTGGCGTTTTAGCGGAAACGCCTCATCGCCAACAAAAAAAAAAGGAAACATTGTTCCGCTATTGGGCAATGGAGAAGGTTCTGGCACTGGCAGCTCATTATTTAGCAACATTTTCCCCCAGTCCGAGCGACGCAAGATTCCTCCTAATGTAAAATTAATAATATTAATGTAAAATAATAATAACTAGGCTAAATTAATTTTAAGAAAGCATACCATCTGACTCCGAGCCATATGCACCAACATTGACAACAGTGAAGTTGCACTGGCTATCGCAAGCAGCAAGCAGGACAATAGAAAATGTCTTTTTGTAATTAAAATACAAACTGCCACTGTTTGCTGGTGCTTGGATAGCACAATGTTTTCCGTCTAATGCGCCTATACAGTTGGGCAGACCAGTGCAGGAATAAAAATCATCTGCAATTCGCTTAAGGTCAGAGTTTGTTTGCCTTGGGATGAATTTTTCATTTAGGCGATTCCAAATAACAGCGGTCGTCTCCTTTACTATATTGTGTACAGTGCACTTGGCCACGCGGAAAGAGTAGAAAATGGCACTGTACGACGATCCGGTTGCTAGAAATCTAGTAATCAAAATTAGTTTATTATATGTATGCACATTTTTCAAATAAAATCTTATATTTACCTCAATGTAATCATAAGCCTATCGCGCTCTGCAATTGGCTTTCTTATCGAAAACTTCGCCAAATCCGATCCCACAAGTGAAAGAAGAAGTTCAAACTGTTCTATGTTCATCCTTGTGAAATTAAAGAACGTTTCATCATCCCGCAACAGCTCTTTACAAAGATTTTGCCCATGCCCGAGCCTATCCCGCTGCATCAAATGCTCTCGCGCCCAACACCGTCGAGCACTTCCCTGCGGCTGCTCCTCTTCAAGTTCAGCAGCAGCAGCAACAGCTGCTTGCATCATCATTGTATGATGAGCTAGTAAAATTGTTTGTTGTTGTCTTCTTCTCATTTTTTAATAAATAAACAATTCTGCTTCCGGTTTTCAATCACTTTAAAAATTTTTGCCACAAAAATGAAACAATCATCAGCTGTTCACAGCTCATAGACGGCTAACAGCTGATTTCGAAAATTCGAACATACTTTCACGCTGACATTGTAAACTACCAGCGTACGTCTCAGGTTGGTAAAAGCTTTAATCCAATCTCACGCTGACATTGTAAACGCCGCCTTAAGCATAGCATCCCATGAGAGACCGGGTGTGGTATAATAATGTGCAGGATCTAGAGAATATATTTTCTTGCATATTACACGAAAATTTTGAAAAACGTCTGTGAATAAAAGAACATCTGTTTTGAGATAAAGCTCCATATATTCTTTTATTGATTGGCAGTTGAAAATTTTCCATACATGCTGTGCATGTAAAAAGTCCTCAGGCGAACATTCTTTATTAGTTAAACCAAAGACCATATAGTATAAAAGACATTGCAATTGGTAACACGAAGAAGAACAGTTATTTCGTCTCAGGCCCCGGGACCTAGGCATTGCGGTACTTTTCTGTGTTCTGCCTGTGCGTGAGCGCGATAGCGGATAGCATGTGCAGCCGATGTCTCAGCGCTCAGAAAAGGGTCAAAATGTGTCGTGTGCGTTGTTTACATTTCTTGCTTTGCCTGCCTGTCGAGATTTTTGCTATTTTTTGATATTTCTGTCGTTGTCTGTCTCTTTCACATGTGAACTACTGAATACACTTTCGAAATTTGTGTGCATCTTTGCTAAACTGTGTGGCATAATTGTTGGCTAGTGTCATAGAACTAAAAATATGAAAGAGTATGAATGACCAGCAATTGTCAAACTGAAATTTGGCTGTTTGTGTACATCTATGCATATCCAAATTCAATGTGTGTGTGTGGCAATTGTATATCATTTATTGACTTGCCACAACTTTAATGATTTTCAATTTAGGAAACAGCTAGAGAAATTAATAAAAAATGCATTGCTATTATTTTATTTATTTTGTTTTTAAAATATTTTTAAATTATTCAAAAACAGATACTAAAGGGTTGAAGTTGGTAGGCAGTTATGGGCTGCCTTAAATTATCCTAAGCCGTTGCAAATTTTCATTCATACGCATAATTTCTAACACAGGTACTTACCAGATTCTTTACGAACACCAATAATAATATTTTATGCTTTCAAAAAGTATTATTGAATAATTTAAAAATATTTTAAAAACAAAATAAATAAAATAATAGCAATGCATTTTTTATTAATTTCTCTAGCTGTTTCCTAAATTGAAAATCATTAAAGTTGTGGCAAGTCAATAAATGATAAGTATACAATTGCCACACACACACATTGAATTTGGATATGCATATATGTACACAAACAGCCAAATTTCAGTTTGAAAATTGCTGGTCATTCATACTCTTTCATATTTTTAGTTCTATGACACTAGCCAACAATTATGCCACACAGTTTAGCAAAGATGCACACAAATTTCGAAAGTGTATTCAGTAGTTCACTTGTGAAAGAGACAGACAACGACAGAAATATCAAAAAATAGCAAAAATCTCGACAGGCAGGCAAAGCAAGAAATGTAAACAACGCACACGACACATTTTGATCCTTTTCTGAGTGCTGAAACAAGAACGGTTGCACATGCTATCCGCTATCGCGCTCACTCACAGGCAGAACATAGAAAAGTACCGCAATGCCTAGCTCGGGGGCCTGAGACGAGGTTTTTCTTACCAATTGCAATATCTTTATACTCTATTGTCTTTGGTTAAACTATTAAAGAACTTCTCCCTTGGAGGCAGACAGGTTTCAGCCAGTCGGCTTTCTGAGTCCAAAAACTCATATGGAAGGACTCCCTTTCTTCGCAATAAATTAAACTCTTCGTCACAGTAATAAAAACGTTTAACACTATCAAAACTTTCTGTACTTAGATTACTACTTAAAGCATCTAAGCTGGTTGCCATAAAGCGAAACGTGTCTAAAAATCTAATTTCTAAATTTTTTTCATGGGACGCTATGTATGTAAATTTGGAGAGTGATATGTACAGCTCCTTATTTAGTGGGGGTACTTTAATATCACCCTCTACTTTGTTAAGCTCCCTCACGAAAAGATGGGAATCATACCGCGAGAAATTGTGAAAGAAAACGGGAACAAAAGGTGCAATTTGAAAATTAATATTGCAAACATTGTGGGCTGGACCTCTGTACTGACCCGTTAAATGACAATGGTCACGCACTCGGTCGGTTCCCAGAGTTTTCTTGCAGATATGGCAATTAACTGCATTTCGAAAACTGGTTTCCTCCTCTGCACTCATTATCATTGGTTTAATATTAGAGAGGTAGGTCGTGTAAATTTCACTTACATCTCTGATGAGAGATGTGACAAATTTGACACCTGCATCCTTACCAGTCTCTAGCACTAACTTGTCTAAGGATGGGTCAAAGGAGCATTTAATGTAGTACGAGAATGCTATAGGCACATGCAAAGATGTAGTAGTAAATATATATAACATTGAGCGGTTGCCCAGCAATGGGACTGTCAGTTGCTGCTGGAGAAACCGCAGCTGCTGAATCGCAAGCTGTAGCTGCCGACGAACCCGCGGTTTTCAGTTTAGATTACGCAGCTGCGAGAGGACGGTGTCCACAGGAGAACCTGTGACTTCTGCTGGAGAGCTTGTGGCTTCTGCCAGAGAACCTGCAGCTGCTTAAGAGGCCAAGTTTTTTGAATTTTCGTTACTGCGATAATTTTATTTATTTATTGATTAGAATAAATGAAAAATAAGATCTGACGGTATAAATACCTATGCCTGGGGTCATTATAAAATTTATTCCCGCACATGTTGATATTTTTATATATAGATAATTGATATTTTAGTTTAAAAACTTTCTTTATTTTTAGAATCATTTTATAGCTTTAATATACCGATACGTATTTATAAAACCTGTAAAAAAAAAAAAAACTTCTAAATAATAATAATATATTGAAACAAAAATAAACACACATAAATGACATTATAGTTACAACATTTTTTTCTTCATTTAATCAACAATAACTGCTAAGTTCAACTGTATTTATATGTACACACTAGTAAGTGGCCCGCTTACTTCGCTGCGCGGATAGTTTATATAAATTTTAGCAACAGAAGTTATAAAATAAATAAATTAGAAAATATTTCACAAAATATTAAAGCAAAGTATTTAACATTCTCTTTTCCACGCCACCATTGAGGCGCGTCATTATACTCGGTACCGAAGGTAAAGAGTATATTAGGAGTATGTCCGTCATGTTGTCTGTCCGTCTGTCTGTATGAACGCAACGTTTTTCCACACAATTCAAGCTAAAGACTTGAAACTTTCCAATTCTCTTTATCTATGGCATAGTAAATTAAAGTGTTAAGATTGGGGCTTTACAATAACTGGCGGGCTGGCAAATTGATAAATTCGATAACTCAAAATCGACAATTCCACCTATTCCGCACACCCTTACAGTTAGAGTTACCAAATTTGGTGGGAAATTTTGGCATCCCCGAAAAATTGTGGTGCCACGCCCACCCATTCAGCTCCCAGCCCCCCGCGGTTTTAAATCAAAAACGCCTATAACTTCCTCAGTTTTTAAGCTCGATCCACAAAATTTTGCGCCAAGATATTTGATGACGATCCCCAAAAAATTGCACTAAAACTTTAGATGCCACGCCCACCCATACCGCCCTAGCCACCCCCAGCCGCCCCAACTTTTCGTTAAAAACGCGAATGCGTGTATCTTTCAGAGTTGTTGAGCTAGAGTCGCTGAATTTTGTAGAAAATAGCTAGTAATGAACCCCAATGATCTGCATTAAAGTTTTGGAGTCACGCCCACCCTTTCCGCCCCCAGCCCTACCGCAGTTTCAAATCAGAAATGACTTTTTCTTCCTCAATTATTGAGCTACAGCCACCAGGTGATGACGCCAAGATAGGTGATGACGATCCCCAAAAAACTGCATCAAAACTTTGGATGCCGCGCCCATAACTGGTAGCGACACCCAAAGATATTTTGTAGCCAGGCCCACCTATAACGCCCACAGCACCCTTCCCCAACCTTTTACAAACTTTGAGCTAGAGTCACCAAATTTAGTAGGAAGATAGCAATTGACATCCCAAGAAGATCTGCAGGAATAATTTGGATGCCATACCCATCCATAACTCGCCCAGCCCCCCTTCCACCACCTTTAACAAACTTTGAGCTAGTGTCAACAAATTTGGAAGGAAGATAGCTGAAACTGTTGCTGCTGTGGCTGCAGCGGCTGCATATAAAACTGTGGCAGGGCCACAGCAGGCAAAGCACCCCAATAATTTTGTCCGTTCATTCTTGTATCACTTTTAGAAATAAAATTAAGCAATGCGCAAATGGCACAGTAAAAATTGTAAAATTCCCTTAGAGTGAAAGAGTTACTTTTATTTATGTGAATTGATCTCATCTACAGAACAATATCACATTTTCATGCTCTTAAGCCAATCGCATTCCTCTTAGTCCTCCTTTGTTGTTTCAAATTCGTGTGTGCATACAACGGCTTATAATAAGCCTGAAGCGATCGACAAAAACAGCAACAACAAATCTTTTGCAATCACAGTTATATTTATACCCTGAAATGGGTAAAAAAGGGTATAATTGTTTTGTGCAAAAGTATGTAACAGGCAAAAAGAAGCATCTCCGACCCCATATAAAGTAGATATATTCTTGATCAGCATCAACAGCCATATGCAATATGAAAATCATACCCAACCTGTCGCATGTGACGTCACGCAAAACAGCTTTTTATGCGCAATGCGTTATCGGTATTTTTTTTATCATGATTTCGGCTCACTCTCTTATGTATGTGCGCGCTCTGCAAGTCAAACAAAGAGGGTAGTATCTCTGCCTTCTTCGCACGCACTGAATCAAAGCAAAACATACCTAAGAGGCTAACATATACAATAAAGATGCAGTTAAGTGAATTTAAGCACTAGCCTAAACTCACACGTACTTTAGCCTTTAGCTTTGACTTAGTGTGTGCGGAGGAAGTAGGGTTATTGAACTTTATGATTGGCATGCAAAGCGCGCACATAAAATAGAGAAAGTGAACAAAGGAGCATGATCGGAGCGAGATATCAAATTATCTAATTATCATAAGAGCGACGAGCGCGCTCTGTTTGGTTTTAAGCGGCTCTTTGAGTTTGGGACGAAGAGCGTGGCTCACACGTACGACGCAGGCATGCATAGATTTGTATACAAACTTATGTGAACGGCCTTTGCTTGTTCGAAAATGTATATTATTAATGTAAGTGTGTTACGTTTAGTTTAAGTTATATTAGCAGCAAGAAGGCAAATCCACCCCCACAATATAAGTATGTATTTTGGTGTGCAAAATTTTTCTAGACGCACCAAGTTTTGTTTTGTTGTTGTTGTTTTTTTAAATCAATGACACCAACAAAAGTAGCAGTGCGGGCCAAACAACAACACTTACAACAACAACAAACGCTACTTGGGTCGTAAATCAATTGTCACAGGCACACAAATTTGAAAAAAAAAAAATGTGCACTGTGCGAAAAGATACATGTACATAAAATATTGAAAATTATTTTCAAGCGCATTGTTTACTTAATTGTGTATGCACTTATTCAGTAAGAAGCGAAAATCCGTTTCTTTTTGCGAGTGTACGAACCTTTTTTTTTTATGACTTTGCTTGTGCGACGCGAAGGCGTCACTGCGCATTTGTTTTGTTTTTGTATTCTCGCTCGCGATCAAACCCCCAGCTTGTGCGACAATCAGGCGGCAGTAGTGGAATGGGTAATGTGTTTTGTTTTTGGAATGGGTAAAAGTGCTCCAAAATGTATGGGAGGTACTCGAAGGAGTTGTCCAAAATAAAATTCCTGAAAATCATACCCAACCTGTCACATGTGACGTCACGCAAAACAGCTTTTTATGCGCAATGCGTTATCGGTATTTTTTGTATCATGATTTCGGCTCACTCTCTTATGTATGCGCGCGCTCTGCAAGTCAAACAAAGAGCGTAGTATCTCTGCCTTCTTCGCACGCACTGAATCAAAGCAAAACATATGTATCTAAGAGGCTGCAGTTAAGTGAATTGCATAGCCTAAACTCACACGTACTTTAGCCTTGAGCTTTGATTTAGTGAGTGCGGAGGTGGTAGGGTTATTAAACTTTATGATTGACATGCAAAGCGCGCACATAAAATAGAGAGTGAACGTAAATGAGCAACAACAGAGGAGCATGATCGGAGCGAGATTTCAAATTATCTAGTTATCATAAGAGCGACGCACGCGCTCTGTTTAGTTTTAAGCGGCTCTTTGAGTTTTTGACGAAGAGCGTGGCTCACACGTACAACGCAGGCATGCATAGATTTGTATATAAACTTATGTGAACGGCCTTTGCTTGTTCGAAAATGTATATTATTAATGTAAGTGTGTTACGTTTAGTCTAAGTTATATAAGCAGCAAGTAGGCAAATCCACCCCCACAACATACATATGTATTTTGGTGTGCAAAATTTTTCTAGACGCACCAAGTTTTGTTTTGTTGTTGTTGTTTTTTTTAAATCAATGACACCAACAAAAAGTAGCAGTGCGGGCCAAACAACAACACTTACAACAACAACAAACGCTACTTGGGTCGTAAATCAATTGTCAAAGGCACACAGATTTGAAAAAAAAAAAAAAATGTGCACTGTGCGAAAAGATACATGTACATAAAATATTGAAAATTATTTTCAAGCGCATTGTTCACTTGTATGTGAATGCACTTATTCATTAAGAAGCGAAAATCCGTTTCTCTTTTGCGAGTGTACGAACCATTTTTTTTATGACTTTGCTTGTGCGACGCGAAGGCGTCACTGCGCATTTGTTTTGTTTTTGTATTCTCGCTCGCGATCAAACCCCCAGCTTGTGCGACAATCAAGCAGTTGTGGAATGGGTAATGTGTTTTGTTTTTGGAATGGGTAAAAGTGCTCCAAAATGTATGGGAGGTACTCGAAGGAGTTATCCAAAATAAAATTCCTTTCTTAGGACAAACGGACTACCTGCATAAAAAATTGTGTGAAAATTTCAGCCTTCTAGCTCTTTTCGTTTAGGCTGTGGCTGAGCCATTCTTACCAGGACATACTCTTTTATATATAGAGTTGTAAATATATATATGCTGGTATGCATATGCTCTAGTGTTTTGTAGTTATACAGCTAGTTACACAAAAAACGAAAAGGAAGGAGTAACAGGCGATCATCCCAAAAAACAAGGGTCAGCGCGCTAGAAAATCTCTGGCATACGAGCGCATACACACAACATGGCTGGCTGCCTGTGCTACGCAGTGGCAGTCAGCAAGCAGAATGCCTTGCATTTTTTTCGCGCCTCGCGCGTCTAGCAAAATGGTTACCAAATGCGCTCTCTGAGAGAGTCCGCGCCAGAATTTTAAAAATCCAACTGGCAGTAAGAATTTGGCCTCATGGCGACTCTATTTGTATATATATATAAGAGACAGTAAAGACGGGTGCGAGCACACACTCAGCAATAAATGTCGGGTGTGTATACGCACCCGCGTATCTATAGGTACCGTTTACTTTTTGCATGTGTGCATGGGTGCGAGTAAAGCAAAAAACACTAGCGTGAAGGGATGGGTGTGGGTGAATCGAGTGATGAAATGTTTTCGGTGACATGTCTTGTGTGCGTCCTTTGCTTGTTTTTTTTGTAAAGTAGCTAGAATATTGACATTCTATAAATTGCGGTTTAACTGCTTTATTGAGTATTTATGTACATATGTATTCAATAAAAAAAGGTTGAGGAATTTAAAACTTATAACTATAACTAACATAACAATAAAACTTATAGTAAAAATTATAATTTTTAACTTAATCTATTAAATTTTAAAAAAAAAGAATGTAAAAAAAGTAGAGTCTACAGATTTTGGTCCTAATCTATTTCTTTTTTCTGTGATAATATTTCCTGCCAAAGAAAAAACTCTTTCAGCTGCTGCACTACTTGCATGCAATGTTACAACATGCATACACCCTTTTTTGACAAAAATATAACTGAAACACCATGGTGTCAAGTAAAGAGTGGAAAAACACAATGGGTGAAAAAGTGCGCGATGTGCAGGCCACTCGCAACACCCGCTTTTTTTTTGTGTGTGTGCGCATTGTTACTTTGTTTTGAGGGTGAAGTGTGCCACCGGCACTCATAATTTTATGGGTGTAAGGTGCCGAAAAGTGACACCCATGCAGTTCACTGCTACATACCAACTATATAGGCCTTTATAATGAACAACAAATGGTTAAAAAACATTTAAATAATTTTCTCATAATCTGTCGTTTTAAAATCTCTAGATTTAATTGCTAAAGCTTTCTCAAACATTTAGCTTCAATTTGTCATACCGTGCATTGAGAGCCATTATCTCTTAGAAACGTTATTAAGGCTTGAGAACCGAAAAATGTGGGGAATATATTTAAAAAAAAAATTTCATAAAATATGTGAATTTATAGGCTTTAATCTTGTTTGTTTATTGTCTTAAATGCGCAGTGAAGACATAAATCCTCTAAAGAATCTCCAAATTGGAGAATTTTATCAAACATTTCGCTTCTGTATAAGTCACAAGACTTTACATTAGTAAGCGCAACGTTTGAAACATATTGTTCTGCATATTGTAAAATGAAAATCCCGCAATTGTAATGGTCCATTGCTTTTCATGTTGAAGTGAAGCCACTGAATAACATTCAACTGGCTTCAAACGCTTCAACATTTTAGAATAGTAATTTTCAAATACACGAACCATATCTGTTTTTCCAAATGGGTCTAAAAAGACAATCTCGTGTTTATTGCTATTAATAAATAAAATATAGAAGTGATTTTTGTAACAATGAGGTAATATTAAATTGGTATTACTTTGTAAACCATTTTGAATAACCTTCTCATTGTTGAAGCAAAAATCTTCTAATTGACATGGCAAGTTTATAAAAGACTCGTCATTACTTTCGTATAAAATAGCTGTTAGGCAAACGTCAACGATAAAATTGGTTAGCCAATTGCAGCCATTTAACGAAAATAAGTCTTTTATTGTTATGTGATGCATGAAGCCACGTAAATTGGTTTCGGCATGTACACATGAAAACAATAATTCACAACTTAAAACGTAAAGTTGTGCATTATTGTTTAAATTGCTATGCATTTTTAAAGTGGACAAATATTTCTTGTATTTGAGTTCTATTTTAAAAGCATTTTTGTCATTTGTTGATGTGTAGGAATGGTCATGGCATATTGATGCCTCATGATTTTTTTGCGTTTTTAATAAACCAGAAAAATCACTTTTGAACATTCCTACTTTTAATCTTTTATTAAGCGATTTTTTCCAACTTTCTTTGTGTTTGGAAAGCTTTCGCTTGAAAGACATTTCATCAAAGACCTTTGTAGATTTCAATTTATAATTGTTTCTACGAGGTCTGACAACCATTTCACTTAATGGTTGCAATGGTTTTGCAAGTTCAACTTGTCTACCAATGGACTTAAAAAATTTATTCAACTTGCGAATAAATCGTCCTAGTTTTAAGCCATTTTTGTTATTCGTTTTTATAACACTATATTTAAGTGTTCGGAAAAACGATTCAATTGGACCATTACTGGGCCTTTTATTGGATTTATTAATAAAAGTTCCAATTATATTGGTCCAAAATGGCGCGTAAACAATATACTTATTAACTATTAAGTCCAGCATTTCTGGACATAAATAATTATTTGTTTGGCAGAAATTTCCACTATCTTGTAAAACAAGTTGCTCTACTTCTGATAGTTTTTTTTTTGAAATTTCTGTCTAAATGGACTTTTTTCAGCAATAGACTTCAATGTTTGATCTTTAATAACATTGCTGTTCTCTACCGATGGTATACTCCATTAGCTCAAATGTGGATGGCTGGCCAGAGTAATTAGTGAAATAATTAATGGCATCATCCACATTTTTATTAATAGTTGGAGAAAGAAGAATGATTGCAATACTATTGAACCATTCTTCTTAATCTCCAGCTTTATTTAAAGAGTAAGCACAACCCAAAGCGTTTCTTAACCACGCAATCAGTTTTATCTAAAAGGATTCTTATGGCCAAAGATAATTTTAAGAAGTGAGCATATCTTTCAGGACTAATAATTTTCTTTAATATGACAGGTCCCGAATAAAGTAAGAATTGCCTCAGCTCTGTTGCCTTCCATCTATCAAGGTCCTTTAAGCTACGAGGTTTTCTTTTAAACTCCCATGTTTTTTCTGTTGTAACGAACCAGAGGCTGTCACGGGTTTTTAGCTGGGCTAAACTCTCGCGGTGCTGAGGGAACGTGCCAACAAATTTGTATTTGTGGCGGCTACGATAATAAGAACACAATTGTTTTATAGTTTAATACGTATATTTCTCAGAGACCAAACTCTGGTACTTATCTTTGCACAATGGTCGATTTACTTAATATTACACAGTGTTTCCTTAACTCTTGGCGAAACCCTTGTTAATCGGCTTTTATCCTGCAATTATGGTGCTCCAGCAGCACCAAGCACCAGGCTCAGCTGTTCGCCTACTCGACAAGGTTTTTAGCACGCGACGCCAGACTCGCCAGGACCACTTTCGGTTTCCTTGTCACCGCAAGGATTCCACCAAAAGCTCTCCTACTCTCAGGCTCTGCGTTTTGCTGCACCTGTCTTTCGCCAGGCTAGCTAATTTCGGCACTTGGTTTTAGCTTGGATTGTACCCTTGCACAATTCAACACTACACAAGGCTTTGCTAGGTTAAGTTCGCACAGTTATATTATATTTAAGACCCTCTAGAAATCCTTATTTCTAGGCGAGTCCTTGCTCGGTCTGCTTCTTAGACTTTATCTTAAATAATTCACACATCGCACGTTGTTTTCGTGACTTCCGACTTTCGCACTTCGTAGTTTAAATAACGCTTCTCGTGTACTCTTTTTTCAACTGCCCCGCGTTGTCGCAAACGGCTCCTTTTATATCTTCCTGCTGCCGTGCTGGACCGGGGCCTGTCAGCGCCGTCAATGTCAAATCAAGGGCAAAGGTGGCGTGATCGTTCCAGAAACGTCTGCCTAGCAACAACGGTTCCTCGCTGTTACTGATCACGCCTGCCGTTGGTATGACAGAGACCACTATCCTCCGACAGCGCACTGTTCACACACCAACGGCGCTTCGCCCGCAATTACGGTACGTGTTTATATGACCCCTAGTAGTCAAACACGTACCTTAGCGCTGACACCCTGTGCCAGAGCGAGACAGCAAGCGAATTCGCCGCAACTCAGGTCCGGTTGCGGTAACTCAAACCATAAACGTCTGCGAGGCCCATCATTCATTATGGCTCCTCACACTCCCCCCTTCTCGGAAGTGGAAAAACCCACTTGCTTTCAACATTCAAATTCCGCGCCTTAATTTGAATGTTGGCGCCCTTCAGTAATGTAATCGCAGCGGTCAGCTTAAAATGCCCACCCCTAGCGTCTGCTTCATAGCAAGCAGCTTCCCGTCAGCGGTGCCATCAACCATCGATTGCCTTGTAGCCAGCAGCTACCAGTCGTGCGCTGTCCCTCATGCGATAGCGCGATCCGCGAAAGTTTTCGGCTTGATCGATAACGCTGAGCACTGCAGCACTGCTAAACACGCATCACCACTTTTGCCGGCCATGATTGGCAAATTTGCAAATTTTTTCCTGCATTTGCTTTGGCCAGGATTGTTGTTGCTGTAAGGAGAATATAAACAGGTAAAGAAATAAGTTAATCGCGCTCTCGCGCCCTGCTCCTAACTTCTTAACCCCCACTCTTTTCTCTTTTCCAGGTTTTTTTTTCCCTTTTGGACATGCGGCTTTATATTGGCCGCCATAACCCCCAATGTTTTGTGAGTAGCTTTCCAATTTTTGTACAACCACCCAGCAGTTATAACCTCTCCTTCTTTTCTCTTTTTTTCCAGCAACCTAACAAATAAATCGTGGAGTGTCAACTTTTTTTTTTAAAAGTTCTTGTCGACACAGGGGCTACAAGTAGCTTTATTAGCGAAGAGCTAGCTCGTAGACTGGAAAATGTAGGCCGAAGAAGCTTCGCAAGCCGACAAGTACGATTGGCAGACGGTCATAACAATAGAATCTCGGAGCAAATGGACGTGGTCGTCAAACTGGGACATCGTAGCTTGGAAACAGCGCTACTGATAATGCCGGGCGTCATCGACGATTTGGTGTTGGGTTGGGATTTTCTAACCGGCATGGGCACGGTATTACATTGTGGGGGACTGGTGGTCACCATCCCCGCACGTCGACGCAAGGTTGAACATCTGGAGGAGAGGCTGTCGGTGGCAGTTGTCCAGACCTCAACCGAGCTCGATGCAGGTGTGCATGACAACAACACAGAAAACGTCACCAAGAGCTACCATGAGAATCCGGTAATCGAGGAGTTTCTGCAGCGCGAAATTGCAGCATTTGGGCAGCTTAAGGGAACGTCGCCAATAACGGAGCATAAAATCGTGATGAGCGACGATAGACCCATAAAGCAGCGATATTTCCCAAAGAATCCAAAAATGCAGGCAGAAATAAACCAACAAGTGGATGAGCTTTTGGCAAAAGGTTGCATTGAACCCTCAAACAGCCCACACAGCGCACCAATAGTGATGGTGAAAAAGAAAACTGGGAAATGGAGGCTGTGCGTAGATTTTCGACAGCTTAACAGCAGATCGGTCAAAGACGCGTACCCACTGCCACGGGTGACTCATATTTTAGATCAGCTACGTGAGGCACATTTCATCACTAGCTTGGATCTAAAAGACGGGTATTGGCAGATAGCCATGGAGGAATCAAGCAGACCACTGACGGCGTTTACAGTCCCAGGTAAAGGATTGTTCCAGTGGAAAGTGATGCCATTCGGGTTACACTCTGCACCAGCAACTTTCCAGAGGGCTTTGGACCGTGTCATTGGCCCAGAGATGATGCCACACGCGTTTGCATATTTAGATGACATTATAGTTATCGGAAAAACGCTAGAGGAACACATGGCAAATCTAAAAGAGGTATTTCGGCGGTTGCGGGCAGCAAATCTGCGGATCAACGTGGACAAATGCGACTTTTTCAAAAAGGAGTTGAAGTATTTGGGCCATAGAGTCACAGATGAAGGGATTTGCACAGATCCGGGAAAGGTTGCGGCGATTGCAGAGTTGAAACCCCCAGCCAATCCGAAAAAGTTACGGCAATACTTGGGCGTGGCCAATTGGTACCGACGCTTCGTACCAGATTTTGCAACTACAGTGCACCCACTGAACTCGTTGTTAAAAAAAGGCGCAAAATGGGATTGGACTGAGCAACAGCAAGCGGCTTTTGAAACAGTCAAGGGGAAGCTGACTCAGTCCCCAGTATTGGCATGTCCAGACTTTTCAAAAACATTTTGTTTACAGACGGACGCTAGTAACTATGGCCTGGGCGCAATATTAACCCAACATTCGGAGCAAGGTGAAAAGGTAATTTCATACGCCAGTAGATCACTAAACGGAGCCGAACGTAACTATTCGGCCACCGAAAAGGAGTGTCTAGCAATAGTTTGGGGGATGAGACACCTACGACCATACCTGGAGGGCTACCATTTCGTGGTTATAACAGACCACATGGCATTGAAGTGGCTAAACTCAATAGAAAGTCCATCTGGCAGGATAGCGCGTTGGGCACTTGAACTGCAACAATACGACTTTGAGGTCAAATACCGAAAGGGCAACCTAAATGTCGTCGCCGATGCACTTTCAAGACAGCCGCTTCCGGAGACATGCGGCCTTACTAAGATTACTACAGAAGAAGGAATGGCATCGGAGAACGCAAGCTGCACATGGATCCAAAAATTGAAAAAGGAAATAGCAAAAAGACCCGAGAAATACCCGGACTACGTAAAAGAAGACGGAAATGTGTATCGTCATATACCGCACCGTGCCGGAGGTGGGGACGTAGAAGCATGGAAGCTGTGTGTACCCAGCGGTAAGAGAAAAGGGGTCTTGCAAGAAAACCACGACGCGGCCACAGCGGGTCATTTGGGAAGTCGGAAAACCATAGCTCGGGTAGCGACACGTTACTACTGGCCGGGCATGTTTAGAGACGTGCGTACATATGTACACAACTGCGAAACATGTCAGCAATACAAGCCGAGTCAAGTGGCTGCGGCAGGCAAAATGCTGACACAGATCCCAGAAGAGCCTTGGAGCACCGTGTGCGCGGATTTCGTCGGACCACTACCACGGTCAAAACATGGGAACTCAATGTTGTTGGTATTTTTCGACAGATTTTCTAAGTGGACTGAGTTGGTACCGCTGAGGAGTGCTACCACAGCCACGCTGCAAAAAGGATTTAGAGAGAGGATTTTGGCACGGTTTGGGGTGCCAAAAGTTCTCATAACAGACAATGGTACTCAATTCACGAGTAAAGCTTTCAAGCGCTTTCTCGAGGAATTAGGAGTGCGCCAGCAATTCACGGCACCTTACACGCCTCAGGAAAACCCCACGGAACGCGCGAACCGCACGGTGAAAACAATGATTGCACAATATACAAAGGATAACCAGCGATGCTGGGACGAATTGTTGCCAGAATTGTCACTAGCCGTAAATACCAGCGTATCAGCATCTACAGGTTACAGTGCAGCGTATGTCACGCAAGGGCGTGAACCTAGGCTACCAAATGCATTGTACGACAACCTTGCACTCGGAACGGGTCTACCAACACAAACACCCAGCGAAAACGCGCAAAAACTGAAAGAGGTTTTTGAATTGGTGCGCAGGAGTTTGGAGAAGGCCGCTCAGGACCAGGCGAGGTACTACAACCTACGGAGACGGCAGTTGAAACAAGAGTACACGAGACGCGTTATTTAAACTACGAAGTGCGAAAGTCAGAAGTCACGAAAACAACGTGCGTTGTGTGAATTATTTAAGATAAAGTCTAAGAAGCAGACCGAGCAAGGACTCGCCTAGAAATAAGGATTTCTAGAGGGTCTTAAATATAATATAACTGTGCGAACTTAACCTAGCAAAGCCTTGAGTAGTGTTGAATTGTGCAAGGGTACAATCCAAGCTAAAACCAAGTGCCGAAATTAGCTAGCCTGGCGAAAGACAGGTGCAGCAAAACGCAGAGCCTGAGAGTAGGAGAGCTTTTGGTGGAATCCTTGCGGTGACAAGGAAACCGAAAGTGGTCCTGGCGAGTCTGGCGTCGCGTGCTAAAAACCTTGTCGAGTAGGCGAACAGCTGAGCCTGGTGCTTGGTGCTGCTGGAGCACCATAATTGCAGGATAAAAGCCGATTAACAAGGGTTTCGCGAAGAGTTAAGGAAACACTGTGTAATATTAAGTAAATCGACCATTGTGCAAAGATAAGTACCAGAGTTTGGTCTCTGAGAAATATACGTATTAAACTATAAAACAATTGTGTTCTTATTATCGTAGCCGCCACAAATACAAATTTGTTGGCACGTTCCCTCAGCACCGCGAGAGTTTAGCCCAGCTAAAAACCCGTGACAGCCTCTGGTTCGTTACAACTTTTTTTTTTTTTTTTTTTTTTTTTTCCATATTTTTTTTCCATTTTTTTTTATGTGTATAGTTACCAACGCGTCGGTTTTCTTTTTTTTCCCACTTATACCGGCGCGAAGGCCCGCGTGCCCCTGGCCGAGATGCGAACGCGATATCGGGTTCCCTGTACCCACACAATCCTCGACGTCCTTCTACCATCACCTCCTTCCGCGGCCGCAGCCACCTCCGGAGGCCATTCGCCGCGCTCCAGTTCCCTCCAGCCTGGCGACGCTGCCGGAGCCGATGTCTGCCGCTGCAATTTTGGGCGAGCTGGCCGTGCCCCTACCGGGCATGAAGCCTGCCGACCGAAGACTGGGCGTGCCGGATTGGGCGCCCATGTTGGTGGCGGAGGCGGTGTCTCGGGGCGAGGCAGCGTGCCCTCATGCAGCGGTGCCGGCCACTCCCACGGAGACTCCTCCCTCGCTCGTCCTACCGTCGGCGCGTGTACCATCATCATTTCTCTCGGCGTCGGTGTGCTTGGTGTCGTTGTTGCGCGTGGTGGCGTCAGTGCGCGTGGTGGTGTCAGTTCGCGTGGCGGCGTGCGTGCGCGTGGTGGCGTCGGTTCGCGTGGTGGCGTGCGTTGTTCTGCTGGTGGCGGTGTGCATTCGCGGATCGAAAAACCTTCCGCCTCCGCCGCAACCTCCTCCTGCCACTCGACCACCAATGTTGCCGTATGCCACCAACGTCCATCTCTAAAACATTTTTTTTTCGTCGTCGACACGGTGGGGCCCGCGTATGCCCCCTCCTCCGCTTCCGGGGCCTTCTCCTCGTCCTCCGATTCTGACGAGATGGAGATCACCTCATCCTCGATATTTTCCCCGCGTGGATAAGGTGATGGCGGCCGCGCAGGGCGCCACTCCGGCGGTGGCGAATCGGGCAACGTTGGTGACGGCACTCGCTCGGGGCTATCTGGGCTCACTTGGTTATCCTCGGGAGTTGGTGGCGCCTCCGGGTACCACATCCGGATCCACTCCGGGTTTACCTCGATGAACCGGGCCTCGTCCTGGATAGGCGGCGTCACCACCTCCCGCGGACGATCCCACTCGTCGCTGTCGTGGTCCAAATCTAGCTCGCGCCGCCACGCCTCGTGCTCCAATCGCCGTGCCTCTAGACGCTCTCGCTCCTCCCTCGACTCGATGATCGGCGAAGCCCTTAGCTCCAACACGTCAGGCGACGAATCCCGCTCCTTTGTGACCCTGGGATAGGGCTGACCAGCCCAGCGTCCTCGACGCGCGACGTTGCGCCGCACTCCTTCTTGGACACCCATGGTGGCCGCGTCAACCACACGCACACCTTTCGCCTGTCCGCGAGGATGCACGCGTGGGTCACGGCTTGGCCCATGGGCTGTCCGTCCTCCAATGTTCTGGCTGCTTCCGTTGTCCATTTTTAAGGTAGGTACTTACACGTTTTGTTCTTAATTTGAAAGAGCCGATTTCCTCGTGGTCGACTCCTTTTATACCTTTTTCTTGTGCGCAAACGCACCAGTATTAGTGCGAAACGTACGGTATTCTTCCCGTCGCGGCAGCCATGTTTGTCAGCGCCCTCCGCGCATTTTTGCGGTTTATCTTGTGTCTCGGTTGTGGCAGCGTGCCTGTTCGCACCAATTTCGCCGCTGTCAGGCCTGGCTCGCGGTTTCAAGCTAGGCCCTGTTACCTTTTTTTTTTTTTTTTTAAAAAAAAAATTAATTAAAATTAAAATTTTTATTATTGTTATTTTGTTTTTATATATTACGCCTGACATGTAATACCTTACATGTTCATTATTAATAATTCTTCTCTAAACAAAATAATTAATTTTTATAAAACATTTCCCTTTTCAGGAAGCAATGGGCATTCAGGTGAGTAAATGAAGTACGTCCAACACTGCAACCATTAATCACTCCTTTTTCATTTCAGATTATTTTTTTCCTTATGTGTATATATTTTTTTTTCTCTGTCCCCAGTTTTTTTTTATAAACATACGACTAGGCTTTTCCTTTGTCCGCTTCACCTCCATGAGGTTTAATATCGCATATGTGCGCTGTCCTTCACTTCTCCCCTGTTTTGCCTTGCAATTTGCAGATTACCGGCGACACAAAATTTACTATTGTGTAGGGTCCAGCAAATTCCGGGGCAAGTTTAGCAGCGAACCCTTCGGCTGCATTCGACAAGTGATGCTGCTTCACCCACACCTTGTCACCTACAGAGGGTTTCCACTGCCGTCTCCGTAGGTTGTAGTACCTCGCCTGGTCCTGAGCGGCCTTCTCCAAACTCCTGCGCACCAATTCAAAAACCTCTTTCAGTTTTTGCGCGTTTTCGCTGGGTGTTTGTGTTGGTAGACCCGTTCCGAGTGCAAGGTTGTCGTACAATGCATTTGGTAGCCTAGGTTCACGCCCTTGCGTGACATACGCTGCACTGTAACCTGTAGATGCTGATACGCTGGTATTTACGGCTAGTGACAATTCTGGCAACAATTCGTCCCAGCATCGCTGGTTATCCTTTGTATATTGTGCAATCATTGTTTTCACCGTGCGGTTCGCGCGTTCCGTGGGGTTTTCCTGAGGCGTGTAAGGTGCCGTGAATTGCTGGCGCACTCCTAATTCCTCGAGAAAGCGCTTGAAAGCTTTACTCGTGAATTGAGTACCATTGTCTGTTATGAGAACTTTTGGCACCCCAAACCGTGCCAAAATCCTCTCTCTAAATCCTTTTTGCAGCGTGGCTGTGGTAGCACTCCTCAGCGGTACCAACTCAGTCCACTTAGAAAATCTGTCGAAAAATACCAACAACATTGAGTTCCCATGTTTTGACCGTGGTAGTGGTCCGACGAAATCCGCGCACACGGTGCTCCAAGGCTCTTCTGGGATCTGTGTCAGCATTTTGCCTGCCGCAGCCACTTGACTCGGCTTGTATTGCTGACATGTTTCGCAGTTGTGTACATATGTACGCACATCTCTAAACATGCCCGGCCAGTAGTAACGTGTCGCTACCCGAGCTATGGTTTTCCGACTTCCCAAATGACCCGCTGTGGCCGCGTCGTGGTTTTCTTGCAAGACCCCTTTTCTCTTACCGCTGGGTACACACAGCTTCCATGCTTCTACGTCCCCACCTCCGGCACGGTGCGGTATATGACGATACACATTTCCGTCTTCTTTTACGTAGTCCGGGTATTTCTCGGGTCTTTTTGCTATTTCCTTTTTCAATTTTTGGATCCATGTGCAGCTTGCGTTCTCCGATGCCATTCCTTCTTCTGTAGTAATCTTAGTAAGGCCGCATGTCTCCGGAAGCGGCTGTCTTGAAAGTGCATCGGCGACGACATTTAGGTTGCCCTTTCGGTATTTGACCTCAAAGTCGTATTGTTGCAGTTCAAGTGCCCAACGCGCTATCCTGCCAGATGGACTTTCTATTGAGTTTAGCCACTTCAATGCCATGTGGTCTGTTATAACCACGAAATGGTAGCCCTCCAGGTATGGTCGTAGGTGTCTCATCCCCTAAACTATTGCTAGACACTCCTTTTCGGTGGCCGAATAGTTACGTTCGGCTCCGTTTAGTGATCTACTGGCGTATGAAATTACCTTTTCACCTTGCTCCGAATGTTGGGTTAATATTGCGCCCAGGCCATAGTTACTAGCGTCCGTCTGTAAACAAAATGTTTTTGAAAAGTCTGGACATGCCAATACTGGGGACTGAGTCAGCTTCCCCTTGACTGTTTCAAAAGCCGCTTGCTGTTGCTCAGTCCAATCCCATTTTGCGCCTTTTTTTAACAACGAGTTCAGTGGGTGCACTGTAGTTGCAAAATCTGGTACGAAGCGTCGGTACCAATTGGCCACGCCCAAGTATTGCCGTAACTTTTTCGGATTGGCTGGGGGTTTCAACTCTGCAATCGCCGCAACCTTTCCCGGATCTGTGCAAATCCCTTCATCTGTGACTCTATGGCCCAAATACTTCAACTCCTTTTTGAAAAAGTCGCATTTGTCCACGTTGATCCGCAGATTTGCTGCCCGCAACCGCCGAAATACCTCTTTTAGATTTGCCATGTGTTCCTCTAGCGTTTTTCCGATAACTATAATGTCATCTAAATATGCAAACGCGTGTGGCATCATCTCTGGGCCAATGACACGGTCCAAAGCCCTCTGGAAAGTTGCTGGTGCAGAGTGTAACCCGAATGGCATCACTTTCCACTGGAACAATCCTTTACCTGGGACTGTAAACGCCGTCAGTGGTCTGCTTGATTCCTCCATGGCTATCTGCCAATACCCGTCTTTTAGATCCAAGCTAGTGATGAAATGTGCCTCACGTAGCTGATCTAAAATATGAGTCACCCGTGGCAGTGGGTACGCGTCTTTGACCGATCTGCTGTTAAGCTGTCGAAAATCTACGCACAGCCTCCATTTCCCAGTTTTCTTTTTCACCATCACTATTGGTGCGCTGTGTGGGCTGTTTGAGGGTTCAATGCAACCTTTTGCCAAAAGCTCATCCACTTGTTGGTTTATTTCTGCCTGCATTTTTGGATTCTTTGGGAAATATCGCTGCTTTATGGGTCTATCGTCGCTCATCACGATTTTATGCTCCGTTATTGGCGACGTTCCCTTAAGCTGCCCAAATGCTGCAATTTCGCGCTGCAGAAACTCCACGATTACCGGATTCTCATGGTAGCTCTTGGTGACGTTTTCTGTGTTGTTGTCATGCACACCTGCATCGAGCTCGGTTGAGGTCTGGACAACTGCCACCGACAGCCTCTCCTCCAGATGTTCAACCTTGCGTCGACGTGCGGGGATGGTGACCACCAGTCCCCCACAATGTAATACCGTGCCCATGCCGGTTAGAAAATCCCAACCCAACACCAAATCGTCGATGACGCCCGGCATTATCAGTAGCGCTGTTTCCAAGCTACGATGTCCCAGTTTGACGACCACGTCCATTTGCTCCGAGATTCTATTGTTATGACCGTCTGCCAATCGTACTTGTCGGCTTGCGAAGCTTCTTCGGCCTACATTTTCCAGTCTACGAGCTAGCTCTTCGCTAATAAAGCTACTTGTAGCCCCTGTGTCAATTGTAGCCTTATATTGACTATCGCCGATCCACACGGTGGCAGTCAATTGCGTCCCTTCGTCTTGCAAGTTTCCGATTAGTGTCTGGGGGCAGTCCTTGGCGGCTCCCGCTCGCCCCTCGATGGCGGACGCCGCTGGCCGTTTCCCGACTGGCAACACAGTGCCGTGCGTTGACCGATGCGACCGCACACCCAACAGAATTCTAACATTGGATTTCTGCACTCTATCGCCCAGTGTCCTTCCTGTCCACACACACGACATGCCTTCCTGGGTTGCTAATGTGTGTTCTAGCTTCGTTCTGCTGGGTTCTAGGTGTTGGTCTTGGCATTTCGGTGGTCTCTCTACCTCCGTTGTAATGGTTCTGCTCCTCCATGGCCATAAATCGCGTACGATTTGGGCGTCCCTGATTGTTTTCGCGAGCATTTTGGTGTGTGTCCCTGTGTTGTTGTGGCTGGTTTTGCTGGTGCTGGTTTCTTACGCTATGTAATCGCAGATTTTCTCGGTCTTTTTCCAGTTCCTCGAACTCTTCTGCCAACTGCATCAGTTCGAACAGAGTCGAGAACTGGTTTGGACGTGCGTATCCGCGCAAATCTGGGAGGCTGTTGTTATATATTGTCCTTATCTCCTTTTCCGAGGGAAAGCGCAACGGCCTCATCAGCGTCTGCATTTCAACCATGTAAATCTTGAACGGTTCTCCCAGAGCTTGCCGTCTTCTGCGCACTTCGTCTTCTAGGTTTTCGAAGTAGTCTCTCGGCAGGAAATATTCTTGGAAACTCGAGACGAATGCTACCCACGTGGTCCAATGCTGATTATTTGCGACGTACCATTTCAATGCCATTCCTTTAAGTAGCTCCGGCATGGCTCTTGGAATTAAATTTAAATTTAATCCGTACGTGTCTGCCGACCATTCTACCTGCTCTAGGAATTCGAGTGGCTTTGATAGGCCGTCAAATCGAAAGCTCCACTCTCGCACTTGTTTGGCTACTTTTGGGTATTCGTTTGCCAAATTCGTGATTCGCTCTTGCGTACGATTGTGGCTAGGCTCCCGTGGCTGTACGCCCGACCCCCAGGGTGATCGGCGGGCTTCTTGTGCGTCCCGCGCCCGGGCTGCAGCGCTGGTGCTTGGGAAGCTTAGCCGCTCTACGTTTATTCCAACCAACTCCTTTTCATCCTCCTCCTGAACGCCGAGCATCAGTTCGAACTCCTTACTGGGTGAGTGTCGACCGTGTAGCTTGGCCAGTTCGTCGATGCGAATGCTATGTGGAAGAATGTTTTCGTTTTGACTTACCCAGTCTCCGAATTGTCTTCTTAGGACGTCTACCGTACCAGACAGCTCCAAACCGAATTCCGCACCATATTTTAAAACTTCTTCCTTTTTAAGGTTATACACCCACGCGCGCACCATTTTAAAGTTAATTTATACGTATATTTTTAACAAAACTATGTGTTATTGCCGTAGATCCACAGTTGGGCGCCAGTTGTAACGAACCAGAGGCTGTCACGGGTTTTTAGCTGGGCTAAACTCTCGCGGTGCTGAGGGAACGTGCCAACAAATTTGTATTTGTGGCGGCTACGATAATAAGAACACAATTGTTTTATAGTTTAATACGTATATTTCTCAGAGACCAAACTCTGGTACTTATCTTTGCACAATGGTCGATTTACTTAATATTACACAGTGTTTCCTTAACTCTTCGCGAAACCCTTGTTAATCGGCTTTTATCCTGCAATTATGGTGCTCCAGCAGCACCAAGCACCAGGCTCAGCTGTTCGCCTACTCGACAAGGTTTTTAGCACGCGACGCCAGACTCGCCAGGACCACTTTCGGTTTCCTTGTCACCGCAAGGATTCCACCAAAAGCTCTCCTACTCTCAGGCTCTGCGTTTTGCTGCACCTGTCTTTCGCCAGGCTAGCTAATTTCGGCACTTGGTTTTAGCTTGGATTGTACCCTTGCACAATTCAACACTACACAAGGCTTTGCTAGGTTAAGTTCGCACAGTTATATTATATTTAAGACCCTCTAGAAATCCTTATTTCTAGGCGAGTCCTTGCTCGGTCTGCTTCTTAGACTTTATCTTAAATAATTCACACAACGCACGTTGTTTTCGTGACTTCCGACTTTCGCACTTCGTAGTTTAAATAACGCGTCTCGTGTACTCTTGTTTCAACTGCCCCGCGTTGTCGCAAACGGCTCCTTTTATATCTTCCTGCTGCCGTGCTGGACCGGGGCCTGTCAGCGCCGTCAATGTCAAATCAAGGGCAAAGGTGGCGTGATCGTTCCAGAAACGTCTGCCTAGCAACAACGGTTCCTCGCTGTTACTGATCACGCCTGCCGTTGGTATGACAGAGACCACTATCCTCCGACAGCGCACTGTTCACACACCAACGGCGCTTCGCCCGCAATTACGGTACGTGTTTATATGACCCCTAGTAGTCAAACACGTACCTTAGCGCTGACACCCTGTGCCAGAGCGAGACAGCAAGCGAATTCGCCGCAACTCAGGTCCGGTTGCGGTAACTCAAACCATAAACGTCTGCGAGGCGCCATCATTCATTATGGCTCCTCACACTGTTGAATGTCAACTCGCTTGACGGCTTCGATTTTCCACGATGAGAGAATAATCTTCACCTTTTTTTTTCAACCCATGCATTTAATAATGTTCTCATCACTCCTAAACATATAACGTGCATATAATCTAAGGAGCACTGTGACACAATGTCTATATTTAGACTTTCAATGAACACTCATTTGTGTGATGTTCCCGTTGAGAACGATTTCGGAAGGACTCATTGGTTCTTAGTGAACATTCGACAGATGGTGGATAAATAAGACGCTGTTTATACATTTGACCTTTTTGTGTACAACGTACACAGGAAAAATATCCAGTGTGTCCCTTTGTTCCGAATATAAATGACTTTGCTGGTGCATCCATTACAAAACTGCGCACATTTATGGTAAAGAATTTATTGGCAAAAACTATACCCTCTCTCACAACAGTATTTAGCTCTGTTATAAAACTCTGCAAAAAGTCCACTGCGGAGTTTGGTTTTGAAGTGATTGTTATCAAATTGCCAAAAAACAGTTTGTTGCCATTTAGCTACATTGTGCATACAATCATAGTTTGTTCAACTTGTGTCACCAGTATTCATTCTCTTGTTCAGTTGTTTCCAAAATGAATAAACCATTCAAATCAGTGGAGGAGCTTACGAAATATTTGCTGGAATATAATAGCGACGAAAGTGAAGATGAGAACGGCTTTGGCGACGATATAGAGGACCCAGACTTTTCTCCCACTGATCTGGCACATTCTGATGAAAGTGGTACTTGCGAATATTTTATCACTTGATTGATACGACCTACAAACGCGTACTGAACCAGAAGAACAAAACGGAATCTGATCTTTTAAACCAAGCTGATTTTCGTCTTGAAGTAGGTCGTTGTCTCAGCCAAGTGAAAGTGGGAACAAAACGTGGCAGACCAAGTAGCATAGAATCAGCAATTCAAATGAAGAAAAAAAGAGGTCCTGCTCAACATGTTCCACCCAAGGATATTCGCAGAGATGAAACTGGACACTGGCCCGAGCACACGGAAGCTAAAATGCGCTGCAAATATCCTGAATGTAAGGGCTTTAGTCGCGTTAAATGTGAAAAATGTGGCATTGCTCTGTGTTTTAACAACAAAAATAATTGTTTTAAACTTTTTCAAATAAATTAATATATCAGTTACATATTTTTTTAACAATATAAATTGAATAAAATAAATTTTTATCCTTGCATTTTCGACTTCTTTCAGTCCTGAGTATTTTCACTTTATCGCTCTAACACATGATGTAGCCATTTGGCAACAAACACTTATCCTTAAGAAAAAAGGACAATTTTGAGCACTCAAATTTTTTTTATTATATTTTCATGTCTGTATAAGCAGTTATATCTCGTTAAAAAAAAAAAAAAAAAACAAATCGGAGATGTCATGCATTTAAGGGCTAAAATATTAATAACAGCCAAAATTTTACCTTGATTTTCAGAAACAGCTCTGTCGTTTTCTTTATCCGCTTCAGGATAATTTCTTTGATTATCAAGTGTGAATAAAAGAAATAGTTTTAAGTAGACTTATTTAGCACAAGTAGCAGTACACGTATAGGTTAAACTAAAATAAATTTTTAATATTTGAAAAGCTAAATATAGGACATAAAAAAGGATTGTAGGTTTCCGGTAAGCCAAACACGATCATTCAGGAAAGTGGAAGACACGAACCTTCAGTTTGTTGCTCAGTTTCTACCTCAATTACTGTGTCATTTTCAAAATCATTTTCGTCATTATTTTCAATTGCAGCCATGAGCAATTGCGAGACTTCGGTAATCTCAGCAATTGTTGCAGGTACTCTGTATATTTCTTTGTGGATGTCTTTATGATGACCCATAAAATTTGCCAATCGGTCTATTTGAACATCTTCGACGTTTAGCATAGAGGTGTATGTGGCTAAATGCTTTCGAAGCATTGTGCCTCTCAAAGAGCGCCGCATTCCACGGAATACTTATTTAAAATTGGGCACGCTTGGACATATTGTTTTCCCAATTTGAAGGCATTTGGCACACTAAAAATATAATTATTTTTTTCTTGAACTCCAGCGTCTTTGCGATATTTCAATATGGTTTCAATACAGAACTTATCGAACGGTGTCAACAGGACAGGTACTGTTCTATATTTAATTTGCCACGAATTGTAATTCGGCAGTATTTTTTTGCAATTTGTTGTGTTTTAGTGGAAATTTTTTTTTAATATCTGCGTCCATATTTTCGGCTGCTTCATGTGATGTGTTGAAGTTTTCAATGGATAGTCTTTCAATTTCCCCAGCACGACGTTTTTTTTCGAATTTTCTTTTTAAGACACTTAAAGCTTCTTCGGACAGTTTGTTTACACATTCAAACAGTTTTTTATACTCGATACCGAAGGTAAAGAGTATATTGGGTTTGTGCAATGTCCGTCATGGTGTCTGTCCGTCTGTTCGTCTGTATGAACGCAACATTTTTCCACACCCTTCAAGCTAGAGACTTGAAACTTTGCAAATGTCTTTATCTATGGCCGGGACAGATTAAGTGTCAAGATTGGGGTTATACGATAACTGGGAGGCTGGCAAATCGATAAATTCGATAACTCAAAATCGATAAATCCACCGTTTCCGCACACCCTTACAGTTAGAGCTACCAAATTTGGTAGGAAGATAGCTACTGTCATCCCCAAAGATCTGCATCAAAGTTTTGGAGCCACGCTCACCCATTCCGCCCCCAGCCCCCCTGCATTTGGAAATCAGAAATGCCTATATCTAACTCAGTTTATGAGCTAGAGCCACCAAATTTTGTGCCAAGATAAGTGATAACGATCCTCCAAAAATTTGAATTAAAATTTTGGATGCCACGCCCACCCATACTGCCCTAGCCCCGCCGCCAACCAACCTAACGCTTCGCTAAAAACGGGAATGCGTGTATCTTTCGTGGTGTTTGAGCTAGAGTCGCCTAATTTGGTGCGAAGATAGCTGGTAACGATCCCCAAAGATATTTTGGACGCCCACCCATACTGCTCCAGCCCCCTTCCCGAACCTTTTACAAACTTTGATTAAGAGTCACCAAATTTGGCAGGAAGATAGCTGGTGGCATCCCCATCTGTATCAGACAATTTTTGAGGCAGCTTACACCCCCCGCATCCGTACTGCTTTGCAATCGGGCCTCTTTTTACCGGTTTTAATACTGGTATCGAGTATATCGTAGTCGGTTGCGTCCGACTGCAACGTATCCACTTGTTTTTTAATAGGTTTTATAAATATGTATAAATAAATAGCTGTTAATGTTGATTTATTAAAGAAAACATTTTTTAACTATAATATCATTTATGTGTTTTTATTTTTGTTTCAGTATATTATTATTATTTACAGGTTTTATAGGTTTTTGTTTTTACATGTTTTTACAGGGTTTTTTTTTTTTACAGATTTTATAAATATGTATAAATAATTAAAAATATCAACATGTGTGTGGATCAATTTTATAATGACCCCAGGCATATGTATTTATACCGTCAGACCTAATTTTTCTTTTATCGTCATTAGAGCTTAAAGTAGTTCTTTTTATCTTATGCGTATACAAGTTGTGGATCTTAGATCTAAACAACATCATTTCATCATTAAATATCTTATTATCAAAAAGGCATTCTTTATAGCTATTTATAGTAAGCTTATCTAATGCAGACTTCTTTACACCCTTAGATTTTTTAATACATCCACCCCCCTCAAGAGACAATGAGTACATTTTCGCTCTGAGACCAACAAACTCTAGCATTCGTTTGCCACAGATCTCATCTTTCATCATACCCAAGACTTTTTTATTACACCTCTTAATCCCATATATGTAACTTTGCTAATTCTTCAGGGTATTCGGACGTATCAAACTTCATTTCTACATCTACAGCAATATCTGCCTAAAAATCTCTAGTCTGTATCGAATATATGAACGAGTCTGTATCCATATAATTCAATGTAACTTTTTCTTGAAATTTAGGTTTTATATAATCATAATGGAAATCATACATCTGCTATTTGGACAGTTCTTAAACTGTAAACCCTAAGTATATTGGCTTATCATAAACATTATGGAGCGCTTCAATTGAATAGCATACATGTCTTCAGCAAACTGCGCGGAGCTGTGAAAACTAGCCTTTGCTATAAGCGATCGTGCACCTAATCGATTGCGGGTGGTTGATTCCCACGAAGTAACAATTTTAACATCCTTACTTTTTTCAACGTTCTCCATTGTCTTCCCATAGACTGCATTATTTAACAGTTTAAAAAAGTCTTTTTCAAAGTTGTTTTTCGCTAGTGTTCTATGGGAAGTGTTCAGATCAATATACTTTTTAAGCCAAGGTGCCTGTTTAAATTTTTAAACTCTATGTATTTTTTGATAATATTAAACCATTACGTAAACATTGCTGAAGGTTTTTGTAATGAATTGGGTATTTATTTTTTGATCTAAGGTCAGCAACAAGTTTACACACCTTTGCTTCTGGTGTGGGTTTTTGGTTTAACGGACAAAAAGGTAGATCATTATGATAATCATGAAGTGAATCTGGATATATAAGGTCTGCTTCTAAAATATAGCCATACTCAGAATTTGCGTCTATTTTGGCAACATCTAGTGACGCGATCTCATCATCACTCATCCACTGAAAACCAGTGTATGGGAGACTCTGAGACATTGCCCAGCCATACAAATTATTTGCATCTAGATACAATAAGTATTCAGATGGCTTGCTTGCGTCATATGCATCCATATACATGTGGTTGGCTTTAGAGTACCGCTTACAGCACTGAACCAAACCACTCTAATTTGACTTTGAATGAACCTATACATGTCAATGTCCGTTAGCAGGTCTAATTCTATTTCTGTCGTTTTAAGCATAGCATCCCATGAGAGACCGGGTGTGGTATAATAATGTGCAGGATCTAGAGAATATATTTTCTTGCATATTACACGAAAATTTTGAAAAACGTCTGTCAATAAAAGAACATCTGTTTTCAGATACAGCTCCATATATTCTTTTATTGATTGGCAGTTGAAAACTTTCCATACATGCTGTGCATGTAAAAAGTCCTCAGGCGAACATTCTTTATTAGTTAAACTATTAAAGAACTTCTCCCTTGGAGGCAGACAGGTTTCAGCCAGTCGGCTTTCTGAGTCCAAAAACTCATATGGAAAGACTCCCTTTCGACGCAATAAATTAAACTCCTCCTCACAGGGATAAAAACGTTTAACACTATCAAAACTTTCTGTACTTAGATTACTACTTAAAGCATCTAAGCTGGTTGCCATAAAGCGAAACGTGTCTAAAAATCTAATTTCTAAATTTTTTTCATGGGATGCTATGTATGTAAATTTGGAGAGTGATATGTACAGCTCCTTATTTAGTGGGGGTACTTTAATATCACCCTCTACTTTGTTAAGCTCCCTCACGAAAAGATGGGAATCATACCGCGAGAAATTGTGAAAGAAAACGGAAACAAAAGGTGCAATTTGAAAATTAATATTGCAAACATTGTGGGCTGGACCTCTGTACTGACCCGTTAAATGACAATGGTCACGCATTCGGTCGGTTCCCAGAGTTTTCTTGCAGATATGGCAATTAACTGCATTTCGAAAACTGGTTTCCTCCTCTGCACTCATTATCATTGGTTTAATATTAGAGAGGTAGGTCGTGTAAATTTCACTTACATCTCTGATGAGAGATGTGACAAATTTGACACCTGCATCCTTACCAGTCTCTAGCACTAACTTGTCTAAGGATGGGTCAAAGGAGCATTTAATGTAGTACGAGAATGCTATAGGCACATGCAAAGATGTAGTAGTAAATATATATAACATTGAGCGGTTGCCCAGCAATGGGACTGTCAGTTGCTGCTGGAGAAACCGCAGCTGCTGAATCGCAAGCTGTAGCTGCCGACGAACCCGCGGTTTTCAGTTTAGATTACGCAGCTGCGAGAGGACGGTTTCCACAGGAGAACCTGTGACTTCTGCTGGAGAGCTTGTGGCTTCTGCCAGAGAACCTGCAGCTGCTTAAGAGGCCAAGTTTTTTGAATTTTCGTTACTGCGATAATTTTATTTATTTATTGATTAGAATAAATGAAAAATAAGATCTGACGGTATAAATACCTATGCCTGGGGTCATTATAAAATTTATTCCCGCACATGTTGATATTTTTATATATAGATAATTGATATTTTAGTTTAAAAACTTTCTTTATTTTTAGAATCATTTTATAGCTTTAATATACCGATACGTATTTATAAAACCTGTAAAAAAAAAAAAATATTCTAAATAATAATAATATATTGAAACAAAAATAAAAACACATAAATGACATTATAGTTACAACATTTTTTTCTTCATTTAATCAACAATAACTGCTAAGTTCAACTGTATTTATATGTACACACTAGTAAGTGGCCCGCTTACTTCGCTGCGCGGATAGTTTATAAATTTTAGCAACAGAAGTTATAAAATAAATAAATTAGAAAATATTTCACAAAATATTAAAGCAAAGTATTTAACATTCTCTTTTCCACGCCACCATTGAGGCGCGTCATTATACTCGGTACCGAAGGTAAAGAGTATATTAGGAGTATGTCCGTCATGTTGTCTGTCCGTCTGTCTGTATGAACGCAACGTTTTTCCACACAATTCAAGCTAAAGACTTGAAACTTTCCAATTCTCTTTATCTATGGCATAGTAAATTAAAGTGTCAAGATTGGGGCTTTACAATAACTGGCGGGCTGGCAAATTGATAAATTCGATAACTCAAAATCGACAAATCCTCCTATTCCGCACACCCTTACAGTTAGAGTTACCAAATTTGGTGGGAAATTTTGGCATCCCCGAAAAATTGTGGTGCCACGCCGACCCATACCGCTCCCAGCCCCCCGCGGTTTTAAATCAAAAACGCCTATAACTTCCTCAGTTTTTGAGCTAGAGCCACCATTTGCGACAAGATAGGTGATGACGATCCACAAAAATCTGCATCAAAACTTTGGATGCCATGCCCACCCATACCGCCCTTGTCCACCCCAGCCGCCCCAACTTTTCTTTAAAAACAGGAATGCGTGTATCTTTCATAGTGTTTGAGCTAGAGTCTCCAAAAGATAGTTAGATAGCTGGTAACGATCTCCAAAAATCTGCATGATCTGTTTTGGAGCCAAGCCCCCCTTACTGCTCACAGGCTAGCTAGTACCAACTTTTTATAAATTTGAGCTAGAGTCACCAAATTTGGTAGGAAGATAGCAATTGACATCAAACTAATATCCGCGTAATTTTGATGCCACACCCACCCCTAACTCCCTGGACCACCCCAGCCGCCCCAACTTTTCGTTAAAAACGGGAATGCGTGTATCTTTCATAGTGTTTGAGCTAGAGTCTCCAAATTTGGTAGGAAGATAGCTGGTAACGATCTCCAAAAATCTGCATGATCTGTTTTTGAGCCAAGCCCTAGTGCCAACTTTTTATAAATTTGAGCTAGCCACCAAATTTGGTAGGAAGATAGCTGAAACTGTTGCTGCTGTGGCTGCAGCGGCTGCATATAAAACTGTGGCAGGGCCACAGCAGGCAAAGCACCCAAATAATTTTGTCCGTTCATTCTTGTATCACTTTTAGAAATAAAATGAAGCAATGCGCAAATGGCACACTAAAGTACAAATTGTAAAATCCCCTTAGAGTGAAAGAGTTACTGTTATTTATGTGAATTGATCTCATCTACAGAACAATATCACATTTTCATGCTCTTAAGCCAATCGCATTCCTCTTAGTCCTCCTTTGTTGTTTCAAATTCGTGTGTGCATACAACGGCTTATAATAAGCCTGCAGCGATCGACAAAAACAGCAACAACAAATCTTTTGCAATCACAGTTATATTTATACCCTGAAATGGGTAAAAAAGGGTATAATTGTTTTGTGCAAAAGTATGTAACAGGCAAAAAGAAGCATCTCCGACCCCATATAAAGTAGATATATTCTTGATCAGCATCAACAGCCATATGCAATATGAAAATCATACCCAACCTGTCGCATGTGACGTCACGCAAAACAGCTTTTTATGCGCAATGCGTTATCGGTATTTTTTGTATCATGATTTCGGCTCACTCTCTTATGTATGTATGTGCGCGCTCTGCAAGTCAAACAAAGAGGGTAGTATCGCTGCCTTCTTCGCACGCACTGAATCAAAGCAAAACATACCTAAGAGGCTGCAGTTAAGTGAATTGCATAGCCTAAACTCACACGTACTTTAGCCTTTAGCTTTGATTTAGTGTGTGCGGAGGAGGTAGGGTTATTGAACTTTATGATTGACATGCAAAGCGCGCACATTAAATAGAGAGTGAACAAAGGAGCATGATCAGAGCGAGATATCAAATTATCTAATTATCATAAGAGCGACGCGCGCGCTCTGTTTAGTTTTAAGCGGCTCTTTGAGTTTGGGACGAAGAGCGTGGTTCACACGTACAACGCAGGCATGCATAGATTTGTATACAAACTTATGTGAACGGCCTTTGCTTGTTCGAAATTGTATATTATTAATGTAAGTGTGTTACGTTTAGTCTAAGTTATATTAGCAGCAAGTAGGCAAATCCACCCCCACAACATACATACATATGTATTTTGGTGTGCAAAATTTTTCTAGACGCACCAAGTTATGTTTTGTTGTTGTTGTTGTTTTTTTAAATCAATGACACCAACAAAAGTAGCAGTGCGGGCCCAACAACAACACTTACACCAACAACAAACGTTACTTGGGTCGTAAATCGATTGTCAAAGGCACACAAATTTGAAAAGAAAAAACAATGTGCACTGTGCGAAAAGATACATGTACATAAAATATTGAAAATTATTTTCAAGCGCATTGTTTACTTAATTGTGTATGCACTTATTCATTAAGAAGCGAAAATCCGTTTCTTTTTTGCGAGTGTATGAACCTTTTTTTTATGACTTTGCTTGTGCGACGCGAAGGCGTCACTGCGCATTTGTTTTGTTTTTGTATTCTCGCTCGCGATCAACTCTCAGCTTGTGCGACAAACAGGCGGCAGTAGTGGAATGGGTAATTTGTTTTGTTTTTGGAGTGGATGAAAGTGCTCCAAAATGTATGGGAGGTACTCGAAGGAGTTGTCCAAAATAAAATTCCTTTCTTAGGACAAACAGAATACCTGCATAAAAAATTGTGTGAAAATTTCAGCCTTCTAGCTCTTTTCGTTTAGGCTGTGGCTGAGCCATTCTAACGCGGACGAACTCTTTTATATATAGAGATTATATATATAAGAAATAAAATTAAAAATTAAATATCAAAAATTAATAGGGAGGGACATAAAAAACATTACGAAAAAATTAAACAAAACATTATACAACAACATATAACAGAAATTTTCTTGTAAAATTCCAATTATCCCTAATGGGTTCACTGACCGTCTCACCTACAGCTTGTGAGGAACCATAATTAATGATAGCACCTCACAAATGTTTATGGTTTGAATTACCGCAACCGGACCTGAGTTGCGGCGAATTCGCTTGCTGTCTCGCTCTGGCACAGGATGTCAGCGCTAAGGTACGTGTTTGTCTGCTAGGGGTCATAAAAACACGTACCGTAATGTCGGGCAAAGCGCCGTTGGTGTGTGAGCGTTGCACTGTCGGAGTATAGTGATCACCGTCATACCAACGGCAGGCGTGATCAGCAACAGCGAGGAACCGTTGTTGCTAGGCAGACGTTTCTGGAACGATCACGCCACCTTTGCCCTTGATATGACATTGACGGCACTGACAAGCCCCGGTCCAGCGAGGGAGCGGGAACATATAAAAGCAGCCGTTTGTGACAACGCGGGACAGTCGAGAAAGAGTACACGAGCGACGCGATATTTAACTGCGAAGTGCGAAAGTCGAAATCACAAAACAACGCGCGTTTTGGGAATTACCAGGATAATATTTAAGTAACAGACCAAGCAAGGACTCGCCTAGAAATAAGGATTTCTAGAGGGACTTGAATATAGTATAACTTGTGTGAACTTAGCCTTGTGTAGCGTTGAATTGTGCAAGGGTACAATCCAAACTAAAACCAAGTGCCGAAATTAGCTAGCCTGGCGAAAGACAGGTGCAGCGAACGCAGAGCCTGAGAGAAGGAGAGCTAATGGTGGATTCCCTTGCGGTGACAAGGAAACCAAAGTGATCCTGGCGAGTCTGGCGTTGCGAGCTAAAAACCTCGTCGAGTAAGCGAATAGCTGAGCCTGGTGTTTGGTGCTGTTGGAGCACCATAATTGCAGGATAAAAGCCGACTAACAAGGGTTTTGCGAAGAGTTAAGGAAGCGCTGTGTAACTTTAAGTAATCGATCATTGTGCAACGAAAAGTGACAGAGTCTGACCTCTGGTAAATATACGTATTAAACTATAAGACAATTGTGTTATTATTGTCGTAGCCGCCACAAATACAAATTTGTTGGCACGTTCTCTCAGCACCGCGAGAGTTTAGCCCAGCTAAAAACCCGTGACAGCTTCTGGTGCGTTACAACTGGCGCCCAACGTGGATCTACGGCAATAACACATAGTTTTCTAAACATTTTACGAATAAATTAACATTAAAATGGTGCGTGCTTGGGTGTATAATCTTAAAAAGGAAGAAGTTTTAAAATATGGTGCGGAATTCGGTTTGGAGCTGTCTGGTACGGTAGACATCCTAAGAAGACAATTCGGAGACTGGGTAAGTCAAAACGAAAACATTCTTCCACATAGCATTCGCATCGACGAACTGGGCAAGCTACACGGTCGACACTCATCTGGTAAGGAGTTCGAACTGATGCACAGCGTTCAGGAGGAGGAGGAAAAGGAATTGGTTGGGATAAACGTAGAGCGGCTAAGCTTCCCAAGCACCAGCGCTGCGGCCCGGGCACGGGACGCGCAAGAAGCCCGCCGATCACCTTGGGGGTCGGTCGTACAGCCACGGGAGCCTAGCCACACCCGTACGCAAGAGCGAATAACAAATATGACAAACGAATACCCAAAAGTAGCCAAACAAGAGCGAGAGTGGAGCTTTGGATTCGACGCACAGTGGCGCCCGTAGA